>CM032446.1:242698529-242764972 GCA_019049505.1 Pachyrhynchus sulphureomaculatus
ACATATTCATAACTTTCTCGAATTTCCGGCCATACATTGGCCCCAAACCACTGATAAACAACAGTCATATTCACTTCTGCAGTTTCTCTCTGCACTATCTTACCCCCACTAATATTATGCCGCTTTTTTAAATCGTTCAATCCAACTTCTAGAACAGTTTAAACTCGGTGTTCTCTATTTTCCTTCCCAATTCACTAGCTTTCTCTTGTAAGTAACAGGAACCTATTCATGTCGTTTTTTGACTAAACCATTTAAGGAGTCCTTTATCGATTTGGTTGTTTACAACTTTTTTTTATCATAGATTGACAAAATTTCTTGCCTCTTTTCTTCCATATGGTAGAAACCGTAGATTTAGTTAAATTCAACTGTTTTGCAAACATCACTTTATTTGAAACTCCATTTTTCTATTTTCCTTATAATATCGTGTTTATCTTTAAAAGTAAACGTTTACGTTTTTGTGTACTCATTTGAAAATGAAAACTTAAACATTCACCTTGTTACTTTGATCAAATATACATTAGAACCACATAACACAACAAGTGAATGGAAGATGATACTGCTCGAACTAGCGACGCTGCGAAAACAAGTAGAATAGGGTTACCAGCGAGTTTCGATGAATTCCCTAGATCAAGTCGCGGAACATCGAGCACAGGGATTGGCAAATTCGTTTAGAAACGGACACAAAACATTCAAATTTGTTTCGCTTTATCCGAGAGTTTTGCATTGATCTTATGGAAGTTTTTTTCGTGCATTATAAAATAGTTCGTTTTAAACCGGAAATTGGCTAACGGTTTGTTTATATAGCTGACTTCACTGTATATATATATATATATATATATATATATATATATATATATATATATATATATACAGTCCCTGGCCAAATTATTAGACGCACTGTATTTTTTTTAGTAATTTTATGTTTCTTAAGAGTTTTTATGCAATAATGGTATATTTAAACTACAATATTATTGATTTTTATTTAAAAGAATTGTTGTAGACTACATATTTGTATTTATTTTTAACATATGGCAACACTGTGTTGACAAAGTGATACATGAACGTAAACAAGTACAAATCTGTATCAGTCGCGATCGGAATCGAGTCAGGTACGGACGTGTTTATGTGGCTTTATGGACTGTGATTGTTTGTTTAACAGTTTTATACTACTCAGTTACTAGTTTATTTTGTATGCAGTGTTTTAAAAAAGTAATTGGACTATTTTCATTATGGGTAGAAAAGGCGATCTTTCACCACGTAAAAAAGCTGAAGTGAAGGCCCTTGTCATTGCGAAAACATTTACAAACCGAGAAATATCACGAAGATTTGGAGGTTTCTGAAGCTAGAGTACGACGCATAAAAAAGAAAATTGAGTCAGGGAAGGAATTAAGCCCGAAAAGAAAGAAAAGATGCGGTAGAAAACCAATTTTCACTCCACGGTCAGAGAGATGTTTGAAGAAAATTTTGTGTAGAAAACAGATTTGCTACCACAAAGGTAATAAAATCACAACTCCAGGATGCTAGCGTAAATGCTTCTGAGCGCACTGTTCGAAGAAAAATTGAAAGAATTAGATTTTAAGGCCTGTCGCCCCGCCAGAAGCCCAAGTTAACAGCTGCAATGAAAGCAAAGCGCCTGAAGTGGGCCAAACAATGGCAAGACAAAGATGTGGACTTCTGGAGATCGGTAAGATACAGCAATTTAATCAATAATTGATACATTATTATCATTTTCAGTTAAATAAAGCAAATAAACATGGAAGTTTATATATATTTTTTTTTTTTCCTATTTTTGACAGGTCTGCTTCAGTGACGAAAGCACATTCGAAATTTTGCAGAATAAAGCTCAGTATGTGCGTCGTCGTCATGGAGAAAAGTTTCATCCTGATTGTGTCGTCCCGACGGTTAAACATCCCACCAAAGTGATGATTTGGTCAGTCATCAGCGGCAAGGGCACTGGACGTCTGTACGTCGTCAAAGGAATAATGAGGCAAGATCAGTACAAAGAAGTATTACAAAATCGGTTGATTCCGCAGCTCAGAGAATGGTTTCCAAATGGGGAACCATTCACTTTCATGCAAGATGGAGCTCCCTGCCACACTGCTCGGTCTGTTAAAGCTTTTTTGGCAGAAAAAAATATCCCTCTGTTGATTGGCCGGGTATGAACCCCATTGAAAATGTGTGGGAGCTGATGAAAAGAGAAGTGGCTAAAGATGTGATTACCAACAAAACCCAGCTCCTAGAAAAGATTATTCATGTGTGGAATCATCATCCTCAAATGCAGAGACAGTACAATCTTGCATTGATAGCATGCCGCGCAGAATTAAAGCTTTGATAGCGGCTAAAGGTGGCTCAACTAAATATTGACTTTTACTAACATTAATTTCACTTTTTCTTTTAAAACTTAATAAACTTATGCTTTTCTGAATTAATGCTGTTTTACTTATGTCAAATAAATAGGTAATTGATTGGATAATATAAAAAAAAAAAACAAATCAATTTAAAATAATAAAACGGTACAATATCACTCGGTAATTAATATTTTACATGAAATCTTGCAGTGCGTCTAATAATTTTGGCCAGGGACTGTATATATATATATATATATATATATATATATATATATATATATATATATATATATATATATATATATATATATATAAATAATTTTTCTGTTGAACCTTTTGTTTACATAAACTTGATTGGTTTTTCTTGGGTACTTAGGTTCTTTTGGAAAATACAAACTAGTTTATTTGACGTTTCGCCTTATTTTTTTTAGGCATTTTCAAAAATTCTTTATTTTTTAATATTCATTCTAAAATTAGAAAATACATGGTTAAAATCTTTTAAGTCAAATTACAGGTTTAAAAACATATATCACTTTTACGCACACTCGGACATTTAAAATATTTACACCACAACAAAAATATAAAACAAATTACTCACGAGTATATACCTTGAAAGTCAACTATTTGTGTATTTGTGAATTTCAATTTCTATATTTCTTTCAACATATCGTGTCTCGTATTTTTTACTGATTTTTTTAAATTTTATTATCTATAATGGGTTTCCTTGTCTTAACCAAAAAACTATTGTTGATGTTAAGTATATATACTATTTTGTATTATTAAGAGTATATGCATGCCACCATGTTTATTTTTTTAATTAAACTTGTGTAGATATAACTGATTCCTCTTATGTCAGTCCTATCATTCACAGTGTTTTCATCTTTTTTTATTTCAATCATCTCTTTGATCTGTAGTTTGGCATAATTCCGCTTTTTTGCAGAGGACCTTGGTTTCATTAAATTTAAAGTCATGTTTTTTTTCTTCTGCTTCGTGTTTACTAAGGGCAGTGGAAAGCATTCCTATGCAAAGATAACAATGTCTTCCAACTTACAACACAATTACGACAGCAACAATAATATAAGAATCAGATCTTAAGAGATATTTGTAGCCGACAGTCCTTAGGGCCATCTGGTTTAAGACGCCAAAACTTTTAGAATAGAGTCCACGGACAGGAAACTGATGCTCTACTGCTATCTTAAGGGGTAAATATATGGGCGCGATCCAAAAGTTCCCAGACTAACGTTATATAGCAAGAACGCGGAATAGTATCGACTAGGGTCGATAGGTGCCGTTAGGTACATCCCCAACAACGCTGCGTAACAAGTTTTAACATGCTGGCTTGCGTTCTCCTGGATTCTCTCTCACATGAAGGTACCTGGCTTCCAAGAGCAAACAAAGTCAAATAGCTAGGCCTACTTTACGATAAGAGGGTATGGAAGAATCAAGCTTCAGCTTCAAAGCCTTGCGTTTCAAGCTGTATCCACTGTACTATTCCAGCAAGCTATCGCTGCAAAATAAAATGGCCATTTATAAGATGATCATCAGACCTTATATTCGACTACTGTACAGTTGTCGGATACAAAGAAGAACCATGTAAACTGTGCAGAATAAGCTTCTACTGATAATAAAAAGAAATGTTGTCTCTCCCGTCACCTGACCCACTGTATTCCATCAAAACGGACATCATATTTTCCTAAAAATATATAATATTAATTTCGTTGGATCAAGTTTGTTATAGTTTGCTTATTATGTAACCTAACCAACAAATTAAACTCTGCATTTTTTTTTATGAAATTTGCTTTTTAATGTAAAAGCCTAAGTATTTTTGGCATACGACTATTTTATTTTTCTCTCCATTCTCAAGCTTTATTCTTCGTAACTGTGTTTTATGTGTATGTAAGCAAATACAAGGCTACACAGCCCATAAAACCTGACACAGAAATTAGGACTCTTATGTCCACACATACTCTACATTAGCGACATTGTCAGAGCTACCATTTGTTTTATCTGCCTTTGTTAAATGTCTCTGCTTTATTTTCCGGTTTATTATGGCCTGTAATCCACAGTTTGTACGTATATGTTTACATTTATTTATGTTTAGCTTTATATCTCTAATTTAATTTTAATCTAAAAGCTTACTATTTGTCATTTAAAAAAGGCTTACTAATTGATTAATTATTTTGTCCGAAGCCATTAATTGCATTCAGGTCAGTAGTTTCAGAAATTAACGCTAAAGTGAAAATGATTGCTATAAGTACGTTCATGCAATCGTTTTTATTATCTAGTTAAGTTATCCTGCAAGATTTTAATCCTTATGAGGCCGCCTTTTAAATTTTTACAAACGACCACTTGATGGCGCTATTGAGATGTGACATTACCATTACTGTAAAATTTAACATTTGTTATTGTTAGAACAGTGGACAAATGGAAACGGCACGTGAAGGTTTTCGTTGGATGATTTTTTTACGATTTTAGTAAAGACCAAACTCAACAACAATGCCTCGAATCGCTTTGTTCAGCTTTTGGTAATGAATCAACATCAGAAAAAAATGCAGTTTATAATTGGTTTGCAGAATTTCGTCATGGTCGTGATTCCGTCAGCGATGAATTTCGTGAAGGTCGACCAAAATCGCTGGTTGATCCAAAAAAAATATCAATGCTGTGCCCAACATGATTGAAAAGGATTCGTATGTGACTTACCGTGATATAGAGACATCCTTAGGAATATCAATGACCGCAGTACATTCGATTTTGTATGAACATTTAGCTGTGAAAAGATTTGTTCCCGATGGATTCCACATAATTGACCGAAACTTAAAAACAGTTTCAAGTTCTTTTGATAACCATTTGGATATCCAATATGTTGGTGATCGGACCGATGAAACAATGGGTCGCATTGCTTACACAAACCTGAAATTGTTTCATCAGTCGGATCACCCACATATTTGATATCCAAATCATTATTAAAAGAACTTGAGAGTTTACCATTAAATACTTTCGCAGTGAAGAATTCTTTAAAATTCATTAATAAAACAAAAAATCTAATTCTTAATGAAGGTGAAATCTTAATTTATTTTGATGTCAGTTCTTTGTTCCCAAGTGTGACAATACCACACACTTTACATTATCTCGTGGAATTACTTAAGATGAATGAAATTATTCATGAATACTTAACATTATCTAAACTTTGTATGTTCAGAAAGAAGGAACAGCTATGGGTAATTGCCCTTCATAGCAAATTTATTCATGAGTAAGTTTGAAACTGAAGCCAGTCATGAATTTGAGTATTTCCCAAGGGTATGGTATAAGTATATGGATGATGATGTATTCGCGATTTTTGATACAAAGAAAGCAAACATAGATGATCTTGTTACCAAAATAAATAGCCGATATGATTCCATTAAATTCACTTACGAAATTGAGAACAAAGGACAACTGCCTTTTCTAGATATTTTAATTATTAAAAATAAGAAGTTAGAATTTGATATCTATAGAAAAGACACAGTAACAAGTAGATATATTCCTAATGATTCATTTCGTTGCAAACAACACAACTTAGCCTCATTACATTTTCTAGTTCATCGTTTGGTCACTTTTCCTCTGAATAGAGTACATTTCAATAATGAAAGCAATCGTATTAGAAATATAACTAGATTTAATGGTTATGACGAAGACTTAGTAAACAAGTTAATAAATAGACATACGTTAAGGTTAAATATTCAGAATTCCACCTTTTTTACACGCGAAGAAAAATAAGACCAAGTATGTTTCCATACCATATAATCCGAAATATAGCAGAAGACTCAATAAGATATTTAATGAGGTAGGCCTCATCTTAGTCTAATAAGCATCAGACAACCTGAGGAATATCTTAGGAAACCCCCAAGATAAGATTCCATATAAACATAAAATACCAAAAATCTATTTTAGTCTTAGTTAAGCGTTTGACAATGTAGTTGTACTACGAAATCGTTATAACGTAATTGTAAAATCTTTACAAATATATTTAGTGACAGTTAACAAAGTAATTAAGTAGTTTTATTGTTAACAAAGTAATTAAGTAGTTTTATTAAGATTCCTAGTTGTGGGAAAAGTGGAATTTATGAAATTAGTTGTAATGGTGGCGATAAAAAGTATGTTGGGCAAACTAAAAGGTCAATCAAAACAGAATTTAAAGAATATTTAACACATTTAAAATATAGTAGAACAGAAAATCTAGCATCGCACGAACATGCCCTTGAAGCTGATCATATTGTAACATTTGATAATCTAAGATTAATTAAAAATATATCTGATAGGAGATTGTTGAACGCATACGAAAGTATGGAAATTATAAAATGTAAAAGTAGTTTAAATAAAGACAGAGTCCCCCCTTCACTGGTTTACTTGAACAGAACTGATGACCTCGCCTATGCCATTAGCTCCGCCTGAGTAATTCAGGTGTTAGGCTAAGCATAAATAGTAGTTTAGCTTTAGTCAGTCATCGCTTCTGATAAAGCTAACATGGTTAACGCATCGAGCGTCGAGTACAAAAACAAAGTGTTTGGTGCAGTCGTGATAAATACTGAGTAGTTTGAATGGTATAGAATAATTTGTTTGCCAGTGGAAAAAATGTTTTTACAATTGGTTCAAATGCATACAAAAGTGTATAAATCTTAAAGGCGAATATTTTGAGAAACAACAAAACGATTTGTAATAATTTTTTTTTCTTTCATTGTTTTTGTAAAAACTTTAACGATATCCCTAGTATTAGTTTATAACGGGCGCAAACCGGTAAATAAAAAGCAGCTTTTGCATTTTTCAATGTCCTTTATTACTTAAATGGTATATAATACATGTTAGTTTATAATAAGTAACTGAAAATTGAAGCAGAAATTTGAAAGGAAAAAAATAGATTAGACAAATCACTGTTTATCAAAATCCAATTGCAACTATTAAGGTATTTTGGCATGCGATGAGAGCAAATCTACAACAACATAAAGAGGATAAAATCAAGGGAAAGATAGAATAGTGAAAATCACCAGGAAGATTTCTCAAAGATTAATGAAAAAATCACAGAATCAAAATGATCCAGAGCCTTATGGAGGACGTTCATACGTAACATCTCGACGACCACTCATCGCTCTGGAGTGAACAGATAGCGACCACTTAAACTATAACCTCTCTGGCAGATTTTCGTTATAATTTAGGGCGTTCTCAATAATGAAAAATCAAAACGTTTTGAGCATTTAAAGCAAGCAAGTGACTAAATAAACACGAATGTTTACCAATGACAAAACATTGCATTTGCGGGGTGGGACAAAATATTTTGGGAACTTTATTAAAATAATAATAAAACGTTGTCAACAACTCTCCTCCTAACCTTATTAGTCCGATCGTTAACTGTAATATTGTTGAAGTACTTTGCGGTATTTCATATTCTTTAGCAATACCCTTTTTTTAATCCAATTTTTACTTTTTTAAGATTTTAATTTTTTTTTCGAGCGTCAAATTCCTAAGTTTCCGCGACAACGACATTTTACCAACACTACACTAAACTATCTAAATTAAATTGGCTATTCACAACGGAAATCAGTAGATTCCGCCATGCTTCGGCGGTTTCCCCAAAAACCACGCAGAGGGTAAATGAAAATGCAACCTAACTCCACTTGCAAAAAGTTTATTTTGTGTCTGAATAGTCGAATTATAGAGACTTATATGTTATTAGAGCGTGTTATTGATTTCGAATTATGGAGATTTTCGAGTTATAGAATTTCGAGTTAGAGAGGTCAACAACTATTGAATCAAAATTAAGATAATTGTTTTTTATATTGTGAAAGAACTTTATTAAACCAAATATTTTGTTCAATGACCTTCTGCCATTTTTCTGGCAACACTATAATGCCGTCACTGTAGAAGTTATGTGGTTTCTAGGTAAAAAATTGTGACAAGTGGACTCTTTTAAAACTAACTTAATACCATTCTGGGAGTTCCGCAGAGACTGAAACAAATGGCAGCCTGACGGTACAAGATCGGGGCTATACGGTGATGCATTAGAACTTTCCAGTCAAGCTCTCTCAGTTTTTACAGAGTCATCAAAGATGTGTGTGGTTTGGTGTTATCATGGTGGACGATGACACTCTTTGTATTGGCTAGTTGCCCCCAATTTTTTTAAAACACTTGCTTTACTCGTGTGAATTGGTGGCAGTAAAGTAAAGAATAAATCGTTTGACCAAATTGCAGCAATCATGATGCACGATTTTCTTCCAATCCCACCAAACACACAGCATCACCTTTTTTTTGGCGTGAATCCCGGCTTTGCCATCGTTTGTGACGCTTCATGCTTCTTTGACCACTATCTTTTTCCATTATTAATATAGTGCGTGATCCATTTCTTATCGCCCGTGATCAACCTCATCGAACTTCTTCCAAAGGATTTAAAACTGTTTAGTTCCTTAACGATGTCATGGCTACTTCCATGGTGGGTTTGACCAATTTTTTCTATCATTGATCAACTGAACAATTTTTTGGCTGTTGTGTTTGATAATATATCTTGATCATAAACAGAACACATTTCTTTATAGGCCTGCGCAGCATTTCTGCCTTTATCGAAATTACTTACTTACTTACTTAATCCTTATGCCTTTCTACCCCTTAAAGAGTGTAAAGCCCGTGAAGCTGAGTTATTCTATAACTGTCTTTTCCATATTTTCTTCTATATCCTTCCATCCTGTTTAAATTGCCGATTGCCTCTTTTGTTTCTTCTGTATTAGTTTCTTCTGTTTGTATGAGTTCTGTATCTTATTCCGGTATTATGTCTCTATGTTGATTTTTCATGCTTTTTCCTCTAATTTTTTGCATCCATTTCCTTTCCTTTCTATTTCAGTGATTCCTACATAGTGCATTGGTTGTTCTCCTGTCAGTTCAACCTCTTTTCCGTTTATATCCCTATTATTTCGTGTTCTCAATCTAAAAACTATACCCAAAAATAATTAAAATATCTTGAAAATCAAAATATTATCTTTGTTATTTTAAGTTCAATTAATCATTAAACGGAAGTTACTGTAATTTAGTCAATACTAGATAATGTTATAAACGGTAATCGGTACAACTATTTATTTTCTAATAAAACATCACTCAAACCTTAATCAAACTAAATTTGACACCGGATATTGGAAACGACGCGACAAATAGGTTTTTCACATAAATTGGCAGCCGAGCAGATAATTTAGCACCGACCTTTAAATTAGAACGTCCCCGTGTGATGAAATTTACCTTTTTATGTGCCAATTTATGGTTCCGAGAGTTCCTATAAAACCACGATTTATGAGACTTAATGTCATACTGTATTTATGTAAAGTATCACAGTTTAAATTTGGGTCGCGTTTCATCGTTCAAAAAAATTGCGTTCAATAATATCAAAAATTATGGAAAAGACTACACAAGTCTGCAAAAAAAAAAATTGAGAGCTGTTTTGGTTTTTTTTTTTTGCGTAATTCTTATGTTTTTGGGTGTACTGAATCCGAAAATGACTTTGATTTTGTCACAGAACGTCACGTTTTCTGACAATGTAGGTATATACGTTAAATAAGCTATCATCTTAAAATAAAAGATAAAAGACTAAAAAATTTTTTTAAATTTATAATTGCGTAACAAAACTTATTTTTTTTATCTAAAATACATTCATTAATAAGCACTAAACACATTTCTTTTTCCCAGTGAGACTCCTTTTGGTACATTTTCGCTTGTAGGAAGCATCTGGAAGGTCTCTCTGAAGCGTCCAACAGTAGTCTGCCATCACTGAGACACTCCATCTTCCCTGGTATCTTTTTTCCATCTCCTTAATATCTTGGTGAAATCGTTCACCTTGCTCTTCACTCAGATCTCCTAAATTTTCTGGAAAGTAGTCGAGGTGGGAATGAAGAAAATGTACTTTTAAACTCATTAGGCAACCTAAAGTTTGAAATGCTTTTAACATTCTTTTGACGATTTGTTTGTAGTTAGGGTCTTTGTTATTGCCTAAAAATTTCTCTATGACCTCTTTAAAGGCAATCCACCCTTCTCTTTGAGGATCCGTCATGGTTGTGATGAATTTTGGATCAGCCATAAGCCGTCTAATATCTGGTCCAACGAAAACACCTTTCTTCAACTTTGCCTCCGAGAGGCCTGGAAACTTTGATATTAAGTATTTGAAGCAATTTCCATCTCTTGGAAGTGACTTTACAAATTGCTTCATCAATCCCAGCTTTATGTGAAGCGGTGATAGAAGAACTTTATGAGGAGGCACCAAAGTTTCATGCAGGACGTTCTTTTCGTCAACTTTAAGCTCCCTCGGAGGCCAACACTTTTTGGTCCAGTGATTTGCTCGATCTCTACTATCCCATAGACACAAAAAGCAAGGGAATTTGGTAAACCCAGATTGTTGTCCGAGCAACATGCCCAAGATTTTTAAATCACCGCACACTTGCCAACCGTGGTCTTTATATTTTAATTTGCAAAGAACCAATTCCAAGTTCTTGTAGGTTTCCTTGAGGTGTACGGAATGACCGACAGGAATGGAAGCATAGAAACCGCCATTGTGAAGCAGAACTGCTTTAAGGCTTCTTTTTGGAGAATCTATGAAAATACACCACTGTGCTGGGTCGTATGAGATCTTAAATGTATCCATCAAACCTTCAATATTGGTACAATAAACCAACTCGTCCTCTTGGGCAAAGTAGGAAGTGAACTGCTTCTCACGATATCTAAACCAGGAGGAAGACACTCCCGGCAAAAGTAAGTTCCTGCTTTTGAGCCTTGATCCAAGCAACTCAGCAGCGTTTTTGGGAAGATTCAAGTCTCTTACCAAATCATTTAGCTCGCCCTGGGAAAACAATTTCGGACTGCTGTCATCTACAAATTGAAAACTTGACTTGTCATCGGGTTCAGGTACAGCACCATCTTTGTCAGAACTTGGAATCTCTTCCAAGGTAGCAGGGGCCTTGGGCACTGGTATTTCGGTCCCATGAGAGATGGGACGAATAGCTGATTGCAGATTGGGGTATGAAATGGACTGCTTTCATTTTGAATTATACCCTTTCACATTACACGAACAAAAGTAACAATCATCACTATGGTTCTTTTGCTCGCGCCATACCATAGGAATCGCATATCGGAAAGCTTTTTTCTTGCCCTTAAACCAATTTCGAAGGTCTTCAACACATCGTTTGCAGACTTTATGAGGTGCCCAAACTTTATCCTGATCTCCAAGTTTTAAGCCAAAATACGTGAAGTATACTTTTTTTACAAAGTCCGTAATATTAAGTTGTTGCTTTAATACCATATATTCGCCACAAATATAACAGAAACTGTCAGACGAATTCACACACTTCCGCACAGATGACATTGCACTATATTGAACCAAGATCTATAAAACAATGACGAGTTAACACGTAATTGTACCGTGCCACTTTCTACACTATCGGAGCGCGCACGTTCTGGTTACAACGTTTATGTTTGTTAATTTAGCTTACACAGGGCGTTCTTTATTTAGAGAGTAATGATAGTTATGGCCTGTATACATTTAAAAACAGTAATCAAAATAAAATTATACCTATTTATTTATGACTTCAAGTTAGCCCAAAAAAACCCTTTTTATAATAAAATTTTGCGTTTTGCAAAATAACCTGACGTTCTGGAATTTTTTGAGTATTTTTTTAGTTTTCAGAACACCTAAATACATAAAAATCAGTTGAAAACATCCAGACAGCATTTTTGTTGCAGACCTGTGCTATCAATCATTATCTTTTTAAAAATCTGGAACGATTTTGTATTAATAGCTACAATCAGTATGGTTCTCGTAAGCATTGATGAACAGAAGATAACTTATGTACACATGTTTAGATTAACGCATGTAAACATTTTGGAGAATCTTGAGTAATACGTTCTTATGGTACGTTCGAACTTATAGCTCTCGTGTTTTCTTAGGAGTACTCCAGTTGACTGGTTTCTTTCTAATGCCTTTACTACAAGGAATTTAATCTACAGCCTGGCCGATGATACTTCGCTTGTTTCTTTAGTTACTCCTCGAACATTAGCTACCCAGGCAAATATCTGAAGATAGCAGGAAGTTGTACAACTTAACAATGACCTGGAAGAAATTCTATCTTGGGGAAACCGAGTAGAATATAACGTTGCACGACCATACTTATGTCAGTACGTTCAATTCCTCTAGCATCGTCACGTAACTTATTGGGCATCAACTTGAGGATAAATATATTTTGGCATGATTAGTTTGCACGCATAGCAAAGAGAGTTTCTTAAAGAATGTTAATACTATTTCGTACTAGAAAACCCCCACAACTGAATAACTTTTTATGCTGTACGAAGGAGAAATTCGTCAAACGATGGAATACTGTTCCCATGTTTACAGCTCTAAAAACAGGAATGGATGACAGAAGAAATACTAAATCTGTTGGAGGAAATACGATTACAGAAAACAAGAGATGTCTTAAACAGAGTAATACGTCGAAAATGTAGAGAAGCTCATGAAACCTGGTTAAGTGAGAAATGCCGAGAAATAGAGGAACTGCAAGAGAAGCATTACACATTTAACTTGCGCAAGAAAGTGAAGAAATTGGGAGGAAAAAACAAGAAAAAACAAGAAACAAACTCTAAGAAATGGAAACAATGAAATTATACTGGATATTAAAGACATGGGAGCAATACATACAACAACTTTTCAATGGACATAAATCAGAAAACGTAAATAACAAAAAGAGACGTTATTCATGCTATACAGCTACAGAAGGATGGAAAAGCAGTTGGTCCAGATGAGCTAAAAGGAGAAATCCTCAAAATATTTTCGGATGGAAGTCCATTTATTGATCGACTTTTTTTTATGAGTCTAGCACACGTGCTGCAGGAAAGTCCCTAAAGCGCTACAGAAGCGACACGTGTGCGGAAAAAGCGATTCACATTGTTCTTGAATTGCTGTAAATTGTACTCGGTGGGAAACACAGTCCTGGGTAAGCCATTCCAAAGGGATGATGTTCTCCATATAAAAGACTGCGTGAAAAGCATTGTACGAGGAGTAACAAGCTGAACCTTATACGGATGTGAAGTATCAGCGTGACGTATACTTCTAACATGCACCGCTCTGGGAGGAAGTAAGCGGGCTACATCCTCCGATCACTATCCATGAAAATACTTGTAGAATAGACTCAAGTTGCCAACCGTTCTTCGATGTTCCAGCGAATCAAGCCCACCGGTCAGTTCTGGGTCTCCAATCAGACGAACAGCCCTTCTCTGAACAGAATCCAACAAATGCAGTGTATGTTTGGGAGCGGAGCCCCAAAGAAGGGAGCAGTATTCCATAGTTGGTCGAATTTGAGCTTTGTAAGGAATTAACAGTTGTTGTGGAGTGTAAAGCTTTCTGGTTCGAAATAATATTCCTAACTTTTAAGAAGCTCTCCTGACTATGCCTGCAATATGTTCATGCCAGGACATATTTGCTCCCAAACTAACGCCCAAAAAATTGAGCGACGATGCTAGGGGAATGGAGTGCCCCGATATAACTATGTAGGGTTCAGCAACGTTAACTTTTTTAGATAAAACTGCCGCCTGGGTTTTTGTAGCGTTAAATTCCACTTGGTTACTGTCACCCCAAGATAGAACTTCTTCCAGGTCTTTGTCCGAGGGTTCAAAGTGAATGAAGAGATAAGCGTACTGTCGTCTGCAAAGCTGTAGATTGGATTCCCGGTCTTTTCCAGCAGATCGTTAATGTATATGAGAAAGAGAGTAGGATACAGTATAGAGCCTTAGGGCACACCAGCGTTGATTGTGAAGGTGTTAGAAAGAAATCCGTCGACCGCCACTCGTAAGAAATGTTCTCTGAGGAAACATGAGAGCCACAAACAGAACCTTTCAGACATACCATAAGAGCGTAGCTGAGCCAACAGTCCATCGTGCCAAACACGGTCGAATGCCTTGGATATGTCAAGAGCAACCGCTCGAGATTCTCCAAAGTGTTCAATTGCGTAGTTCCAAACATGTGTTACATAAGTCAGAAGATCTCCTGTTGATCTATGGTTACTAAAGCCATATTGGTGATCGCTAATAATATTGAATCGGTCAAGATATTTTAGAAGATGCTGATTGATAATCTTTTCCATGACTTTCGATATTATTGAAAGCAGTGCGACTGGTCGGTAGTAATTTGGCAAGGTCTTCTTGCCTTTTTTAGGTATCGACTAAACCGTGGCACGTTTCCAACAGGACGGAAATATTCCCTTTCTGTAGGTTAGGTTGAAAAGTCTACAGAAAACTGGTCTTAGTTCCCTTGCACAGTTTTTGAGAACTATGGCAGGTATTCCGTCAGCGCCAGAGGCCTTTTTGGTGTCTAGATGGTGTCTGATTAGTTTGCATGTATAGTAAAGTTAAAAACTATTAATATTATTTCGTACTAGAAAACTCCCACAACACAATAACTTTTTATGCTGTACGAAGCTGAAATTCGACAAATGATGGAATACTGCTCCCATGTTTACGGCTCCAAAAACAGGAATGGATGACAGAAAAAATACTCTGATGGACGAAAGACGATTATAGAAAACAAGGGATGTCTCAAACTACAACAAATTAAACGGAGTAATACGTCGAAAATGTAGAGAAGCACAGGAAATCGGGTTAAGTGAGAAATGCTGAGAAATAGAGGAACTGCAAGAGAAGCATGACACATTTAACTTGCATAAGAAGGTGAAGGAATTGACAAGAAAAAACAAGAACCAATTCTGAGAAATGGAAACAATGAAATTGTACTGGATATTAAAGATGAAATAAAAACTTGGGAGCCATATGTACATAGAGCAACTTTTCAATGGACATAGATCAGAAAATGTACAGCTAAACAGAGATAATGAGATAGAGCCAGAAATGCCAAGAAGAGAAGTTATTCATGCTATACAACTACAGAAGGATGGAAAAGCAGTTGGCCCAGATGAGATAAAGAGAGAAATCATCAAAATATTTCGGAAAAGTCCATTTATTAGTCGACTGGTAACCTTATTTAACAAGATCTATGAAACTGGACAAATCCCTCTTGACTGGCTAAAGTCGACTTTCATCCCAATTCCTAAAAAGTCAAAAGAAATGTGACGATTATCGCTTGATAAGCTTAATGTTTCACGATCTCAAGATATTCCTGAGAATCATCCATACCAGAATATACAGAAAAAGGGAAGCAGAGATAGATAACACACAATTCGGATTCCGAAAAGGCAAGGGTACACGAGAAGCTTTATTGTCATTAAATGTACTGGTCCAACGTTGTAAAGATATGAATGTAGATGTATATGCATGTTTTATAGATAACAATAAAGCTTTCGACTGTGTGATGCACGAAAAATTAATAAAAAATCTAGAAACAAAAAGTATAGACAAAAGAGATCTAAATATTATTAAAAATCTTTTTATCTTCTGTTAACCATTTCTTTAGACCAGCCGAGGAACCTAGTTTCGCAGAAACACTTATTGTTGGTTTTTAATTGCTAATACTGTGGAAACACTGTAAGTTTTGTACATTGATCGAAGAACCTTAAATTTGGAGAACACAAAGCACATTTTAGTAACAATTTAAAATACGTATTGGTTAAGTAGTGTTTTACTTCTTTGCAAAACTTCTAGTTGTGGATTTTCACCAAGTATCGGCTGTTCAAATGTTAAAAGAAGCTTCAATAAGTTTCAGCCCCATCTTATATACTATCAAACGTCTTGTTCAATCAGACAACACTAAATTTAAAGCTAAATTTGCAATAAAAAAATCACAACAACTAGTTGAAAACATCAAACATTTAAAGTTACCTGACAATTCAAAATTAATCTCTTTCGATGTTCAAAATGTTTTTCCAAGTATACCAAGTAGGGAAACTATTTTACTAATTGAAAAACGTCTTTCTGAAATCAATGTCAACCCAATAATAAAACAAGACATCTCAAAATTGCTTAAAGGTTTGCCTAGAACAAAATTATTTTGAATTTAATAATGACCTATACAGCAGCCAAGACGGTCTCATTATGGGCAATCCACTTAGTCCTCTTTTGGCGGAAATACTTATGGATAACATAGAAAACCAAATAAGCCAACACCCACTGTTTAAAAAATTTTATACTGGCATAGATATGTTGATGATATCTTATGTTGTTTTACAGGAAGTGATAGACAATTTGCCACATTTCAAAATTTACGCAATACGCAAAAATATAAAATTCATCAGTGAAGTTGAAACCAACAATTGCTTAAACTTTCTTGACCTAACAATAAAAAGACATAATAACAAACACAGTTTTTCTACTTACCATAAACCGTCGCATATTGACATAATTATCCATAATACCTCATATCATCCACCAAGTCACAAACTTGCAGTTTTCCATAATATGATTCACAGACTAATAAATATTCCTCTAAACCAAGACGATTTTTCAAACAATTAGCAGTAAATAATGACTATTCACCATCCATAATAGATAATATTCTCAAGAAAAAACTTTACAACAAAGCCATTAGTACAGTTTTTCCGAATAATAAAGAACCTTATAAAAACATAAAATCGTTAACGTACTATGCTAGATGCAGCATTAAATTAAATAGTTTCTTGAGAAAATTAAATATTAACACAGTATTTAAAATATCTAACACACTTGACAAATTTATAAAAAATATCGAAACTAAAACAGACAGAAACAATAGATCCAGAGTATAAAAATTAAGTTGTGGAAATTGCTCAAAAACATATATAGGTCAAACAGGAAGATGTTTTTTTAAAAAGAATAAAAGAATATGCTTCATGATACATCAATAAAAAAATAACTCAAATTACGCAAATCATTTAACTGAAAATAACCATCAATTCAACCCAAATTTTGAAATATTACATACTTGCACGAAAGGCCTGAAACTTAATTACCTAGAATCTTTAGATATAAACAAATTAAAAGATTCAGATTCCTTAATAAATGAACAATTAGACTTAAATTATTCACCATTACTAAATCTATTTTAATGAAATTACACTGCGTTACAAATTTAAAAAGTACTTTTTGTCTATCACGTACTGTTTTTTAGGTACGATAGTTAACAGTTTTAAGTAAAATAATTAAGGAGTAAAGTTCAGTGTACACGTAGCTTCATTAAATTTTCCAGTAATTCGAATAAAACTGCTAAAAAAACTTATTATTAATACATTTGGACACAACTAAATATAAAAATATATGGTAAAAAGTTTATATTGTACATTAAAAGTTAAAAATATTTAACTTTTTCTCTTATGTTGGGAAATATCTTCTCGTTTCAAAAGCCAGCAGTAATCTCCCAACATAGCTACATCCCAACGACCTTGAAACCATTCCTCAAGCCTTTTCACATCCTGATGAAATCGTTCCCCTGGTTCATCACTCACTGCTCCAAGATTTGATGGAAAAAAAGAGAAATGGGAATGGAGGAAATGAATTTTTAATGACATTCGGCAACCCATCTTTTTGTATACTCTTAACAAATCGTTCACTAAGAGTTCTGCATTCTCGGCTCTATGATTTCCTAAAAAACCTTTTATCACGGCTTTTAATGATGTCCATGTGCATAGTTCTTCGTCATTTAGTGTTTGATCAAATTTGTCGTTTTTCATTAATAGGGGTATTTGTGAACCAATAAAAATACCTTCTTTCAACTTTGCGTCACTTAATCTTGGAAAAATAGATTTTAAATATAAAAATCCTTCGCCTTTTTTATCCATCGCTTTCACGAAATTCTTCATTAAGCCGAGTTTTATGTGTAGAGGAGGTAAAATGACGTCTTCGGGGTTGATTAAAGGCAAGTATTTTACATTTGACTTCCCACACACAAATTCCGTTCGTTTTGGCCAGTAGCTCTACTCTCCCACATGCAAAGAAAACAGCAGTACTTAGTAAATCCACCTTGCAAACCAAGTAACATAGCTATTACTTTGAGGTCAGCGCATACTTTCCACTTAAAATTTTTGTATTTAATTAAATCCAATATTGATTTCATATTTTCGTATGTCTCTTTTAAAACAGTTGAATAAGCCACTGGTATTGACGGATATTTATTACCATTATGAAGTAAAACTGCCTTCAGACTTGTTTTCGAACCATCAATAAAAAGACGCCATTCATTTGTATCATAGGGAATTTCTAACTCACCCATCAAAGATACAATGTCATTACAAAAACATATGTTTTCTGAACTAGAGTAAAAAGTTGCCATTTCTTTACTTCATTTTCGTTGTACAGATATTTTTGTATCTGGTGCCAACAAGTGCCATTCCTGTAGTCTTGATCCAAGTAATTCGGCTTGTCTAACAGACAAATTCAAGTCTCGTATCAAATCATTTAATTCCCGTTATTGAATTAAATGCGGTTGGCATAGATCACTTGAAGAGGGTAAAAAGTCTGGATCTTGGTTGTCAACTTCCATGTCTTGTCGATCGTTATTTTCATCGCTTGGTATATATAACTCTTCAGTTTGACTTTTCTTAGGAGGCAAAGGAGGATTCATGTCTTCACTATATGGTATTGGTTTTGTTATAGAATTCACAGAAGGGTACTCGATATTATGCTTAATTTTCTTTGAAAATCCTCGTACATTAGTCATGCAGAAGTAGCAATCGTTAAAATGATTACTAGGTTCGCGCCACACAGTCGGTACTGCAAATGGCATAGATGTTTTGTTTCCGTTCAATCACGACAGGAGAGTAGCATAACATGATACACAAAACAGTTGCGGAATCCAGGGTTTGTCTTGATGTACAGTACGTCCAAAATATAGAAAATACGCAATACATACTTTTTCAGATATTGTTTTTCCTTGAGACTTGAGAATGTACTGTCCACACACGTAACAAAACTTGTCTGGTGAAGTTTTGCACTGATGGCGACTACTTTTTTCAGTATTCATCTTTAAAACTGTATTATTACACTCTTAATCAGGTAATCTCAAAGAAACTAACAAGAAATGAACATATCCTCTCAATAGATTATCTAGCGATTACATTTATTAATATGAACAATAAGAAGGTAGGTTAAGAAAAGGTTATCGGTGTGTACCTTAAAAACAAGATGTGATAGAAATAAAAGACATCCACTGCTTACATACTATAACTAATAGGAAACTATAATAGCAATCAGTTTTTCGGGTACCAAAATCATGTCACGCAGTGTTATTTTATTACCTGCCATAAATTGTGAACCAACCATTTATTATAATAATTTTATCCTCATTTTGTAATAAACTATCCGAATAAGCTGCCGTACAGCGAAATATGTCATGGTGTTAAAAATGAGAAATTTAGTGGAAATTTAGGTAGTGCTTTACTTCTTTGCAAAACTTCTTGTATTTTCAGTCTGTTAATAAAAAACTTGTCCGCGATAATCTATTTTTGGTAGATGGGATTCTAGCGATTCAACAAAAATTTTACTAAAAGTGTCAGTCGGTTCCGAACTTTCGTTGAAATCCCCTAAAATCCGAAATGAGTCACTTGTTTACGCGCCAGTTCGAGGCAGTCTTTATTTGTTCCCATCCAAAGTGGCCTAAAATGACCAATTCCGCGGCCGCTAAATATATTAAAAAGTCGGTATAGTTTGTGAAGAAGTGGGGGTAAAACGTTTTAACGAGACGAAAAATGTCGACGACTCGTCAAAACGTGACTCAATAGTCCGAAAGTCGAAAAACGAATCTTTGCTTTAACGCGACCCGAAATTAACGCTGCGTCAAAGAGCGACACAATTAAGAAAGTCGGATTTGAATGTTGTATTGATAACATTTGGTCTCTTGTAAAGAGAAAGCTCAGAGGAAAACCGTTGAAGACTTTGACTCAGTTGTCTCGCGAGATTCGAAAACTTTGCAAGAGTATGCAGAAAATCTGGTCAACGGCATGCCTCAAAGATGCCAGGCGATTATTGATGCAGGAGGCGATTGGGCAACTTACTAAGGTAATTGCGCTGTTGTTAGCACACCAGAGAATACATTGATGGTAAAAAATGTTCTCGAAACACATTTTTCAAGAATACGAGCTGTCGCGCTGTTACGCGACAGACTGTATGTTTATCATATCAGGTTAAGACTGTGATGTTTATATTTAACATTCTTTATTTATTTATTGCTATTATTATATTTTTATTTCTTCACTGTATTTATATGTAAGCATATTGTATAATAATATTAAATTGAATTGAATTTTTAATAAATCCTGATGATGAATGGTTGACCAATACAGTATCATATAATTTTACGGGGTCGAGTTTAAAAATTCCCGTGTCATAATTCTGACACATTAACAATATGAGCGAGACTTACTGTAAATTATGCCGAACTAACTACAGTTTTAAGATAGATTTTTAAAATAGATTTTCAAAGTTCTCGGTTATTGGCTAGATTTTAGATGAAAGTAATTTTCGCCAACAATAATAAATTTAATAATTTAACAAAGGCCTGGTAAAATAAGCTCCTCTCGGCTACCGTTAAGTTACCTTAAGTACGGATAGTGGCTGTTTGTAAATCTCATATGCCATTACTTTTACGACACTGTGGAACCGACATTAACCTGTAAGTCTTCTGATTCAAAATCGCAAGTGTGCAGGTTGGCGACTTCGCTAACAATTGCGAAATAACTTATTAACAACTTACTGTCAATTAAATATTATTATCCATAAATTGCGAAGTACTCATAAACTGAATCCTTTTAACGTGGGACAATATCAATATACCGGAATTTATGAGTGCTGCTATCCTAATGGCTTTTTCTGCGAAACTTGCTTTTATCCAGGGAATTTATAGGTCCTAAAACATCAAATTAAAACGTTCAATTACACATGTAATGAAATTTCCTTTTAAGAGTCAAAATTTCAACTGTGAGACGGTTAATCATTTTTTTTTTTTACCTGTAAAAGTACTTTAAAATTATTTACTATAAATTTAAATTATTTCATGTTTTGTGACATCATTAAAAATAATATATATATATATATATATATATATATATATATATATATATATATATATATATATATATATATATATATATATATATATATATATATATATATATATATATATATATATATATATATATATATATATATATATATTACATATATATACAGTCCCTGGCCAAATTATTAGACGCACTGTATTTTTTTTAGTAATTTTATGTTTTTAAGAGTTTTTATGCAATAATGGTATATTTAAACTACAATATTATTGATTTTTATTTAAAAGAATTGTTGTAGACTACATATTTGTATTTATTTTTAACATATGGCAACACTGTGTTGACAAAGTGATACATGAACGTAAATAAGTACAAACCTGTATCAGTCATGATCGGAATCGAGTCAGGTACGGACGTGTTTCTGTGGCTTTATGGACTGTGATTGTTTGTTTAACAGTTTTAAACTACTCAGTTATTAGTTTATTTTGTATGCAGTGTTTTAAAAAAGTAATTGGACTATTTTCATTATGGGTAGAAAAGGCGATCTTTCACCACGAAAAAAAGCTGAAGTGAAGACCCTTGTGATTGCGAAAACATTTACAAACCGAGAAATATCACGAAGATTGGAGGTTTCTGAAGCTAGTGTACGACGCATAAAAAAGAAAATTGAGTCAGGGAAGGAATTAAGCCCGGAAAGAAAGAAAAGATGCGGTAGAAAACCAATTTTCACTCCACGGTCAGAGAGATGTTTGAAGAAAATTTGTGTAGGAAACAGATTTGCTACCACAAAGGTAATAAAATCACAACTCCAGGATGCTAGCGTAAATGCTTCTGAGCGCACTGTTCGAAGAAAATTGAAAGAATTAGATTTTAAGGCCTGTCGCCCCGCCAGGAAGCCCAAGTTAACAGCTGCAATGAAAGCAAAGCGCCTGAAGTGGGCCAAACAATGGCAAGACAAAGATGTGGACTTCTGGAGATCGGTAAGATACAGCAATTTAATCAATAATTGATACATTATTATCATTTTCAGTTAAATAAAGCAAATAAACATGGAAGTTTATATATTTTTCCTATTTTTGACAGGTCTGCTTCAGTGACGAAAGCACATTCGAAATTTTGCAGAATAAAGCTCAGTATGTGCGTCGTCGTCATGGAGAAAAGTTTCATCCTGATTGTGTCGTCCCGACGGTTAAACATCCCACCAAAGTGATGATTTGGTCAGTCATCAGCGGCAAGGGCACTGGACGTCTGTACGTCGTCAAAGGAATAATGAGGCAAGATCAGTACAAAGAAGTATTACAAAATCGGTTGATTCCGCAGCTCAGAGAATGGTTTCCAAATGGGGAACCATTCACTTTCATGCAAGATGGAGCTCCCTGCCACACTGCTCGGTCTGTTAAAGCTTTTTTGGCAGAAAAAAATATCCCTCTGTTGGATTGGCCGGGTATGAACCCCATTGAAAATGTGTGGGAGCTGATGAAAAGAGAAGTGGCTAAAGATGTGATTACCAACAAAACCCAGCTCCTAGAAAAGATTATTCATGTGTGGAATCATCATCCTCAAATGCAGGAGACAGTACAATCTTGCATTGATAGCATGCCGCGCAGAATTAAAGCTTTGATAGCGGCTAAAGGTGGCTCAACTAAATATTGACTTTTACTAACATTAATTTCACTTTTCTTTAAAACTTTAATAAACTTATGCTTTTCTAAATTAATGCTGTTTTATTTATGTCAGTAGTGTATTAATACGGCTACCACATTAATGGCCAATCACAGCCCCAGCATTTGGGCGTGGCTCTACGTCATAGAAAATTTGGACCAATGAGAGCGTTGTATGAAGTGGCAACATTGTGTGTGTGTTAGGTGTGGCAACACTGTGTGACCGTTGACAGATGTGAAGTTTGCGCGCGCGCGCGCATCTGTCAAGGGGCTGTGCGATGTTGCCATGTGTAATGGTTCCAGGGAGGGCTGCAGGAGGGGGTTCCAGGAGGCCGGCCGGGGGCCCCGCTTACAGTATCCTGCTGTGGGAACTGGTACCCCATTTGGGGGCATGGGAGAGGGGCTCAGGGAGCCCTATCGGTGTCCTACATGTGGGAATTGGTACCCCATTTGGTTGTGTTTGTTGTTACATGTGCAGGTGTATGGGGTTCAGGAGGCCCACGGAGCCATCAGTCACATGCACCAGCGCATATGACAAGAACAACATGGAGCCCTACCTGTAGGAACTGGGGCCCCATTTGGGTGCATGGGATGGGGGTGCAGGGAGCCCTATCGGTGTCCTACATGTGGGAATTGGTACCCCATTTGATTGTGTTTGTTGTTACATGTGCAGGTGTATGGGGCTCAGGGGGCCCACGGAGCCATCAGTCACATGCACCAGCGCATATGACAAGAACAACATCAAAATCGGAGCACTACCTGTAGGAACTGGAGCCCCATTTGGGTGCATGGGAGAGGGGCTCAGGGAGCCCTATCGGTGTCCTACATGTAGGAATTGGTACCCCAATTGGTTGTGTTTGTTGTTACATGCGCAGGTGTATGGGGCTCAGGGGGCCCACGGAGCCACCAGTCACATGCACCAGCGCATATGACAAGAACAACATGGAGCCCTACCTGTAGGAACTGGGGCCCCATTTGGGTGCATGGGAGAGGGGCTCAGGGAGCCCTATCGGTGTCCTACATGTAGGAATTGGTACCCCAATTGGTTGTGTTTCTTGTTACATGCGCAGGTGTATGGGGCTCAGGGGGCCCACGGAGCCACCAGTCACATGCACCAGCGTATATGACAAGAACAATATGGAGCACTACCTGTAGGAACTGGAGCCCCATTTGGGTGCATGGGAGAGGGGCTCAGGGAGCCCTATCGGTGTCCTACATGTAGGAATTGGTACCCCAATTGGTTGTGTTTGTTGTTACATGCGCAGGTGTATGGGGCTCAGGGGGCCCACGGAGCCACCAGTCACATGCACCAGCGTATATGACAAGAACAATATGGAGCCCTACCTGTAGGAACTGGAGCCCCATTTTTGTGATTAATTGGTTAAATTGCAGTCATAATGGTGAACGTAAAATAAAAAATTTCAGTATATAGGTTAGATTTGCAGCATGTGTAAACCTAACCTAAATACTGAAATATTAATTTTACGTCACGTTCAAATAATCTAAGTGAAGGAAAGTAAAAAAAAGACGCATACACAAATTTTCAAAAAATACATATATTTAGGTATATATATATTTTTTTAAAAATAAAATAATGTTTTTACAAACTTATCTAAGCAATTTCGTTAATGATTTTTTTTCGCGGTATTAATATGTACCCTCTATTAACCCTGAAAATTTTTGAAAATATGTTATTATGGTTATCATGTTTATAAGATTATTCATTTCTAAAGGTAATATTTGCTGTATAATAAAATAATGTTGTTGTTATAACCTTATCTACTAAAGGTAAAAAAAATACATTAGTTTATATAATTAAATATATAAACAGTAAGGTGAACAATGTTAGGTATAGAAAGAATAAAGGTGTGCGAGGGAGAGGTCAACTCAGTCAGAGTCGCAATCACAAGGATTTAAACAGAACTTCTGTATAGTAACTCGATCATCAGAAATGATATATTATGATAAAATTTGTCATATAGCTAGATATACTATATGATAATAATCAATTACAATAGTTAAACGCTTGTTATAATATCTAAATTGTTTTAAAATTATACTTACAGGTACTACAAAATAAAATATTAAAAAATACTTATTACAATAACGAACTGACTGAGTTTGTTAGAAGATGAACTAGAGACTTAGGATTACCATCACAACCAACACCACTATCACACTATTGTTCGGTCAGATACCATATAGTTATTCGGTTGCACAACAGGCAAATGTCCCTTATTTTCATTATTTGTTCAAGGGCACGTGGTATTCGGCCTCTTCTATTTAGTTGTCGAGGTAGTGGTCCAGCAGCAGCAGCAGTAGCAGGTTTCGTTGCACTCCAACATCCGATACATAAATAATATCTCATGGCTGACTGACTGACAATTAAAAATACTATTTCTAAACTTAATATGCGTGTTCTTTGTCAATCCAACTGTTTCACTGACTTCGTCCTGACGTTACTTACTTATTATTATTCAAATTACGATTATTAATTTAAATATGTTTTAAAAATAAAATTGCGTAATGTAATTATATGCAAATAGTTAACCCCACGTACAGGAAATGTATTTGCTGATAATACTTATTATGATTCAAATTACGCCTATTAGTTTAAACATGTTTTAAAAAAATAAAAATGCATATATATCTATATAATTTTTTATTAACTGAAATATTCAAAATTACAATTGTGTTTTAGGTGCCTTTAATACCTTTTCCCTGTTCTTTCGACATGTAGTTAAACGGACCACGTATCTATTCTTTTGATCTCGTAGTACTTCTTCCCTTTGTAAACATGATTCAAGTAAATTAAATTTGAATTCTTCTTCTCTTCCTGAATCTTAAGATTATCACTACACTGATTAAGCTCTTTATCAATGCTATATATTTCATTAATCTGAGCAGTTAAATTGCTCTTTAAATGGGTACTCTCAGTTTTGAGATCACATATTATGGAAAGACCAAAATTTCGATTTTCATTACAAGCATCCAAATGTTTCCGTGTATTCAACAAGTCCGATTCCAGTTCGATGTTTTCCCGTTTAGCCATAGCTAATCTTGTATAGTTTACAGAATCTGTTAAATTTCTTGAAACCGTTTCACATTCCTCCTCTAATTTGGTCATAAACATATCAGATACATCATGCTCTTGTTCATATAAATCTGAATAATAATCAGCCCTTGGTGAACATGCTAGATATAGATTGAAACTCGAGTTGAATAGCGTATGATAATCCTCAAACAACTGATCATTTAATGATGGTCCTACATCGCCTAAAATTTCTTTTAATTGGCTTATGCAGTTCGTTTACAAGCTGAAGTTTTTCCTTTGATGTCTGTTTTTGTTATTTACGCATTATTTACGTCTTGTTCGTTGGCGTTGCAATATTTTGCGATGTTTCATACGCAGCAAGTGACTTGAATACCATACGTCGTATCAAACTTATTCTTATTCACATCTCTTATATATCTATTGATGTAGGAGCATACCAATCTAGGATAGTCGTTCAAGTATTCCTCATAGACTGCAGGACTAACTTGTTCCGCGGCAGACGTTTCAGTTGTAAATATGGAATCATCATCGTCATCTGCGGTAGTAGTATCAAACTCATCGATTGATTCGGTCGGTAAAAACGATACTTCGGAACGACTTCGCCAATTTGGTTGTGCAGCAGCTACGTACTTTGGACTATCCTCTTTTTTCTTTAGAATAACTTCTTCCTTCTTCGTTGGCAACGTTGACAACGTTGGCAACGTTGTTTTCTTATCGTCATTATCATCGTCATTATCGTCATCAACGCCCTTTTTCGGCTTTTGTCTAGCAATGTGTTTTTTTTTAAAGGTTCGGTAATAGGTTTAAATATTCTGTTTTAGTTCTACATTTTCTTCACTTCGATTCAGTTTGAGAGCGCGATATTTTTTCCGAATATTACGCGATAGTTCGTTGATTTTTTTAGTAATATGCGAATCTAATGAGGTCATCATGTCAAATGAATGGCATTATATTGTTATATACTTATATATTCATCAAATCCTTTACGATAGCGACCGTTTTTCACATCAAAATCCTTTACGATTACAAAGCACCCATAAGGTTCACCCCAGCATTCAGAGCATAGGTTTTTAAATTGATTGTATGACATATCTGGAGAACAATGTTCTTCATAAGAATGTTTCAGGTTTATTTCATCTTGTCTGAATAGCACTATGATGTTACAGTTATCCCTTATAAGTTGTTTTGGTACCTTTGAATAAGTCTGACACAGGTACGCTGCGTCTATGTCTTTATGTCTACACATTGAATAGTATTCTCTTATTTTATTTTGGTTTTCACATGTAATATCATCGAAAATAAATATGGAGTTATTTTTTGCTTCATTCGGATCTAAAATTTCATCATTGCACTTAAAAGGGAAATATCCTACACCTTTCACGTTTTTCAACACCTGCTCCAATAATTGATATTTTGGTTGGTATAGAGACTTTGAATAAATGTATATATTTTCAAATCTAGCCCCGTTAATACTAAACAATAAGCTTAGGAGAGCATTCGTCTTACCGCAACCACTGGGACCTATAAATATCGCTCGGAATGAATTTGGCAGTAATTCACCATGTCTATTTTTACGTTTATTGTCGGCATCGAAAAAGTCCAAGTTTATAATAGGCAAACTATGTTGCTTAATGCTCTTCATACTGTTAAATGCACCTTGTTTCAATCGTACATTGCATATATTATTTCTTTAAACAGCAAGATAGGATGGTAACTAGTTCCGATAGCCAATCTAACAGCCTAACGATATGTTTATTACAATGAACACTACATCGCGCATTGCAACATTCGTTAGGCAATTCATCGTTGACACGTCGTAACACCATGCTAACTTGGACGCATTCACACGTATCAGGACCTTCTTTAACCCCAGGTTGCGACCATACGCATGTTACGTAATGTCTTCCCCCCAAATTTGTTGTTATTTGCTTGCGATCGATATAAGCTGTTAAATATTCCCGCTGAGAAATCCATCCAACCTTAGCTTCGCAACAAGATAATTTATTAACAAAACTATCGATTTTTCTACAGGTTTCGCGTATGTCTTGACTGGATGAATTCATAATTAATACTAGAGGTTATGAGGGCTTACATATACTAATAAAATAAATTTGAATTAACTATTTTTATTAATTACTTTGGTTACAAATTTCTTAAATCTAAGTTTATTATTAAATACATTGTCTTCCCATGATTTCAAAGAAAGGTTGGCAAAACCCTTATACATCTGGACACGTTTCTCATATTCGTAAACATCTTGTTTTAGTTGTCTCAGCTTACTTAAATGTAGATCGATGCAGGACATTATGGGATGAACTTCTTAAGCCAGGTAATTATTTCAAAACAATTTGTTTTACTGCACTGAACCTTGCTGTTGCAATCTATATGATCTAAACATGCAGGTTTCTGATCTTTGAATGATGGCTTGTGCCAAACGTTGAGAGTATCTATATCTACAATCTTGAAATGAGAAGTAGTAGCGCTGTCTTGAATGAACCTAGCTGCATGGTTTCCTTTAATA
The DNA here is from genome assembly GCA_019049505.1 of Pachyrhynchus sulphureomaculatus. Classification (NCBI taxonomy): domain Eukaryota; kingdom Metazoa; phylum Arthropoda; class Insecta; order Coleoptera; family Curculionidae; genus Pachyrhynchus; species Pachyrhynchus sulphureomaculatus. Next base: position 242,727,077 of record CM032446.1, read on the forward strand.
TACAGCACATCACAGTCGGACAGACCTCTATGTAGAATTTTTTCTATTAGATTATACTCTATGTACCCGGAAGAATACCTCAAACCATGATCCATTTCAGCTTTAATGACTTCTTTTTTATTGTATCGGGTTAATTTTGAAAACTGTACTTTCGGTTTTAGTAAATAATGACTCGTTTGCAAACTGTTCGATATCGTTATTTCTTTGGCATGGAATTCGACTACTCCATTATCATAAAGTATGTTAAATCCCTGGACATCGAGGGCAACCAACTTCATCGTGATACAGTCTCTTGACAACTGATAAATTTACAGAAAATTACGTACAATTTCACTAAGAGGTAAATGCTCCATTATGACGTCGTGGATGATGATGCAATATGCCTTTGTTTTAGCTGGAAATCCTTTTCTCGCTTCAATGTCTACTTTGATATCGACGGTGCTCATTTTTTATAGGATCATTACGTCGTGAGCAATCTACGACAAATAGAGCGCGATCTTTAAAGGTAGTATAATCCAGCAGGGGATCTTTATCATGCGAACCCTTAAAACTACTGTAAAAATTCGGTGTCAAATTATAATGGGCATTATTTAAACATTACCCGGATATCGCTAATATCAACGAAATGATTACCCCGTTTATCGGTTTGAAAGGCCAAAATGACATAGCGTGGGCTTTCCAGGGGTGTAGCTGTTTTAACACTCCAAACTTCTTTTTGAGCATTTTCGGTTAATTGAGGTAATTCGTGAAATTCCCATTTACGGAACGGAATAATTATAGGTCTGTCTGTCTTTATAGACTCCAACAACTGAAGTTTTAGCATATCGTTTGGATATACTACGGGTACCCTGAGCGATATATTTTCAATGGTCATCTCTCCTTTAGCAGTATTGGTTGTTAAAATAGCATCATTATCAGTGCGAGCTCTCACTAGACGTATAGATTGTTTTCCAAATTGTGCCAACTGATAGTCATTGAATACGTTGAATAAATGATTCAGAGGTACACGCATGACAAACGTATTATCTGCTGCATTTATTATCGGATTTCCTGGAAAATTCCATCCTGCTATAGCCAAGTGTTTTGTATCATTCGCACTGTAACAGAGATATCCTTTAATGGAGCTTACAATACCAGGATCACGCACGCTGTCTACTTCTTGACCATCTATGCTATAAGATATCTGCTCAAAGAAGAATGCAGAAGGATTATTCACAAAGTTTACAGTTCCATCACCCTCGGTTTTTGTTAACTTTCCTTCGATGACTAGAGCCGCGTTATACATTTGCAACCACGCATCCCCCTGTTTTATTTGAATATCTATAACATCATTATTATTGAAAGATTTTATGTAGGGAAGGTAGGTGCGAACTTCTATTTTTTGAATCGTATCATCGAACTGCGCCTTTCGGTATATATCGAATATTTGGTCTGACATTGTATCCTAAACTTTGGAGAAAGAGACGATTGGAAGGAGTTAGACCTTGTAGACTAGTTGATAATCTACTAATGACTGATGGTGTAGCTGGGTTGCTTATATTATTATAGTTGAATCTTAAACCCATTTCTTAAGCTCTAAGCGAATGATGATGTCTTCGTTACTAAAATTGACTGGATTAAAGTCTTGATCGAGAATACTCAAAGTAATATTGGAAATTTCACGTTTATTAACGATAGGTAAATAGGTTAAGTTCCGTGGAATCTCGTTGATAGCGTAACCAGGATCAACGTCGACAGCAAATTCGTAAATTGTATGTGAAGGTTTATGATTGTAGAACGCTCCTGTAGTTATGTTACAATCGATATGTAGGGTCCTCACATTAACTATATTGACTGAGAGATCAGACTCGTGCAGTTGCCCCTGCTTTAACTCTCGCGGGGAAAATCCTAAAACTTTGCCAATGCTATCGACTACCCTAAAGTCCACGTGAAAATATTCGCTTTGAATTTCACACTTTAACGTATTATTGTTAGGCTTTATTGAAATATATCGATCGTAATGTTCCTGCTTGACTTCTTTTGGTATGATCTTCCGCCTTATATACGTTTCAATGTCGGAAATTTCATAAGATCCAGTGGGTATAGCAACTGTTTTGGTCTCGTTTGTTTTAACGTCTGTATAGGTGAACTTGTTTTTGTCACTCTCTATATTGGGGATACTATTGTAAGAATAAAATCCAATCAAAGCCAGTCCGTAGTCGGAAGTTTCGTCTAGGGAAAGAGGATTGATGAAATCTATAGATAGTATATAGTTAGTGCTTTTCAACGTAAACACCTGGGACATTGCACTATGATGAATGTAATAGTAAGACTAATCAGTTGCAACTTAGTTATTTATTTTTATATAGAAATTCCAGACATAAGTGTCCACAGTTTATTTGATTGTAGGTTTGATAAGCAGTACTATTATAGCAGATATCCGTGTTTGCCCCAAAATATTTCACCAACTCCAGCGGTGGTTTCAGGTATCCGAAACTGTCAAAGTACAGAACAGAATTTTTACGTTTAATATAAGCTACCCAGTGGGTTCCTTCATTACATGATAAATCTAGGTTAAGTATACCGCTTTCATATACTTTCGGGCCCTCTGGTAGAGTATCTCGCATAAATACTCCTCTAAAATGGGATATTTTGAGTCTCTTCGCATATTTCTGTAATTCTATATCACATAATGCCCTTTTGGGTAGCTTTATTGGTAGTTTTTTGGTTTTTGCTTTAAATAGAGACCATAACCACCACATTTGTTTTTTCGCATAAATAGACCTGATCCTTTCTTACCGAGCTCTTGTTCAACAGCTTTATTATGCCGTTTCTGTTCCTCTAACGCCTTTTTGGCATTCTTTGCATCTATTATGGTTTTTGCTATGGCTGAAGAGCCGCCGGCTAAGCTGCCTAGTCCTCCCAGTGCTCCTAATATTGGAAGGAGCGGTAGAATTCCACCTCTTTTCGATTCAAATGGTATTATTCGTGGAACACGAACCTTTGAACGACCACCCACCTTTTTAATAGCCGCTCGTGCTGCCCGCAATGCTATTAAAGATGACTTTTTTAAATTACCCGTATCTACACCTTTCTTCAAAGTATTATTTATTTTATCGACTATGTGCCGTTTAAATGATACAGTAGGTTTACGCACCCCCATCCCCATTTTACGCTTTGCCTTCATGACTGTAGTAACTGTCCAAGCTGCTGCTTTCTCACCAAGCGATGCGTCTTTTGATTTTACTCGTTCCCACGCTTTATTTTCCAACACAAAATCAGCCTTATGACGATCCTTCAACGAGTTGTTTCTAGAATAGGCTATATCGTGTTCCTTGCACGCAGCGTCCAGAGGGTTTATTCCAGGGTCACCACGTTTAAGCCTTTCTTGTAACTTTGTTCCGGGGCCGCAATAATTATACTTTGGCAAATGTAGTTCAAAAGGTAATTTATTAATTAGGGCATTTACAAAACCTTTTCCGCGTTTACGACGTTTACTCTGCGATAATAACATTTAAAATGATCCTTATAGATTAAGGCTTGTGCTAATATACCCTTTTTAATATATAACCGATTCACACAGCAACAGCAGTCAGCCAGAAGGATACAAGCAACCATATAACATTAAACTTAAATTTCTCATCTACTGCTGCATTCTAGCTAACGCTAGAATGCGTAATTTTGAATATTTCAATTAATAAAAATTATATAGATATATATGTATTTTTATTTTTTTAAACATGTTTAAACTAATAGACTATATTATGATTCAAAATAAGCATTATCAGCAAATACATTTCCTGAACGTGAGGTCAACTATTTGCATACGATTACATTATGCATTCCCGCAAGACCACTACGTACAGTGTGTTTTATGGTTTATGTGACGTAAACATAACTATATTTATACACATTACACTTGAAGTGATATTATTTAATTACTCTCGCACTGTATTTTAAGACTGCGGGAGCCGTGACGTTCTTTTGCGTGTGTGGCCTAGTGAAAATTCGTAAATGTAAGTAACAGTTTTATTTAAAGTAAAGAGACAAATGTCAATGTCAGATTATTTATTTTTGTTATTAATATATTTTAGATTGGATCTATCATTAATCATTTCTGCTTGCATAGTTTTTTATTTTAAAAATAGAGAGAAAAAAATTACATTGACTGATTAGTTCTTGTTATATTTTTAGACGGATCTATCAATAATCAATTCCGTCTGTGTTGCAGAGCAGAAGCCGGTGGTGAGTCTAAAGGACCTTCCAATTAACCAACCCCATCCAATCCTCAGTGCGAAGGAGACCTACACCCGTTTTGGCAAGTCCATCTTGTTGGATTTGGGGGAAAAAGTTATGTTTTTACCAAAACGAGTTACTGACATCATTAGACCAAACCTAGTCGAATTTGTTTGCGGTAAATACTCCGTAGTTTTCCTGGGTACAAAGGACGTTGGAAAACGGAATCCAATCACGCTGTTCAAGATTGAACTATCGCAGTAATATTAAGAGGTGAGTCTAACCCTATATTTTGTAAATTACTTATGGAAGCCATAACGAAAGCTAATATTCTCATTACTTCATTTCAAAATCTTAAAAAAGTATTATTTGATAATTTTTCGGGTTGGGATGTTACCGTTTGGTGTAATCGGATACAAAGGAGATTAATTTCTTGTCACAGAGCTATTCACCGTGAACATATTTCTTTAGATTTGTGTCGCAGACTGCAAACTATAATTCAACATTTAAAATCGTTAAAAACATTAATTAGGCATATAAAGTAAAGAGAGAGAAATGTCAATGTCTGATTATTTATTTTTGTTATTAATATATTTTAGATTGGATCTATCATTAATCATTTCTGCTTGCATAGTTTTTTATTTGAACGCTCGGACATCGGCTGCCCAGGCGAATATCCGCAGACAGCAGGAGGTCGTTTAACTTAACAAAGACCTGAAAGAAATTCTATCTTGGGGTGACAGTAACCAAGTGGAATTTAACGCTACAAAAACCCAAGCGGCAGTTTTTTCTAAAAAAGTTAACGTTGCTAAACCCAACATAGTTATGTCGGGCACTCCATTTCCCCAGCATCGTCGCTCAATTTGTTTGGCGTTAGTTTGGGGGCAAATATGTCTTGACATGAACATGTTGCAGGCATAGCAAGGAGAGCTTCTCAAAAGTTGGGAATATTATTTAGAACCAGAAAGCTTTACACCCCACAGCAACTGTTAATTCTTTACAAAGCCCCAAATTCGACCAACTATGGAATACTGCTCCCACGTTTGGGGCTCCGCTCCCAAACATACACTGCATTTGTTGGATTCTGTTCAGAGAAGAGCGGTCCGTCTGATTGGGGGCTCCCGGAATTGACCGGCGGCCTTGATTCGCTGGAACATCGAAGAACGGTTGGCGACTTGAGTCTGTTCTACAAGTATTTTCATGGAAAGTATTCGAAGGATGTAGCCCGCTTAATTCCTCCCAAAGCGGTGCATGTTAGAAATACACGTCGCGCTGGTGCTTCGCATCCGTATGAGGTTCAGCTTGTTACTCCGCGTACAACGCTTTTCAAGCAATCTTTTATATAGAGAACGTCATCCCTTTGGAATAATTTGCCCAGCGCTGTGTTTCCCACCGAGTACAATTTACAGCGATTCAAGAACAACGTGAATCGCTTTTTCCGCACTCGTGCCGCTCCTGGAGCGCTTTAGGGACTTCCCTGCAGCACGTGTGCTAGACCCATAAAAAAAATTAAAAATAGAGAGAAAAAAAAATGACATTGACTGATTAGTTCTTATTATATTTTTAGATGGATCTATCAATAATCAATTCCGTCTGTGTTGCAGAGCAGAAGCCGGTGGTGAGTCTAAAGGACCTTCCAATTAACCAACCCCATCCAATCCTCAGTGCGAAGGAGACCGACACCCGTTTTGGCAAGTCCATCTTGTTGGGGGCTTGGGAGAAAAAGTTGTGTTTTTACCAAAACGAGTTACTGATATCATTAGACCAAACCTAGTCGAATTTGTTTGCAGTAAATACTCCGTAGTTTTCCTGGGTACAAAGGACGTTGGAAAACGGAATCCAATCACGCTGTTCAAGATTGAACTATCGCAGTAATATTAAGAGGTGAGTCTAACCCTATATTTGTAAATTACTGTTATTATGGAAGCCATAACGAAAGCTAATATTCTCATTACTTCATTTCAAAATCTTAAAAAAGTATTATTTGATAATTTTTCAGATCGGGGGATGTTACCGTTTGGTGTAATCGGATACAGAGGAGGTTAATTTCTTGTCACAGAGCTATTCACCGTAAAAATATTTCTTTAGATTTGCGTCGCAGACTGCAAACTACAATTCAACATTTAAAATCGTTAAAAACATTAATTAAGCATACTTTGTGTACTAACAGAAATTCCGATATCAAAAATAGAGTAGTGTGGAATAATATTATATCTTGTTTCAAGGGTCGTGTTAAGTCCGGAGTTATCGTTAATTTAGTTCACAAAGATATAAATTTATTTTTAAACGATGCATTTATTTTATTTCGAAAGAAAATAAAAGCTCTCTTGAGGATTTTTTCAACTATAAAAGTTAATACGACTTTTTGTGGGGAGTTTATTAAAAAAGGTATCGAATCTGACATTATTAATTTAAAATATTTTAATACAAGGAATGCCATTATCGATTTGGGGGTGGATTTAGAGCAATGGTTCTTTGAGCATGTTTATGATAAAGTTCTTAATAAATTGTCTGAATTTCAAGAATGCCAGAGCGGTTTCGCTTTACAGCAAATAATTTACCTTGAAATTAATATTAATAAATTTGAAATAGGGAACGGATCATCTTACATTAAACTACCTAACGAAATAGAACGGAAAAAGGCCTGTATCAATATTAAGAACAATGATCATGCCTGTTTCTTTTGGGCAATTGTTAGCGCATTATTCCCAGCTCACAATAATTATAACCTAACTTCTTCATATCCATATTACAAAACAGTACTAAACATTGAAAATTTACCGTCACCTATGACATTAGACCAAATTCCTAAATTCGAAAAAAATAATAATATTTCGGTAAATGTTTATGCTTTAGAACTGATAGAAACTAAGAGATCTTCTTTTTTCAATGTGGTTCCGGCTCGATTAACCAAAAATAAATTACCTAGACATGTCAATTTGCTTTTGATTCAAGATAAATACTTTCCAAAATTAAATGACTTTGATATCGAAGATATCAACATCAAATATCATTATTGCTGGATTAAACACTTATCGCGACTATTGAAATCACAACTTGGTACACAAAAGAAAAAAATTATTTTTTGTGATCGATATGCTGACTTTGAATGTCAGTTAATTCCTTTAAATGAGTGTGGAAATACTGAGAAGTGCCAACGGCACGAAGCTTTCAGTGATGGTTTTTATTTGAAAATGTACGTACGACGACTCCGTTTCCCATTTCAAGAGTTATCGCGGCACCAATTGTGTTGAATGGTTCATTAATGAAATGACCCAGTTATCTAGTTCAATTTATAGGCGCTTAAAAATATACGTTTCCAAAGTATGAATTTATTGAATTTAAAAATTTTATTTATAAACAAAAATGCCCTTTTATCATATATGCTGACTTTGAATGTCAGTTAATTCCTTTAAATGAGTCATCAGGTGGAAATATTCAGAAGTACCAACGGCACGAAGCTTTCAGTGCTGGTTTTTATTTGAAATGTACGTACGACGACTCCTTTTCCCCCATTTCAAAAGTTATCGCGGCACCAATTGTGTTGAATGGTTCGTTAATGAAATGACCCAGTTATCTAGTTCGATTTATAGGCGCTTAAAAAATATAACACCTACACATTGCCACATATGCGAGCTTCGATTTAAATCGAAGGATGTTATCGTACACGATCATGATCATTTTTCAGGGTGCTTCAGGGGTTTCGCATTCAAGTAAGACTTTTACTATGGCTTCCAGAAATGCAGTACTTACAACTACAGATTGGTTAGATCACTTCGATGTAATGACATATTTAGTTAAGGACTTTAATATTAGGATATGTAAGAAATGTTATAATAATTTTAAACAATGTACTAAAAACTTTATGCGCCAGGGAGAGCTACATTCAAATTCCCCGCGCGCGCAAATGACAGCTATCACACCCAAAATATGACAATTCTGACGTTTTTAGTACCAAATTGCTACTTAGTGTGTCAACATCATGGAATCTCTAATAATACAACTACGTAATCTTTGTGTTTGTGATGTAATATCAACCCCAATGGGATATATGTATGTAGTCTGTGTTAAGAAAGAAAAAATCGAAAATTACCCAGAATGGCTTCATGAACTCACAGAGAAAATTGGAAAAGTGGTGCAAGATTGTGACAGTTATCTAGAAACTAAAGACGATTTATTTCTAATATCAGTGTTGGATTTATTAAAAGAATTATCCAAGTTAAGTTATCTTGAATATGAAACTGCTATTGACGAATACTTAAATAAAAAGAAAATATGTCAGACGACACCTCAGAATTTCAAGGAAGCGGCAGAAACTTGAAATATAAATTTAGATAAGTTTGTAAAAACATTATTTTATTTTTAAACTAAATATATGTATTTTTGAAAATTTGTGTATGCGTCTTTTACTTTCCTTCACTTAGATTATTTGAACGTGACGTAAAATTAATATTTCAGTATATAGGTTAGGTTTACACATGCTGCAAATCTAACCTATATACTGAAATTTTTTATTTTACGTTCACCATTATGACTGCAATTTAACCAATTAATCACAAAAATGGGGCTCCAGTTCCTACAGGTAGGGCTCCATATTGTTCTTGTCATATACGCTGGTGCATGTGACTGGTGGCTCCGTGGGCCCCCTGAGCCCCATACACCTGCGCATGTAACAACAAACACAACCAATTGGGGTACCAATTCCTACATGTAGGACACCGATAGGGCTCCCTGAGCCCCTCTCCCATGCACCCAAATGGGGCTCCAGTTCCTACAGGTAGGGCTCCATATTGTTCTTGTCATATACGCTGGTGCATGTGACTGGTGGCTCCGTGGGCCCCCTGAGCCCCATACACCTGCGCATGTAACAACAAACACAACCAAATGGGGTACCAATTCCCACATGTAGGACACCGATAGGGCTCCCTGAGCCCCTCTCCCATGCACCCAAATGGGGGCCCCAGTTCCTATAGGTAGGGCTCCATGTTGTTCTTGTCATATGCGCTGGTGCATGTGACTGATGGCTCCGTGGGCCCCCTGAGCCCCATACACCTGCACATGTAACAACAAACACAACCAAATGGGGTACCAATTCCCACATGTAGGACACCGATAGGGCTCCCTGCACCCCCATCCCATGCACCCAAATGGGGCCCCAGTTCCTACAGGTAGGGCTCCATGTTGTTCTTGTCATATGCGCTGGTGCATGTGACTGATGGCTCCGTGGGCCCCCTGAACCCCATACACCTGCACATGTAACAACAAACACAACCAAATGGGGTACCAATTCCCACATGTAGGACACCGATAGGGCTCCCTGAGCCCCTCTCTCCCATGCCCCCAAATGGGGGTACCAGTTCCCACAGCAGGATACTGTAAGCGGGGCCCCCCGGCCGGCCTCCTGGAACCCCCTCCTGCAGCCCTCCCTGGAACCATTACACATGGCAACATCGCACAGCCCCTTGACAGATGCGCGCGCGCGCGCAAACTTCACATCTGTCAACGGTCACACAGTGTTGCCACACCTAACACACACACAATGTTGCCACTTCATACAACGCTCTCATTGGTCCAAATTTTCTATGACGTAGAGCCACGCCCAAATGCTGGGGCTGTGATTGGCCATTAATGTGGTAGCCGTATTAATACACTACTTATGTCAAATAAATAGGTAATTGATTGGATAATATAAAAATAAAAAACAAATCAATTTAAAATAATAAAACGGTACAATATCACTCGGTAATTAATATTTTACATGAAATCTTGCAGTGCGTCTAATAATTTGGCCAGGGACTGTATATATATATATATATATATATATATATATATATATATATATATATATATATATATATATATATATATATATAAATAATTTAAGCCTTCTGCCACAATTTCATACATTTCATTTATTCAATTCTTGAAACTTGAAGAAACACATAAGCTAATGATGAAATCATAGAGCGTATATATTTTCTTAAACTTTTTGATCAATTTTCCGCACCAGGTGCACGACCATCTTTAAACGCTCTAACCTTACCATCCAAGAAACGAATTACAGCACGTATTTCACAATCCGCGGGATTATCAATGGTCTGAGGCATTTTAAACAACCACAAACAAACAAGACTAATGCTTCTGTATTGGCATCTGTAGCTAGCCAAGAAATGCTCGGAACGGCGACCGCAACGCTGCAGAGACCATATTTCAATTCTTTTACACCAGTAGAAGTATCGGTGCAGTTGCTATCTCAACAGTCAATCTCCAGGCATCTCGATCCTGCGCGACTTGACTCGTGCATACCCATCCCAAGGAGAGATCTTACTGTCTCTTGTCGGAGACCATCCTCTTCTACCTTCCCCGTTACTACAGGCTTTTCCATGGCATCCACTTTCCTCATAATGTGACCAAAATATTTCAAGTACTGTCTATTAATTCTATTTGAAAGTAGATCATTTATACCAAGTTCTTCAAGAATAGATACATTAGTACGTAGTTCGGTATATGATACTCTGAGGAGGAAGTTGAAATGGGGAATATAAGGTTGGATCGCTATCTTAACTTTGTATTTTTTTGTGACTGCTGGATCTTTCCAGACCTTAGTCAGTTTGATGGTCGAGTTTCTAGCTATTACCAAACGCCTTTAGTTGCAAGTATTACAGTATCATTCGCATATCTAATTTTATTTAGCTTTTTTTTCCACCGATTTCACACCCCCCCAGTCCAGCCATCCAAAACTGAACTAAGTACGGTACTTACTTAAAAAACCTGCCCCGAAACTTACCGATTTCAATATGTTAAAAATAAAATATTTTATATATATATATATATATATATATATATATATATATATATATATATATATATATATAAATACTAGCCGTGCCCGCGGCACCACTCGCGTGGACTTGATTCACTACTATCGTCACTGCTTATTCCTTATGTTACCTAACGTAATAAAATATGTGCCATTATTTCCCCTTATCTCCCATTATCCAGGCTTATCTCGACTTATCTCGCAATATTTCTTCTTTTCTCCAATTATTTCTCCTTATCTCCCATTATCTCACCATAACTCCCATTATCTAGATTTATCTCCGCTTGTCTCCCATTATTTCTTCTTATCTCCCATTATTTATACTTATCTCCCATTATCTCACCTTATCTGGTTCTCAAGTGATAAGCGCACTAACGGACAGACAGAGAGACGTTGCATTTTTTATACATTATATTCTTTGCAACATGATATTGTTCCATATTTAATGGTTTAGGCAGTGTATTGCAAGAGAACGCGCTAACGGTAACCTTTTTTCCGACTTGATTCAGTATTATCGTTACTGCTTATTCTTTATGTTACCTAACGCAATAAAATATATCCTATAACTTGGCTAGAGAACATATGAGTGTTTTAAAAAAAAGCACGTAACGCACTAACGGACAGAGAGACAGATAGACAGACAGAGAGACGTTGCATTTTATATATATATTATAGATAGATAACCTGGCGAGGGAACATATGTATGTTTTAAAAAAAAAAGTACGTAAATCGGATAAGTGGTTCTCCAGTGATAAGCACACTAACGGACAGACATACAGACAGAAATACGTTGCATTTTATATGTATATATATATATATATATATATATATATATATATATATATATATATATATCATAGATGTAATAAAATATATTTATCTATAACCTGGTCAGAGAACTTACGTATGAATTTAAAAAATTACGTACATCGGATAAGCGTACTAACAGACAGACAGACGTTGCATTTTATATATATTATAGATATAGATTATTATTATTATATAACCTGACCGAAGAATATTTGTATGATTTTAAAAAAAGACACGTAAATCGGATAAGTGGTTCTCGCGTGATAAACGCACTAATGGACAGACAGGCAGACAGAAAGACACTGCATTTCATATATATTATAGATCACAGATATTCTCTGCTACATAATATTGTTCCATATTTAATGGTTTAGGTTGTGTGTTGCAAAGGAACGCGCTAGCAGCAAACTTTTTCTGACTCCATTCAATATTATCGTCACTGCTCATTCGTTATGCTACCTATCGTAATAAAATATACCCTATAACCTGGCCAGAGAGTATATGTATGTTTTAAAAAAAAAGTACGTAAATCGGATAAGTGGTTCTCCAGTGATAAGCGCACTAACGGACAGACAGTCAGAGAGAGAGACGTTGCATTTTATATATATATACATATATATATATATATATATATATATATATATATATATATATATATATATATATATATATATATATATGGCTCAATGTAAACTGAAAATGGACGAAAGCCCATATTTCAGCAGTCCATCCCGACGCGTTTTGCCGCATCACGGCTCATTAGTCGAGCTAGGATCGACAACCAAGAGAACAGAATTTTCTAATACATATGTCGGTACTTACGACCAATAATGGTAAGATGTCACAAATTGTACCAAAGAAACGCATACATCGTATCTGGTACGCCATCGGAGGCTGATTCGCTGCTGCCATAATCCGATGGAGTACCAAATCCGAGGTATGTGTTTCTACGGTAGAATTCATTGTATCTTACCATTATTAGCAGTAAGTAACGGCATAAGTACTAGAAAATTCTCTTCTTTTGTTTGTTGATACTAGCCCGACTGATGAGCCGTGATGCGGCGAAACGCGTCTCGGAATGGATTGACGAATACGAGAACAGTGTATAGACTGCTGAATTATAGGCCCTCGTCTATTTTCAGTTGTTTTACATTTGTGCCGCATATACTTGAGGCGAATCCTTCAAATAATCGCTCTGCCTGTGGTGAAGTGTTGGCACTCTGCCACCACTCGGTCGGCTTGTATGACTTCAGCGAGTCAGCCTCCGATGGAGTGCCAAATATGATGTATATGTTCCTTTGATACATATTTATATTTATATATATATATATATATATATATATATATATATATATATATATATATAAATATACGTGACAAAATAGATGCTCATACTGCACTCTGCCGGTGACTTGTTTAAAGTCTATCCGAACAGATCACAACTGATACTTTTGCAGCAACGCATCTTTTCAAGCTTCTCGCTTGAAGGCATAGATGTCACATTGGTGAAAGAACCAAGGCAAACTGAAAAATTCGCACCTGGTAGTTCCCGAAAGTGTTCTCTCTATTTCCAAGACACGTTTCGCCGTATCACGGTTCATCAGCTGGGCTAGGTTCAGCCAAAACACAGAACACCAATTCAGACCTTATCCGGGTACTAACAGAAAGCTACAAATTGCCTTGGTTGCCTCACCATTGTGTCATCTATGCCTTCAAGCGGGAAGCTTGAGAAGATGCGTTTCTGGAAGTGTCAGTGAACTGGCCGCTCTATTCGAATAGACTTTAAACAAGTCACCGATAGAGTGCAGTATGAGCATCTATCTTGTCATAATGTTCCGTCAGCTCCCGGATAAGGTCTGAATTGCTGTTCTGTGTGTTTGCTGAACCTAGCCCAGCTGATGAACCATGATATGGCGAAACGCGTCTTGGAAATAGAGAGAACACTTTTGGGAACTACCAGGTGCAAATTTTTCAATTTGCCTTGGTTGCTTCACCAATATGCCGTATATATATATATATATATATATATATATATATATATATATATATATATATATATATATATATAAATATTGGGGTCAAACAACGACTTTATAAACACTAAACTTGGTAAAATCAAAAATAATTTCATTAGTAGTTATTAAAAAATGCTATAAAAGAGATAACTCTGTGACGCTGTTTTCTGATTTATCTTATTAATTTTGCTTTAATATGTTTAACAACAGCGAGTAAACTAAATTAGTATAAAAAATATTCATGTGGTTTGGTGTAAAAATAGAAAAATATGCATGTATTATTGTTATTTATGTTATTTTTACTTGCTAAATCATCCTCCCTAAACGGTAAGTAATATTTAAGATATATATATATATATATATATATATATATATATATATATATATATATATATATATATATATGGTAGAATTGCGCTATAGTACCTGGGCGACTACATCCAATAATGCGAGCTACACGACGAAGTGATGACTTCAACACAATATAATAAAATAAGTTTTTTTTTTTTCATTTTGTTGTTTTACTCGACTTTAGAAAACACAAATGGAGCAACAAAATCAAAACGAGTCATTTTAAACTCTTAATTTCCCTTCCTTTCTTTAGTCATATTACTCGCGTCACTCACAATAACCCAGGTAGAGAACAACCTCAATCTAAGTTCTAGGTGAGTGACTAATTTTATTAACGCGAGCTATTTCCGCGACACCAGCGTTGACTCTGACCCGAGAGAGGGTACATGAGCGTTCTGAGAAGAAAAACATATAAACTTGAACATTTTTTGGCAAAACTTTTAAAATAACCAGGATCAGTTTTTTAAATTTCATTGTGCTAGTGAACATTTTTATTTACTTAAAAAAAACTACCAAACCCTAAATTTATTAATAACAATAGTTATAAAACGATGGCAATTTCATTAAAAATATGGAATTTTTTCATCTACGTCGAGTTTAATCCAAACACAGTCACTGTTTTTACTCAAAAGTTTATACTAACAAACCTCTATATAAAACATTTCAATATTCTATTAATCTCATTTCTCCAAATACGACTTGATGGTACCTTATCGTACCTTTAACCGTACGTACAATGTCAGATTTTCTGTTTTTAAATTGAATAGATAAAAGTGGTGGAATCTACTAGACCGTTCCATTTTTTGCAAACAGCTGATGTCAACTGTCAACTAATCTTTACCGATTAAAGTTATATTTCTTTTCTCTTCTTTTATAAAAAAAAAAGTGTAAGTCTAGAAAGAAAAGAGGAATCATACATTAAAAAAGCAATAAAGCCTTCATTTGTTATATCAAATCATCAGAATTCGTCTATTGGGACGGACGCCGGCGGTAATATCCTTAACCCTTCTGTTCTTCCTCGAGATTAAAAATAGTCTCATAAAAAAAAAGTAAATACAGCAGACGTTTCCACAAATAACAAAATATCAAAGTTTTAGTTAACCAACTTTTTAAGCAGCACAAATTTGCAGATCACTGGCAAATTTACAGGCTATTGACAGCTGCTATTCCAAATTAAGTAATATAAGTTATGGAATTTATTTCTATAACTTGGGATGTGCACATGTAAGTTAAACTTGCAGAAGGTCATTAATTCTACCATAAACACCCAACATGTATCCTTACTGTTCTAAAGGCTAAGCAATTTGAGCGTACCTGGTCAACAGTGCATCCTTCCGATTTTCTCTAAAGATATTAAAAAATGAAGAATTCATGGGTCTCGAATAAATGGACAAGGTCAAATTCTATACCAATGTTTCTCCTATCATCGCAGTGGACACTTTCAGGAATCTTTGCTAGCACCAAGTAAGTTGTTTCAAATGAACACTAACAACTTCTTCTAGCCAATCATCGTTAAGAGTTTTTGTACACATCTTACTCGTGTGCCGCAGCAACTGTTAATAATAAAACGAATAAGATTGCTAGCTTTTCAAATGTTCGGCATTTATTTTCTCCTTAAATATTATACCGATCCGAGAATGTACGACAATTGGAATAAAACTTTATCAAAATAATTGGAAAAGCCTGTATTTTATAATTCAAAACTTACTTGCTTTGAATTTAAAATAAAATAAAACAATCTGTCACTAATGATGCCGTTTTAAAAGGTTAGGCGGTAGTTTCCTTCAGTTCTATGATCGCTTTTTAAATCTTTTGAAACTAGAAAAGAAAATAATTTTAGTTATTTCGTACTTTCTTGAGGTAGTTTAAAGTAAATGTCCGACTTAAAACCGTACTTACTAACCTGTTAAACGCGACTTCTTAGGAAGACACGAAATAAGAAAGCCAGGAAATTCCTAAAGGAAAGAATCGACAAAGGTATTTTTTGTGTTCACTCATTAAAAAAAAATCTTTACTTAATTAAGGATGAGTGGAAGTCCATCAGGACTATCGCATAACAAGATAAGAAGAATATCATTAAATTTAATTCCCTAATTCACTTTAAAGCTTCTTTGAGAATGTGGTAGAACACTAAGGAATAAAGAAAGAACACAGTCCTGATGGACTTCTCCTGGGATGTTTTATTCGATCATGGTAATTTCTTCCATATGAAATTCAGTTTTTTGATTCCAGTTCTTAATAATATTGATATTCTCACAGTTTAGACGAGTTTCTCTTACCAACTCGATGCGTTTGTCATAGCGTATTTTGCAGGAAGCTTTTTCATGGGTAAAACACAAGCAGGGATTTTTTTGCCTTTGGGTTTAACCTTTTTGCAGAAACAAATTAATTGTGAGTAAGACATACCTAAACTCCACCTAGGAGTCGTACAGTTGGGAGTCACACTTCTATCTAAATCTAGCATGAAAAACATACGGAAGTTACTTCATTTTTCGGGTCAGGTTCCGTCAGAAAAATATTAAATATAGATTTTAATTAATCACTAGTAATGACACTCATAGTAGTAATATAGTTCAAATTTCTTAGTAAAAGTACCTAGGAGGTCGGTATAACGCATAATTAGTAAATGCGTATATCTGCACCCCTATAAGTTACACCTGGGGGTAAGAATTAAAGCTAACCGATAGAGCTCAAATGCTCTTCATTAATGAAATGTTCGTACATTTTCAGCTTTTATCAACATCTCATTCCTGAAAATAGCACATTTCCACCATAATGTCAAGAAATAGAATTACCACTGGAGTACGCCAAAATCATTATATTGCCCTAAAGTGGGCTGCAATATCTGTAGGTGCAATTATCATTCCATACTTCTTTGAGGGTGAAGGAGACCACAAAACTGTTAATTGGAGGCGATATGTCGAGATATTTAAAAACTTTTTACATCCGTTTCCCAACACTTTTAACAGAAAAAAATGACATAACATACTTTATCTCAAATACACTTTTACGAGTCCTTCGCGAAATTTTCCTGAATCAATTAATTTCCAAAAGATATTAAATAAGTTGCCTCGATTTGACGCTAAAAGATTTTCCCTTGTCGGGATATATTTTGTTCGTAGTAACAATTCTCACTTTTTAGAGCAATAAAGAAAAAATTGCAACAATGGCAATGAGCTTCACTACTCGCTTAGAAAAGTATCAAGAACATAATGATTCCCATTTATATAGTATTACTTTTTAAAATTATAGAACTATTGTTTTCATTTATCGATTTATTTTTCTAGTGTAAATATTTTAAAATTAATTTTTTATGCAGAGTAAGACGTACCTAAACTCTACCTGGGAATCATTAAGTTCAAACTCACAATTCTATCCAACCCTAGTACGAATAACTTGTAAAAATATCTTCAATAGGTAACTCAACAACCTTATCAACCGAAAGTTACTTCATTCTTCGGGCCAGGTTACTTCAGAAAGGTGATAAATATAGATTTTAATCAGTCACTAGTAATGACACCCGTGTACAGTTTAAATTTTTTAGTTTAGTTGATATACTGATCAATAATCGTATTTTTTGAACACCATTGAAAACTTATTACAATTATTTTGTAAAAATGTTTGATATTTTTGTGATATATAATATCATGATAGTATCCTACGGCTACGATAAAGTTTTAATACAATATTTAATTACCTAATCTAGAAAACTCAGAAGAAGACGAGAAGAAGAAATCCCGCAGAACTTTCCGGACTCCCTGATAATGAGCATTTTTTAAAAAAAAAAGGAGATCATTCCGACTGGGGAATTTATGGGGGACTATGTCTCCTTCCAGTTCCAGAAAAGGTTCTTGCAGAGGTCACTGCGAACAGTTGCTCCCATATATTGATAAACTTTTGCCATAGACACAGAGTGGTATTTAGATCAAATCGTTCTACGATAGATATTATATTCTTCCTCAGTAAACTTCAGGAACAGGTTCTAGAACAGCAATAAACGTTGCATATTGCCTTTATAGATGTCACAAAGGCCCTCGACAGCGTCGACAAGACAGCCTTATGGAGGATTATGTCGCGTTTTAGCATTCTCTTACAATTTCTGGCGATTTGTAAGAGCCTGCATACAAACAGTATAGCCAAGATTTGTCTCAATAGGAAAGTTACGGCTGCCTTCCAGTGTCTCACGACTGTAATATAAGATTATGTCCTGACACCCCTGCTATTCAACATCTTTGTAACTGGTCTTTCCATAATTGGACATGACGGAAGCCTATTCAATCCGACTCAGATCTACAATTAAAACCCGCATGCAATACATTAGTGACCTGATGTATAGGGATGATGGTACTCTGGCTTCCCAAAACTACAAAATATCTTTAACATCTAGTAATGGGTATATGAGACACTTGGTCTACGAAAGACTACATGGAAAACGAAATTATGCCAACGCCAAGAATCTTTAAGTTTAAAAAAGTGTAAATGCAAGGCGAACCTTTTGAGCACGCAGACGCCTTCAATTACCTTGACAGTGTACTCAACGCTAATGCCAGCAAAGATACGGAAAGTAGAAACCTCATCAGTTCAGTATCTAGGGCATTTTGGGGGTTACGGAAGCGGGTTTTTGGATATTATGACCTTTCAATCTACACCAAGCTGTTAGTCTATCGTGTTGTGTTAACCTCTGCTCTTATATACGGATGCATAATATGGGTTTCGTATGCCCGACATATAAAAACTCTTGAAAAATTAAAAAAAAAAAATTTCTAAACAAGATATATTATTTAGAGCTAAATGCAGTACGATTGAAATGATGGTGGGTAAGACACCTCTGCACTGGTCAGGATATATTGTTCAGATGGATAAGAGCCACGCTGTGCAAATTGTTCTCTATGGAGAGCTCTGTGCGGATACTCGTCGGCGGAGTGGTCAAAGACGAAGATAGAAAGACATTCTTCACGAAATCCTCAAGAGTATTAGCGTAGCCAGTAGATAGGAGGAAATTACTGTGAACAGGATAGAATGGAGGCAACATGTTGCAAGCTACCAAGGGTCCAAACAATTAAGGAGAGCCGCACCTCTCCTAAGGCGAACTCATCAATAAACCAATGTCAAATTATATATCGAGTTAAAGCTGTATATATATATATATATATATATATATATATATATATATATATATATATATATATATATATATATATATATAGATATATATATATATATATATATATATATATATATATATATATATATATATATATAGAAATCTAATAAAATATAACAAATAAAAAAAATTAATTCGAAATGTTCCTTTATATTATTTTTAATTTTTACACTTAAGTATCTTACACCTTATCTACTTTCTAAACTAACTTGATGAATACACCAAAAAAAAAAAAATATTAGTAATATAACTACTCAATTGCCAGCCGCTACTCAGCTACTTAAATCAGCATAATTTTCACTAACTAGGCCACCCAGTATATGAAATCTTTAATATTTTATCTTATAGGATATAATTTTTTTAGATTATTATTGGAGAGATTATACAGGGAAAATACCAGAAGATGCATTCCCAGCGGGACATGATATTAATAATGAAAACACCTATGTTGGTTTGGTATACTTAACTAACGGGGGAGTTTTTCCAGGTAGCATTTTTCCAGGAAATAAAGTGGTATATGTTTCAGCTTCTAACGCAATAAGGTCATCAGAAAATTTTGTCCAGGTATCATCTAAAATCATAGATTTTTCTGAAAATCACTTAAATGCCTACATGTAACTGTAACTAATGAATAAGCTTGTATAAGACGATATCATACACATTTAATATATCCGTAGTTTTCGTTAATTACCAAACCGGATGAAAAATTTTAAATTCTATTTTGACTTTTGAAATCATCATTTAAAACTCAGATCGCCGACGCTTATTTTTCAGAGGTGAATAAATCTTGGTATAATGAGAGTATTAAAAAGTTAAAGCGTCGTTGAACTACTTTACAGCGATTCAAGAACAACGTGAATCGCTTTTTTTTTTTTTTTCCGCACACATGCCGCACCTGGATCGCTTTAGGGACTTCCCTGCAGCACGTGTGCTAGACCCATAAAAAAGAAGAACTAAATGTATTGATTTGCAAGGTGGCTACGTAAAACAATTTTTAGAAATTCTCGTTAATCTTTGCTAGGCCGAGAACTTTTGGAACGACCCTCGTAATACATAAGCGAGTAAAAAACGAATTTATTTAAAGGCGTGCGTGTATATGTAGTTGTTACCTTAATTAGTTAAATGAACAAAATGTATGGAACTAAAATAGGAAAAGAAGTCTAAATATTTAAGAACACCTTGTATGTTTATCCCACACTCTACAGGAAGTCCTTTACTTTGTAATACGTATGTTTTTAGATTTTATGCACTGAACATCCGGAAAATGCCCGATGGATCCCAGCAAATAAAACTGATTTTCATTTTATTACTATGAATAAGCATTTAATTAGAGGAGGAGTCCAGGACAAGAATTGGCTTCACATTGGAAGAATCAGTTTCCAAGGGGAAGTAATAATTGGAAAGATTTTATCAGGACGGGTTGGTATACATGACGCTCTAATGAATTTTGTTCATAATAATGACGAGAAGGTTGCATATTCATATGAAGTTCTTACTTTCGAAAATACGCGGAATCCCAAAAAAGATGCCGAAACATTTGATAAATGAATTGATAGTTATAATATATATACGTAAATATACTTTATTACTTTTTCGTAAGTTCGCTTGAAGTAATTTTGCTAAAGAAGACTATCGCGTTTTTTTTTTTCCTTCTCGGAATCCGTCTGAATTAAATTTTCGGAAATACCGCAGCAGCACAGGGCTTACTATATTTTCTCCCATTTGTTTTACGCCAGCACCTTTGTTTCTTAAACAAGTTTGCATAAATGTAATGCTAGTCCCTATTGTACAACCTCATTTTGTCCAAGTATACCTTCAGTAGACCCACTATTAGTTTCTACTGACTTTTAGTAATTCAACAGTTTTTGTCTGATATGGTCTTTTCTTTACGACTGTGGGTCTCTAAGTTCATTTTGGGATTCTAAAATCTGTTTAAAAGTGTCTTTTGACCTTGACGATTCACTCAATGATGTCTGTCTATACTGGTTCTTTTTTTTCTCTCTCCTCTATTTTAATAGACTTTCTTTTTGGTTTCTATTGCACCTCGCATTATTGCAAATACCTCTTACTGAAATTCCAGGGCATATTGTCGTAATAGAATATAAAACCTGTTAATTTTTAATCTCATTAAGCATTTCTGCGCCAGTTCCTTATCTTTGATTCAAATACATACCAGGTATTAACACCGAGCATTCACCTGAAGTTCGGATCTTTCCAGTGTGACTGATCGACTATATTTATCTCGTAGTTCCTATTAAATAAATATACTAGTAGACCAAGGGGGCGACCCGAAATTTTGACCTGTTGACTAACTGTCTGCCTAGTTGAACTTTAATTTTGCGACCTCAGTGCCCCGGAATGCCCAAAATGCTACATCCAAAAATGGACTGTTGTTTAACAACTTGAGTCAAGTACCATAACATTTGATGACACTAAAAATATCCAGCGCCTCAAAGGGCAGAGATCGGATCCAGCTTTAGGGCCCAAAGAACGTCGACCCAAAAATTGTCTTTCAACCATACAAAATCAATAAATTTATTTTGTTCTTAATAAAATGAGAAGGAATCTGCAAAAAGCAGATGCCGCCAATACCGGAGGACGAAGCTGGACCCACTTTTTCAAGCCCAAAACGGCTGGCGACGCTTTTTGGGCCCTAAAACTGGGTCCTATCTAGGCGGCGATTGCCCTTTGGGGAGCTCGACTTTTTTAGGGTCAAAAAGTTATGGTACTTGAGTCAAGTGATTAAACGACAGTCCATTTTTGGATGTAACATTTTGGACCTTATCTGGGCACCCCAGGACACGGCGGGCGCAAAATCAACGCTAAAGGCTCTTATTCGACTCGTCCGATATAATGAACAACTATGCAGACGGTTAGTCGACAGGTCAAAATTTTGGGTCGCCCTCTTGGTCTATAGGGTTAGCTAAAATATGACATTTCCCACTTTGTTAACAACCTTATTATTTCCCAAGTTGGCCAAAATGTCAGTTGGTTTGTCTATCAGACCGAAAAAGTTCATTCTTGCCTCTGCTTATTTCACTATCTGAACAGCAGGAAAGTTCAGATATCCACGGCTGTTGATCTGATTTTCATTACTCCTTTTGTGCTTTAACAGGCAAGTATTTATATCTTGCTCAAATTCGACATAGCTAATCATCTGACCATATTTACAAGGTCATAGGTTTTTGTTTCAAACATTTCTCTTTTTTTTGACATTTACATCAAGTATAATGATATTAAAAACAAAAATCTTCCATGGCAACTGGATAGGGTTAAAATATTAAACCTTTTTGCCAATTTCTTTTGAGGTGACTTTATACTGTAACTGTGGTGACAAATCTTTATCCCAACCTAACCGTAATTTTATACTTAGTAGTAGTTACAAGTTTTTACCACCAATAATGATTAGAGAATTAAGTTTAAATTAAATTTAAAATGTATTAAAATTTTTTATTGAGTTAGTTGTTTTATTCCGTATGGATGTCAAAATGACAATTTTGATAATATTTGTCCGTGTTTTTTTTGATTTGTATTATATAAAATAAATAAAATCATTGACAATAGTGGCACTGCACACTCTCCACACTCTCTCACATATTAGCACGGACAGTTAATTTGCTGAAGGATATTTGTGATAGTATTAAGAGTCGTTATCACTATAATTCGAACAATTTTATTAGTTTCCTACGGCTTTCAAGCCGTCACAATGCTTGGAAGCACCCATTCGTATATTTAAGTAAAATTGTGTGGAATCGAGATTTAAGAATATATTTGCATCATTACAAAAAAACTTATTAAAAAAAATAAATTTAAAAGAATGTAGGGTGTCATAAACATGAATGGTTTCGCTGAACACCGAGACTACGATTAGTGCAGTAGGCGGGCTTATTAAGACAGGCAACTTGCAAGTGAGAACCCGAACTTACAGCTCCAGCTAAAAAAAGTGTCAGTATTGACTGCTAAAAAATCGTCTTTCATTTGCAGCCACCTGTGGATGTGTAGCTGTATCGTAAAAGAATAGTAATACGGCGAGTTCATACAACAAACCGTTTTTAGTAGGCGTGTCAATATAAACATTGTACATCAGAATCAATCTTACAGAAATCTTGAAATTCTTCATTCCTAGAAACGAAAGTTTGTACTTCGTAGACTCGCAAGGATGCAGGGGGGGCGGCATATTACAGAATCTTGTACAAATTATAGTCAGCGGAAGTAGGATGGGGATGGAGCGGCCACAGAAAATTTCTGGGAGGGGGGGCATAGTAGGTTATGCACGCGGGCGTACAGGTGGCTAGCGGAGGGCTTGATGAAAACCGCCTAGTAATCATAGTGAAATATAGAGGTGGTAATGTCATGGTTTAGGGCTGTTTCGCTAGGTTAGCTGTTGAGAACTCTATTAAAATATACGGAATAATGAGATAAGAAAATTATCTTAAAACTTTACTGAACCTACATCATCCAAGGTTGAGAAATAGTTTGTGTTTCAGCAAGATAAAGACCTGAAAAAAACAGCTAGACTATATGGAGCTAATCTTCAAGGGAAAGTTCTGTCATTTTAGAATTAATGGTCTGACCTCAATCACCTAACCCGTGAATAACACATGCCAACGTTTTTTAAACCCTGAGACCTGACTATACTTTTTCGAAAGTATTTGGTACACTGAATCCAAATTCGACCTCAGAATTGCTCCATTACATTAGGTTTTCGAGATATCCTAACGTAAAAATACAAAAAACACGGTTTTTTCGCTATATTCGGGATTATATCACACTGCAAATTATTTTTTCTCCATAAAACTTGTGCTGAAAGTACTACTCTTCCCCTTCAAAATGCATTTTAAATTTTTCAGGTATTTTATTTCTTCTAGGAGAAATCATCAATTGAAATAAATAAAATGTTTGGAACAACGCAATTGAACACGTTGGAGAATGTCGAGCGATTGCTCTTGACGTATCCAAGGCATTCGACCGTGTTTGACACGATGGACTGTTAGCTAAGCTACGTTCTTGTGGTATGTCTGAAAAGTTCTTTTTGTGGCTCTGATGTTTCCTCAGAGGGCGTTCTTTACGAGTGGCGGTCAACGGATTTCTTTCTAACACCTTCACTATCAACGCCGGTGTGCCCCAAGGCTCCATACTGTCTCCTACTCTCTTTCTGATTTACATTAACGATCTGCTGGAAAAAACCGGGAATCCAATTTTCACTTTGAACGCTCAGACATCAGCTACTCAGGCAAATATCCGCAGACAGCAGGAGGTCGTTCAACCTAACAAAGACCTGGAAGAAATTCTATCTTGGGGTGGCAGTAACCAAGTGGACTTTAACAGAACAAAAACCCAGGTGGCAGTTTTTTCTAAAAAAATTAACGTTGCTGAACCAGATATTTGTTGGGCGTTAATTTGGGAGCAAATATGTCCTGGCATGAACATGTTGCAGGCAAAGCAAGGAGAGCTTCTCAAAAGTTGAGAATATTACTTCGAACCAGAAAGCTTTACACTCCATAAAAACTGTTAATTCTTTACAAAGCTCAAATTCGACCAACTATGGAATACTGCTCCCACGTTTGGGGCTTAGGTCCCAAACATACACTGCATTTGTTAGCTTCTGTTCAGAGAAAAGCTGTTCGTCTGATTGGAGACCCGGAACTAACCGGCGGCCTTGATTCGCTGAAACATCGAAGAACGGTTGGCGACTTGAGTCTGTTCTGCAAGTATTTTTATGGAAAGTGTTCGAAGGATGCCCGCTTAATTCCTCCCAGAGCAGGGTATATTAGAGATACACGTCGCTCTAATACTTCACATACGTATAAGTTTCAGCTTGTTACTCCGCACACAACGCATTTCAAGCAGCCTTTTAGATGGAGAACATCAACCCTTTGGAATAATTCAGGGCTGTGTTTCCCACCGAGTACAATTTACAGTGATTTAAGAACAACGTGAATCGCTTTCTCTCCGCACACATACCTCTCCTGTAGCGCTTTAGGGACTTCCCTGCAGCACGTGTGCTAGACCCATAAAAAAAAAATAGTGTAGAGTTTTCGTCAAAACCATACCAGTTTGGTTAAGAGTTTGTTACCTTTGCCTTTCTATTGTGTTAAATTTTGATTCGTTTAGGATTTCAGAATGTAATATCTTTTATCAATTTTCACTCGACGCCTGTGGTTATGTTAGGTTTATTTGCCTTTATGTTTTTTTGGGTATTAAGACTGTAATGTCTTTTATCGATGAAGTATTGAAGAACAGAGTATTATCGAGAAAAAATTTTTCGAACAAAAGTTGTATTTTGCTAGAGAACATGATGCCTTCAACTTTTGTCTGAAACTTTTTTTACTAAAAGTTGACATAAAAAAATTAAGTACATTAAAATGGGACAGCATGTATGACAACAAATAAACATTGTTGCTACTAGAAAGTTAATTTCTCCTAGAAGAAATAAGATATCTGGAAAATTCAAAATACATTTTGATAGGGAAGAATAGTACTTTCGTATGCCGTAACGAATTTTGAGGAGAAAAATTAATTCTCGGTGTAATATAATCCCGAATAAAGCGAAAAAACCGTTTGCATTTTTAGGTTAGGATATCTCGAAAGGTCAGATTCGGATTGACGGCACCAAAAACCTTTCGGAAAGTATACTCAAGTCTCAGGGTCTGGAGTTTCGTCCAGTTTTGTCGACCTGTGTTATTGAACATTTATGGGACGAATCAGCCAAAAGAGCAGAAGAACGCCTTACGCAAAGTATGACACGGTTATAGAAATATTGACAAGACATTTACAAGCAAAATAGAATTTTTTATATGCTAGGAATAAAAATTTAAACAAATATTAAAGATCACCACTTATGTTTATTATTGCTGACAATTGTTTCGACACACTGGAGCACTTCTGGAGCACGATGTAAATTAACTAACAAAGTATGTTTCAGAATACATAGTTTACCTTATTACAAGTACTAAATTCATTAACAATATTTATCTTAATACCTAGAACAAGTTCAATAAAGGAGACCCTCCTCCATCTAATTGATCGTTGAGTAACAGACCTGAGGATTTTTTCTGATTAATTTCTACCTGTTCTAAACAATTCAGTAATTTTCCTTTCTTTCCGTTATGCAAAATTTTGAAATCTTCATTGAATGTATGATTTTCCTCTGTTAAATGTCTGGCGTAATGAGATTTGTTATTTTCCATTCTAAGGCTATGTTTATGTTCATTTATTCTTTTATAAAAAGGTCTGCCTGTTTGTCCTATATACTTTTTATTGCAAGTGCCACAGCATAATTCGTAAACCCCCGATTTATTTTCTTTTTTTTGTTTTACTTTTATTATTTTTAATATATCGAGATAATGTATTATTTGTACAGAAAGCGATATTTACATGATTTCTATGGAAACAATTTTTTGAATTTTATTAGTTAGTTTTCCGGTATAGGTGAGTGTATGAAATTTTTCTTTGTTTAGTTGTTTGTACGGGTACACCACGCCTATTGCCTTTTTAAATTGTTTTTTCATTAAAATATTATCTACGAAAACGCTACTGTATCCATTGTTTATACTAATTTGTTTTATAATATGTAATTCTTTCTAAAAATTTTCTTCCGTTAATGGTATATTTATTAGTCTATGGATGAAACTATTATAAGCCGAAATTTTATGTGTGAACAGGTGATTAGAATTAGCGTGTATAGTTATATCTGAGTATGTTGGTTTATCGAAGATTTCAAAATCGTTTTTATTCATTTCGTTTGATATTTATATATATATATATATATATATATATATATATATATATATATATATATATATATATATATATATATATATATATATATATATACCAATCGGTTTTATAACGTCTTCCGTCTTCCGATGCCTAATTTCCACTCCTCCCGGTTTTCTCCATCCCTCCTCCTCCAGATCTCTCTCTAGTACTTCCTTGTTGATTCCTGCTCTCCAGCTTTGGCGTGGTCTTCCTCGCTTTCTTTTTCCATGAGAGTTCCAATTTAAAATCTTTTTAGGTAATCGGTCTTGTGACATTCTCTGTACATGTCCGTACCATACCAACTGTTGGGTTCTGATTTCGTCCACTATATCGTGCTTTATTTCTAAAGCTCGCCTTATCGTGTCATTTGGTATGCGGTCTTTTCTGGATTTTCTGGCTGCTCGTCTCCAGAAATCCATTTCTGTAGCTTTTAGTATTTTTTCTGTTCTTTCCTTTAATGGCCACACCTGGGAGCTGTAAGTTATTATACTTTTCACTATTGAGTTGTAAATTCTCTTCTTATTTTCAATGGTTATGTTTTTGTCCTATAGTATACTATTAAGCATTGCAATCGCTTTTCTTCCTTGGATATTCCTCTCGAATATTGCTTCTTCCAGTGTTCCGTCCCTAGATATTCTCGTTCCCAAATACTTATAACTGGCACAGTGTTTGATGGTGTGTCCTGTGGCCAGTTTTCAAGTCCTGCTGTTGTCCTTCGACGCACATGTACTCGGTCTTTTTAATATTGACTTCTAGGCCCCATTTTTCATATTCCTCCATGATATTTTTAAATCTAGGAAATTAATCGATTTATTTGTTTCTATTTCTGTTGTAAAAGTAATATTATTATGAAGTTATATGAATGAAGTAATATAATCTAGAAAAAGTTTAATTATATTAACTAACTTCATAATAATATTACTTTTACAACAGAAACGGAAACAAATAAATCGATTAATTTCCTAGATCATACCAAACAAAATGAATAAACACGATTTTTTAAATCTTGTATTAACCAACATACTCAGATATAACTATACACGCTAATTCTAAACACCCGTTCACACATAAAATCGGGGCTTATAATAGTTTCATCCATAGACTAATAAATACACCATTAACGGAAGAAAATTTTCAGAAAGAATTACATATTATAAAACAAATTAGTATAAACAATGGATACAGTAGCATTTTCGTAGATAATATTTTAATGAAAAAAATAATTTAAAAAGGCAATAGGCCTGGTGTACCCGTACAAACATATTGGAAAATTACCTAATAAAATTCAAAATTTTTTCCATAGAAATCATGTGAATATCGCTTTCCGTACAAATAACACATTATCTCGATATATTAAAAATAATAAAAGTAAAACAAAAAAAAAAGAAAATAAATCGGGGGTTTACGAATTATGCTGTGGCACTTGCAATAAAACGTATATAGGACAAACAGGCAGACCTTTTTATAAAAGAATAAATGAACATAAACATAGCTTTAGAATGAAAAATAACAAATCTCATTACGCCAAACATTTAACGGAAGAAAAACATACATTCAATGAAGATTTCAAAATTTTGCATAACCGAAAGAAAAAGAAAATTACTGAATTGTTTAGAACAGGTAGAAATTAATCAGAAAAAATCCTCAGGTCAATTACTCAACGATCAATTAGATGATTGAACTTGTTCTAGGTATTAAGGAAAATATTGTTAATGAATTTAGTACTTGTAATTAGGTAAACTATGTATTCTGAAACATACTTTGTTAGTTAATTTACATCGTGCTCCAGAGGAAGACACAGTGTGTCGAAACAATTGTCAGCAATAATAAACATAAGTGGTGATCTTTAACATAACATTTGTTTAAATGTTTATTCCTAGTTATTATGGATCTCCATCAAGTAACGGCTAAGTCGGTGCAAAAATTTATATGGCTAAGAATATTCTAGATCCTTATACAGATTATTTATTTCAACTAACGCCAAAGTAGAATGTTCTGTAAAAAACATTTTTTAGTGTTCCGTACGGAACACTTATAAGATCACTTCGGTGTCTGTCTGTCTGTCTATCTGTCACACCCGATTTTCTTCGAAACTATTTGTCATAGAAAGTTGAAATTTGGTAATAATATAGGAATTGATGGCCTCATCACAGCCATGTGGTTTTGAAAGTTAAATTTTGACTTAAGGGGTTAGTTTTGGGGGGTGAAATCGGAAGTGACAAAAAAAAATTTTTTACTAGGTAATCGAGTATAATGTCAAATGAAAGCTTGTGAAAACACGAGTAAAAAAAATATATATAATGTAATACTTGCGCGCACTTTTCTTTGTATTATTTTTAAAAAATCGCTGTCCACCCGCCTTATCTCGGAAAGTACTTATCAAAAAAATTTGAAAAAATTCTGGAATATTCTCCACGGGGTGTAGATTGAACGAAAATTATTACGAGTGCATTACCTGTAATAATTTATCTGGTATATAAAAAAAACAGAAATTTCAAGGTTATCATTGGAAATAAACTTTGTTGAGAACTTATTTGGGGTGTGTTTTGTGAAGTCACTGATCATTTTATATCACCGTAACATAAATTTTGACTTAAGGGATTCGTTTTGACTTATGTGTACTTGCGCACACTTTTCTTCGTATTACTTTTAAAAAATCGTGAAAATTCGCTGTCCCCTACCTTATCTCGAAAAGTACTGATCAAAAAAATTTAAAAAAAATTCTGGAATATTCTCCACGGGGTATAGATTGAACGAAAAATTATCATTACCCTTAATAATTTATCTGGTATATAGAAAAAAAAAAAAAACCAAAATTTCAAGGTCATCAGTTTTCAGTAAAGATTGGAAACAAACTTTGTTGAAAACTCATTTAGGCTGTGTTTTGTGAAGTCACTGATCATTTTACACCAGCCTAACAAAGTTTTTTATTTTAAAAACAATCAACGTACGGAACACTAATTGTGCAAGTTCAACTTGCACTTGACCGGTTTTTTTTTATACTACACTCTGTTCTTTAAATCAAGAAACTTCCGAATATATCGTCGAGGTGTTATGCTTTAAATTTGTTCAATATACCAACCAAATACAAGAAAAAATTCTTATGATACTACTGAAATTATAAGCTGAAAAGATAGCTTTCAAAAACTACAGGTTCCTTTCTTGCTACAACTATTACACGTGTAACAAGTTTCAAAAAGAGATCTCATTTTATTCAAGAATTATCCGGTCAACAGACTAAACTATATTTTTCATAACTCTGAATGGTAAATTTAAGATTTTTTTAACAATTTTCACGGCTTTAAACGCTCAAAAAATAAATGTTACTAATATAAATCCACAACTACCTTATATAAACTATTTTATTTTTGTAAAGTAATGCAGTATATTTGTCATTTATAGTTAAAAACACAAGGTATAAGTTTATTTTTAATATTAATACTGTTATAACTAAAATCACAATAAATTAATTAATCTAAGAAACCTACGATAAATTTAAGCTTTCTTCTCTTCAGTTTCTTTTGATGACTCAGCTTGTTTGTCACTAACTGGCTGATGAGTTTGTTCAAAATAGCATTTGTGAATAAGATATACAGTTTCACAAGGGTCTTTCTTTCCCCTTCCTTTGACATTTGTCGACAATTTCAAGAGCTTTTTTCTTATCTGCTTGGGGTGGAAGTTTGGCTTCGACAACGTCCTTTTGTACTTCTCCTTTGTCATTAACGAAACCTGCTTTTTGGTAGAAACATTTCGTGAAACATTTGAGGGCTGCGTCGTCTGAAAATTCACCTAGGTCAGCTTTTTCTATTAGTTCTGGATTTACTTTAGTTTCATCGATGCATTCTTGGCGGTTTTGAATTATTTTTTTGCGCTGTTCCTCAGTGAAATCCTGAAACAACATAATTTTTTATATCAGGGTAAACTTTTTAACTCAAAATAATTTAACGTCATGAATATATTTAATTTTATAGAAAACAATAACCGGCCAAGTGCAAGTCGCACTTGCGCAATTAGTGCTCCGCACGTTGATTGCTTTTAGAATAAAATTTTTTATTTAAGTGTTATAAAATGATCAATGACTTAACAAAACCCACCCCAAATGAGTTTTTAACAAAGTTTTTTTCCGATCTTTACTAAAAACTGACAACCTTAAAATTATTGTTTTTTTTTATGTACCAGATAAATTATTAAAGATGATACACTCGCGATAATTTTCTTTCAATCTACACCCTGTAGAGAATATTGCAGAATTTTTTCAAAATTTTTTGATCGATACTTTTTGAGATAACGGAATACAGCGATTTTTCACAATTTTTTAAAAAATAAAACAAAGAAAAGTGCGCGAAAGTATTACATTATACATATTTTTGAACTCATGTTTTTATAAGCTTTCATTTGTCACCCCGCTCGATGACCTGGTAATTTTTTTCACTTCCGATTTCACCCCCGAAAACTAGCACCATTAGGTCAAAATTTACCTTTCAAAATTAAACGGCTCTGATTAGATCATCAATTCCTATATTAGTGCCACATTTCAACTTTCTATGTCAAATAGTTTTGGAGAAAATCGGGTGTGACAGAGGGACAGACAGGCAGACGGACAGACACCGAAGAGTTTTTATAAATTTTCCATATGGAACACTAAACAAACTGAGCCGACGAGAGTGGATCGACAAGAAAAACAAGGTAAATAACATTTTTTGCAAAAACATAATCTTCATTGAGCTCAGTACATTTTGGTCCAGTAAGATTACAGTTTTTTTTATTCCCTTACACAAAAAATAATACTCATTTACAGCACAAATAATTTCTTCATTCGACGAAAATGTCAATTTTTTCCTCCAAGCCAATTTGTGAGGTTAGAAAACAAAAGAGTTACTTAAGGCCAATTCTGGGGAATAGAGTGTGTGAGGAACTATTTTGAAGCTCAGTTCGTACACTTTTGCCATTACAATGGCTGATGTGTATTCAAGCGCATTTTCCTGGTGAAGGAGCACTTTTTTACGCTCTAATCCTGGTCGTTTCTGCTTCAAATCACTATGCAAACCTTACATAACAAGAGCCCGTCAATGTTTTACTCTTGTCCAAATAGTCATTCACGATGATACCCTGTGAGTCCTAAAAACGGTTGCCATCACTATTTTCGTTTTTTTCGGTGCACTTTCATCTTTGCCAACTCAACAGCCGTTTTATCTCCGGGATGTAGTGGTGGATCCACGTTTCGTATATAGTCATGAAATAATTAGGTATTTTTGGTCTTGAGCTAACTAATTGGGCACCCATCACTCACTCAGCTTTATCATTTTCTTGTGTACCCTTTGAAATGCCTACCATCTCCACAATCTCACGAAGCTTAATATGACGATCTTCTATCACGATTCCATGAATTTTATTGACGATTTCTTCAGAAGAAACCTCAATTGAGCCGATACTTAAAAATGGCAAGAAGGCCTTGCCAAATAACTACCGACCAGTCGCACTGCTTTCAATAATATCGAAAATCGTGGAAAAGGTTATCAATCAGCATCTTCTAAAATATCTTGAAGGATTCAACATTATTAGCGATCACCAATATGGCTTTCGTAAACATAGATCAATAGGAGATCTTCTGACTTATGTAACACATGTTTGGAACAACGCAATTGAACATTTTGGAAAATCTCGAGCGGTTGCTCTTGACATATCCAAGGCATTCGACCGTGTTTGGCACGATCGACTGTTGGCTAAGCTGCGCTCTTATGATATCTCTCAAAAGTTCTGTTTATGGCTCTCATGTTTCCTCAAAGAGCGTTCTTTACGAGTGGCGGTCGACAGATTTCTTTTTAACACCGCCACTATCAACGCCGGTGTGACCCAAGGCTCCATACTCTCTCTTACTCTCTTTCTCATTTACTTTAACGATCTGCTGGAAAAGACCAGGAATCCAATCTACAGCTTTGCAGATGACAGTACGCTTATCTCTTCATTTACGTTGAATGCTCATACATCGGCTACTCAGGCGAATATCCGCATACAGCAGGAGGTAGTTCAACTTAACAAAGACCTGGAAGAAATTCTGTCTTGAGGTGACCAAGTGGCATTTAACGCTACAAAAACCCAGGCTACAGTTTTTTCTAAAAAAAGTTAACGTTGCTGAACACGACATAGCCATGTCGGAGCACTCCATTCCCCTAGCATGTCCTGGCATGAACATGTTGCAGGCATAGCAAGGAGAGCTTCTCAAAAGTTGGGAATATTATTTCGAACCAGAAAGCTTTACACTACACAACAACTGTTTAATTCTTTACTAAGCTCAAATTCGACCAACTATGGAATACTGCTCCCATGTTTGGGGCTCCGCTCCCAAACACACACTGCATTTGTTAGATTCTATTCAGAGAAAAGCTGTTCGTCTGATTGGAGACACACCACAGACCGGCGCCCTTAATTCGCTGGAACATCGAATACTTGAGTATGTTCTACAAGTATTTTCATGGAAAGTGTTCGAAGAATGTAGCCCGCTTAATTCCTCCCAGAGCGGTGCATGTTAGAAATACACATCGCGCTAATACTTCACGTCCGTATGAGGTTTAGCTTGTTACTCCGCGTACAGCGCTTTTCAAACAGTCTTTTATATGGAGAACATCATCCCTTTGTAATAATTTTCCCAGCGCTGTGTTTCCCACCGAGTACAATTTACAGCGATTCAAGAACAACGTGAATCGCTTTTTTCGCACACGTACCACTCCTGGAGCGCTTTAGGGACTTCCCTATAGCACGTGTGCTAGACCCATAAAAAAACAAAGATCTAGATACCGTTAACTTCCTTCAATTCAGTTTATACCTGCAGCCCACTTTTTTAAAAATGTTTTATCACTTCACGATACTCAGCTTTATCAATTTTTACGAAACGTATAACACCGATCATTTACGATAATGGCCAACAAACACATGTGCCTTACATCTAGTTAAAACTTTAAACACAGTCGTTACAAGAATCATCCTTACCAACATTCATATCGCTCAACAAAATTTCCCGCTAGCTCGTAAAAATTTACCAGACTTATTTACCCACCCTCGTATTACATTAGATTTACTCTATGTGACGCGAATAACTGATAATGATACTCAGTATGACCGAACGAAACTTAAGATGCAATAACTTCATTTCCTTTAAATGAAA
Organism: Pachyrhynchus sulphureomaculatus; assembly: GCA_019049505.1. Classification (NCBI taxonomy): domain Eukaryota; kingdom Metazoa; phylum Arthropoda; class Insecta; order Coleoptera; family Curculionidae; genus Pachyrhynchus; species Pachyrhynchus sulphureomaculatus. Next base: position 242,761,375 of record CM032446.1, read on the forward strand.
CACTATGTATTATACACTTTACATATTCTGTCTAAAATTGTAGTATGAAGAGCGATGTATTTTAAGTATATTTTAACCGGGGTTTAGTGCTTACCAAAGAGAGCTACTTCGCTAAATATAGCGTTCATAAAAGTTTTTCAAAAACTGTTTTTTAAAAAGTCACTAAAATTGTAGGTAATCCGATCGAAGGACATCCTGCACATCTGCGCGAATACTAAAGTGATCTGAAAGAGATTACACAAACTCGAGTGAACAGGAGCGACAGTTTGAAAGTTTAAAGACTATTAACATATGTAGCATACAAGCAGTGGCGTAGCCAAATTCAAAGGGAGAGGAAATGGCAGATGGATACAAAGGGCGTCTCTTTAAGAAAAAAAAAACGAGCCCTAACGATGAAGCTGCTGAGCCCGTCTATCGATTACCTTACTTTCGAATAAAAAAAAATTCTCTTACAACAGAACTCTCAACCTTTACACCTTCATCAAAACAATAATTTCAAAATCGATGTCTGGGGAAAGATGAGATTATTTGCGAAATGAAAATCTTTTATACTGTGGAATTTTATAAACCCAAATGATTCTCAAATCAATTTAAAAAATAAATGGCCCTGTGGAGAAAGTTTTTACAAAAAGCCTTTCGGAATTTGAAGAATTTAAACCCTGTTTCTATAACAGCTCTATTTTCTTTACTCAAAAGGGTAAAGTGGGCAAAGGCCTCCCTGGGTTACATTACTGGATACAAGGCTTTTCGAGTAAATATTTTACTGCAGAAAAACGTATTGTCCACACAGACGATTAGATCCTATAACATAATAATCTTCTTCTTCTTCCTCAGCCCATGTTCATCCACTCCTAAATGTAGGCCTCTTCCAACACTTTCCATGCCCTTCTATTCATTGCAACTTGCGTCCAGTTTATTCCTGCTATCCTCTGGATATTGTTTAGCTATTGCCTCTGTGGTCTCCCCACACTTCTTTTGGTCTTCCTTGGCCTCTATTTATTTGACCATGTATTCAAATCTTGTCTCGCAATGTGACCCACCCATTGCCACTTTAGCTGTGCTATTTTTTCCAATACAACCTGTACTTTTGTTCTTCCTAGAGTATCTTGGTTTCTAATTTTTAATTCGGTCCCTTATTCCAAGCAATGGCTTTTTCCGTTACTCTTTAAGCGGTTTAGAGCTTGTCAGCCGATTTGTAAGTTAGTGCCGTAGTTTTTAGACCATTAGTGCGAATAGGCATTATACAACTATTAAAGACTTTTGTTTTAACATTTACTGAGATAATTGGTGACTTCGTTCTATGTCCAAGTTTACCCAATGCTGCCCATCCAAATCTTGTTCGTCTGGTGATTCCTGCATCTCAATTCTCTTTTCCCAATTAGATCTTGTGTCTCAAATATATGTACGAGAATACGTTTTTGAGCAATTGGTTGGCAATAGTCACATCTATGTCTCGGCGACTCATTTGCGTTAATTTCTAGTCCAACTTTTAAGAAAGCCTCATGGAGTTCTCGCAACATGAATCGGAATTCTTCTGCTGTCTCTTTAATAATGACAATGTCATCAGCAAACCTGCATAGTACGCCATCTATGTTAATTCCTTTGTCATGCCAATGCAGGTTTTTAAACATATCTCCCAGCGCTAAGGTGAACAGTTTGGGTGAAGTTGTGTCCCTTTGACTTACTCCCCTTTCGGTACGGATATTATCAGTTCTTGTGTTCTCGTCAATTGTTATTTGCAGCGATGCATCATCATATATATATCTTTAATAAGGTTTGAGTATCTAAAGTCCTTGCATTATCCATAGCTTTCAGAATTGCCCAGGTTTCTATCAAATCAAAAGGCTTACGGTAAACAACAAAGGCCACGAATAGAGATATAATGTATTCTGTACACTTCTCGATAAGATGTCTGGAGACGGTCGACGATACTCTAACCCTTCCTGAATCCCGCTTGTTCGAAGGGCTGATATTGATCTAACCTACTTAATAATTTGTCTGTTATTATTTTAATCAGTAGTTTCATTTATTTTGAGTAAATTCAGACACCTCAACACTTGAATTTGGAAAAATTACGAAAATTTTAGTTTAACTATAGCATTAGCATTAAACTGAATTATTTTAAAATTATTTAAAAAATGCGTTGCGTTGTTTTTCCCTCCGGAAAGGCCCTAGTAAAATATTGGGAGGAAATAATGAAAAATCGGCCAAGTGTAAGTCGGACTTGCGCAGTTACTCTTCCGGACGGTGATTGCTTTTAAAATACAAAATTTTGATATAGAGATATAAAATAATCAGTGACCAGACTCAAAATACAGCCCAAATGAGTTTTCAAAAAACTTTATTTCTGATCTTAGTTGAAAACTACTATCAAAGGTAATGGACTCGTGAAAATTTTCGTTCAATCTACACCTTATGGAGAATATTCCAGAATTTTCCGAAATTTTTTTCGAGATAGGGAACGGAAAAAAGATTTTTGGCAAATTTTTTAAAATAATACAAAGAAAAGTATTACATTATATATATTTTTAAACTCGTGTTATCATAACCTTTCATTTGACGCCCTACTCGTTAACCTGGTAAAAATTGTTTTTTTCACTTCCGATTTCATCCTTCAGAACGAACCCCTTAAGTCAAGATTTATCTTTCAGAACTACATAGCTCTAATTGGGCCATCAGTTCCTATATTGGTGCCAAATTTCAACTTTTTATGCCAAATAGTTTTAGAGAAAATCGGATGTGACACACACCGAAGTAATCCCATAAGTGTTCCGTTCGGAACACTAAAAATGAAGTAAATACACTACTATAATAATTTATTTGTACGCATAAAAAAATATGGATTTAATTTTTTTTTTTGAATAAATTTATTTTCTATTGAATTTTTAAAACGGAACTTGGAGAGAACTTAAATAAAACTCTAAAACTGAAAGTATTACTTTAAACTTTAATCTTAAAAATTACGTTCCAGTGTTCTCGTATCATCAAAACTTTTTTATAATTTTGTCGCCGGAACAAGTAATATCAAAACTTCCATAACCATATTTTATATTAATATTATTATTTTTGAGGAAAATTTTTTCAAATAAATGACTTTTTTTTTCCCTTATTTATTATAATCTAAAAAACAGATGAAAAAGTGAGAAAGTCTGTGGTTTTTACTTTGGAAAAATTGTTTTCTTGGTGCACATAAAATATAGCCAATTTTTGATTATACATATAAAATTCTATAAAAAGAAATATTGTTCCATATTTAATGGTTTAGGCAGTATATTGCAAGAGAACGCGCTAGTGGCAAACATTTTTTTTTTTCCGACTTGAATCACTATTATCGTCACTGCTTATTCCCTATGTTTCCTAACGTAATAAAATATGTTCTATAACCTGGCCAGAGAACATATGTATGTTTTAAAAAAAGCACGTAAATCGGATAAGTGGTTCTCGAGAGTTAAGCGTACTAACGGGCAGACAGAGAGACATTGCATTTTATACATATTATTATAGATTATAGATACATATATATATATATATATATATATATATATATATATATATATATATATATATATATTTATATATATATATATATATATATATA
>CM032446.1:242770072-242838955 GCA_019049505.1 Pachyrhynchus sulphureomaculatus
GCTTAAATTATTTATATATATATATATATATATATATATATATATATATATATATATATATATATATATATATAATGATGTCCCTAAACATGAAATAAGTTAAATTTATAGCAAATAATTCTAAAGTACTTTTACAGGTAAAAAAATGATTAACCGTCTCACAGTTGAAATTTTGAGTCTTAAAATGAAATTTCATTACATGTGTAATTGAGCGTTTTAATTTGATGTTTTAGGGCCTATAAATCCCTGGATAAAAGCAAGTTTCGCAGAAAAAGCCATTAGGATAGCAGCACTCATAAATTCCGGTATATTGATATTGTCCCACGTTAAAAGGATTCAGTTTATGAGTACTTTCGCAATTTATGGATAATAATATTTAATTGACAGTAAGTTGTTAATAAGTTATTTCAAATAATTTGAGCAATTGTTAGCGAAGTCGTCAACCTGTACACTTGCGATTTTGAATCAGAAGACTTACAGGTTAATGTCGGTTCCACAGTGTCGTAAAAGTAATGGCATATGAGATTTACAAACAGCCGCTATCCGTACCTAGGGTAAGTTAACGGTAGCCGAGAGGAGCTTATTTTACCAAGGCCTTTGTTAAATTATTAAATTTATTATTGTTGACGAAAATTACTTTCATCTAAAATCTAGCCAATAACCGAGAACTTTGAAAATCTATTTTAAAAATCATCATCAAGATTTATTAAGAACTCAATTCAATTTAATATTATTATACAATATGCTTACATATATATATATATATACATATATATATATATATATATATATATATATATATATATATATATATATATATATATATATATATATATATATATATATATACAGTGAAGAAATAAAAATATAATAAAAACAATAAATAAATAAAGAATGCTAAATATAAACATCACAGTCTTAACCTAATATGATAAACATACAGCCTGTCAAGTAAGAGCGTGACAGCTCGTATTCTTGAAAAAAATGTGTTTCGAGAACATTTATTGACATCAATGTATTGTCTGGTGTGCCAACAACGGTGCAATTATCTTAGTATGTTGGCTAATCGCCTCCTGCCATCAACAATTGCCTAGCATCTTCAAGGCATGCTGTTGACCAGATTTTCTGCATACCCTTCAAATTTTTCGAATCTCGCGAGATAACTGAGTCAAAATTCTTAACGGCTTTCCACTGAGCTTCTCTTTACAAGAGATCAAATGTTTTCAATGCAACATTCAAATTCGATTTTCTTATTTTTGCTGCTCCTTGATGCAGCGTCAATTTCGGATCTCGTGAAAACAAAGACACGATTCGATTTTCGGAGTGACTTCCCCTACCGAGCCACGTCAAAACGATTTACCCACTTCTTCACAAACGATACCGACTTTTTAATATGTCTAAGGGCCGCGGAATATGTCATTTTAGGACCTCTTGGATGGGAACAATGAAACACTGCCTCGAACTGACACGCAAACCAAACATGGATTATCGCGGACAAGTTCTTACTTGACATCCACACTGTAAAATTCACGCCGTACTAGAAAGACCACGATTTTTTCTATAAGAAAGTATTGAAGTTAATTGATTTAAGTAGAATAATTTGAATTTTTTTAAAATAAAAATTAAATTTAAGTTAATGATTGAATTAACAACAAAATAAAAAAAAAACAAATATTTCATTATCATCATATCCAGTTTCATAGCGTTCTATGACTTCTGGTTCCTAGTTGCCAACATCTTTTATCTTCCCAATCTTCTGTATTACGCCAATCCAGGTTGTTTTTGACCTTCGCCTTTTTCTTCTTTCGAGAGGTGTCGATTTTAGGACTAGTCTTGTGATGCGCTGTTTCGTTATTTTTTCTATGTGCTCGTACCAGACTAATTGTTTTTGTTGGATATCGTCTATTATTGTTCTTGTTACCTTCATGATTTCTCTTATTCTTTTATTTCCGATTCCATTCACTCTTGATATACCAGCCGATTTTTGCCCGTAATCCATTTTGAGATCAAGAAGTTTCTGTTCCAAACTCTTGGTTAATTGCCACGCTTCGCAGCCGTAGAGAACAATGCTTTTAAAAATTGCATTTTAGATGTATTGCTTCCTTTCTTTAGAAATGTTTTTTAATTAAAGAGCGGAGTTGAGGTGCTGTATGACGGATTTTCCTTTACTGATTCTATCTTCTTTCTTGTTTTGTTCTGCCTTCCCAATAGATACAATCTATAAATATTTAAGGAATCTAATCTAGACGAAATTACTCAACTTACATGAGTGAGGAAAGAATAGACTAGAATTTTACGAATACAGATTTAGTTTAAGCCTTGATGAAATAATAATAGACATAAAGAGATTAGTTAATTTTATATGAAACTGCTGATGCAATTTTTGTCAAGTTAGTATAATAAAAGAATTTGTTCAGTTTAGTCCACTTAAAACAGAAATGGAATGGGTCAGTTTCTATTGTTGAGTTTTTAACTGATATAGACAGTTTAATGTAAAACTTGATACAAAAGCAGTTATTACGGAATTTGCTTGAGTTTAACCCAAAAGATTCAGTTATATAGTAATTTTTTTGTCATGTTTTATGATAATGATTGTGGTTTGAGTGCAGATTATACGATTTTCATATGACATTTATATATACACATTAAAAGTAACATTAAAATACAGAGATGAATAAATTTTTGTTTTACGTCGTCGCGGTATCCCAAGACTGTCATTATACATATCACTTTTCGTTGCAGCCCAAAGATTCTTACTGTTGGTGTTCGGGCTCAGTTTATTATTCCATATGACATATGAGAAGTGATTATTATGTATCCTAGCCTGTAATGATAACCGGAGTGTCAACAAGCCTTGAGGGACATCTGTTACCAAATATATTTTAAGAGATTTTTGAACTATATCTCAGTATATATCACCACTACACCAAACACTTTATTTTGCACTCGACGCGCGTTTCGCTAACCATGTTAGCTTCATCAGGAGCGATGATTGACTAAAGCTAAACTACAAATCTACCCTATTTATATTTAGCCTAACCCTTGAATTACTCAGGCGGAACTAATGGCATAGGCAAGGCCATCAGTTCCGCCTGAGTAATTCAAGTTCCGAATTAGTTGTAATGATTGTGACAAAAAGTATGTTGGGCAAACTAAAAGGTCAATTAAAACACGATTTAAAGAACATTTAGCACACTTAAAATAGAGTAGAACAGAATAGTCTAGCATTGCCGAACATGCCCTTGAAGCTGATCATACTATAACATTAAATAATCTAAGATTAATAAAAAATGTATCTGATAGGAGATTGTTGAACGCATACTGAAGTATGGAAATTATAAAAATGTAAAAGTAGTTCAAATAAAGACAGAGAGCCTATTCCTTATAGTCCCCTCTACTGGTTACTTGACCGGAACTGATGGCCTTGCCTATTCCATTAGTTCCGCCTGAGTAATTCAAGGGTTAGGCTAAATATAAATAGGGTAGATTTGTAGTTTAGCTTTAGTCAATCATCGCTCCTGATGAAGCTAACATGGTTAGCGAAAAGCGCGTCGAGTGCAAAAATAAAGTGTTTGGTGTAGTGGTGATATATACTGAGTAGTATCATTGTGCCAAAGATTCCACATTCCCAACTTGAGATTTTTGAAGCCAGCTGCACCACATGTGAGATTCAGTTCAACATCAGGTCCAGGTATATCCCAAGAAATTTAGCACAATCAACAGTGTCAATGTCCCCGACGGCTCACTCGGAAAAAAACATGTTCACCACTTTGTTGCGGTTCAGAGAAAGGTTGTTTTGGGTAAACCACTCTTTGGCTAGGTTGAGAATAGTATAACTGATCCAGACTAACTTTTATATTGATGTGATCGATGTGAGAAACGTGATGTTAAGATACTACTCGTATGAATTGTATCAAATATGCATTCTTAGTATTCAATCGGAGGCTGACACAGCAGTCACAGAATGGTTGGCACAGCCAACACTAAAGGCAGGCAGTGTAGTTTTCGAAGAATTAACCTCAGACCTTATGTGGTTTATTGTAAAATAACTGTCAAAAGCCTATATTTTAACAGTCTACCTACCGTTCTTTTATTCGTCCAACCATCCCGAGATGTGTTTCGCCATATCACGGCTCATCCTTCGGGCTGGGATCGACAAGCAAGAGAAGAAAATTTCTAATACTTATTCTAGTAGTTACGTAACATAATGGCAAGTTACAACGAATTATACCAAATATGCATACCTAGTACCCAATGTTGAAGTATGGGCTTTGCCTGCCCTTTGTTTTACTTTCAGTTATAATTAGACGTAACAATTCGTACTTTCGGCCCCTTATTATATGTCCAAAGTATTGAGTTTTTCTTATTTTTATGGTTGTTACTAATTCTTTCGTTTTGTTCATTCTTTCCAGTACTTACGTGTTTTTTATTTTCTGTACCTAGGAGATGCGAAGAAGACGTCTATAAATGTACATTTATACTCACATCCGTACAATAGCACGGAGGATACATACGCTCTCACCATTCTCATTCGGAGTTCGAGACTTGTGCGATGGAAAAATTTATTCATATTCATATATGTCTGCTCAAATCGGGAACGTATTTCCTTTCTTGGTGTTTTCTCCGATTTCGAGGGATTGTGGTGGTAGATTTCCTTTGCTATTACCATCCACTTGGTTCATGGTTAATCGAAATCTTTCGCTGGCTGTTACGACCCGATCGATTAGTTGCTGGAGATCTTTGATATTATTTGCTAATAGAACAGTGTCATCAATATATCGTATGTTGTTTAATATACTCCCATTAACTGTTATTCCTTCAATGGATTCATAGATGGCCTCATTAAACACAGCATCAGATATATAGATATAATAGAGATTGAAAAAAAAATAGTGAGAGGATGCATGCCTGTCTTACACCTTGGTTTATTTTTATGCTTTCGAACTTCCAGCCCAATTTTAAATTTCATTGACTGATTCCAGTACAGATTTTTAATAATATTTAGGTCTCTTTTGTCTATATTTTTTGTTTCTAAAATTTTTATTAATTTTTCGTGCATCACACAATCAAAAGCTTTATTCTAATCTATAAAACATACATATACATCTACATTCATATCTTTACAACCCTGGACCACTACATTTAATGAGAATAAAGCTTCCCGTATACCCATGCATCTTCGGAATCCGAATTGTGTGTTATCTATTTCTGCTTTCCATTTTCTATATTTTCTGTTATGGATTCTCAGGAATATCTTGAGAACGTGAAACATTAAGCTTATCAAGCGATAATCGTCACATTTTAATAATTTTGACTTTTTAGGAATTGGGATGAAAGTCGATTTTAGCCAGTTGAGAGGGATATGTCCAGTTTCATAGATCTTGTTAAATAAGATTACCACTCACACGGCTAGATAGTTCTATTGCAACGACACCTGTTGAGAAAGCAATCTTGTTGGCCGAACTGTTTACTTCACATTCTACTGCTGATTTCCTAGGAAAAACACCACCTACTATTCCCGATGTTGTCTTCAGACAGCGTATCACAAAACGTATTTTAATGAAGTTAGACACCAAAAAAGCTTCTGGCGCTGACGGAATACCTGCCATAGTTCTCAAAAACTGTGCAAGGGAACTAACACCAGTTTTCTGTAGACTTTTCAAGCTATCCTACAGAAAGGGAATATTTCTTTTTTTTTTTTTTTTTTTTTATGGGTCTAGCACACGTGCTGCAGGGAAGTCCCTAAAGCGCTCCAGGAGCGGCACGAGTGCGGAAAAAGCGATTCACGTTGTTCTTGAATCGCTGTGTGTGCTTTTATCAAAGCAACGCATGGTGTGTTCGTTTGTTCCTGTAGTATAACTCATGCGTTGCCTTGATTTTCCCGCCTTGGTGGGTGCCGGCTTACTCGCCGTCACAACACTTTTAGCAGGTCCATACTGCTTTACTGCTGGAAATGTGCCACATGGCTTTCGTAAACAGGAGATCTTCTGACTTATGTAACACATGTTTGGAACAACGCAATTGAACACTTCGGAGAATCTCGAGCGGTTGTTCTTGACATATCCAAGGCATTCGACCATGTTTGGCACGATGGACTGTTGGCTAAGCTACGCTCTTATGGTATGTCTGAAAAGTTCTGTTTGTGGCTCTCATGTTTCCTCAGAGAGCGTTCTTTACGAGTCGCAGTCGACGGATTTCTTTCTAACACCTTTACTGTTAACGCCGGTGTGCCCCAAGGCTCCATACTGTCTCCTACTATCTTTTCCATTTACATTAACGACCTGCTGGAAAAGACCGGGAGTCCAATCTACAGCTTTGCAGATGATAATACGCTTATCTCTTCATTCACTTTGAACGCTCGAACATCGGCTGCTCAGGCGAATATCCGCAGACAGCAGGAAGTCATTCAACTTAACAAAGACCTGGAAGAAATTCTATCTTGGGGTAACAATAACCAAGTGGAATTTAACGCAACAAAAACTCAGGCGGCAGTTTTTTCTAAAAAAGTTAACGTTGCTGAACCAGACATAGTTATGTCGGGGCACTCCATTCCCCTAACATCGTCACTCAATTTGTTGGGCGTTAATTTGGGAGCAAATATGTCCTGGCATGAACATGTTGCAGGCATAGCAAGGAGAGCTTTTTAAAAGTTGGGAATATTATTTCGAACCAGAAAGCTTTACACTCCACAACAACTGTTAATTCTTTACAAAGCTCAAATTCGACCAACTATGGAATACGGCTCCCATGTTCGGGCCTCCGCTTCCAAACATACACTGCATTTGTTGGATTCTGTTCAGAGAAGGGCTGTTTCTGATTGGAGACCCAGAACTGACCGGCGGCCTTGATTCGCTGGAACATCGAAGAACGGTTGGCAACTTGAGTCTATTCTACAAATATTTTCATGGAGAGTGTTCGAAGGATGTAGCCCGCTTAATTCCTCCCAGAGCGGTGCATGTTAGAAGAACACGTCGCGCTGATACTTCACATCCGTATGAGGTTCAGCTTGTTACCCTTCGTACAATGCTTTTCAAGCAGTCTTTTATATGGAGAACATCATCCCTTTGGAATGGCTTACCCAGGACTGTGTTTCCCACCGAGTACAATTTACAGCAATTCAAGAACAACGTGAATCACTTTTTCCGCACACGTGTCGCTTCTGTAGCGTTTTAGGGACTTCCCTGCAGCACGTGTGCTAGACCCATAAAAAAGTCGATTAATAAATGGACTTCCATCCGAAAATATTTTGAGGATTTCTGCTTTTAGTTCATCTGGGCCAACTGCTTTTCCATCATTCTGTAGTTATATAGCATGAATAAGTTCTCTTTTTGTTATTTACGTTTTCTGATTTATGTCCATTGAAAAGTTGTTCTATGTATTGCTCCCATGTCTTTAATATCCAGTATAATTTCATTGTTTCCATTTCTTAGAGTTTGTTTCTTGTTTTTTCTTGTTTTTTTTCCTCCCAATTTCTTCACTTTCTTGCGCAAGTTAAATGTGTAATGCTTCTCTTGCAGTTCCTCTATTTCTTGGCATTTCTCACTTAACCAGGTTTCATGAGCTTCTCTACATTTTCGACGTATTACTCTGTTTAAGACATCTCTTGTTTTCTGTAATCGTACTTTCTCCAACAGATTTAGTATTTCTTCTGTCATCCATTCCTGTTTTTAGAGCTGTAAACATGGGAACAGTATTCCATCGTTTGACGACTTTCAGCTTCGTACAACATAAAAAGTTATTATTTTGTGGGGGTTTTCTAGTACGAAATAGTATTAACAGTTTTTAAGAAACTCTCTTTGCTATGCATGCAAACTAATCATGCCAAAACATATTTATCCTCAAGTTGATGACCAATAAGTTACGTGACGATGCTAGAGGAATTGAACGTACTGACATAACTATGGTCGTGCAACGTTAAATTCTACTCGGTTTCCCCAAGATAGAATTTCTTCCAGGCCATGGTTAAGTTTTACAACTTCCTGCTATCTTCGGATATTTGCCTGGGTAGCTAATGTTCGAGGGATAACTAAAGAAACAAGCGAAGTATCATCGGCCAGGCTGTAGATTAAATTCCTTGTAGTAAAGGCATTAGAAAGAAACCAGTCAACTGGAGTACTCGTAAGGAAACACGAGAGCTATAAGCTCGAACGTACCATAAGAACGTATTACTCAAGATTCTCCAAAATGTTTACATGCGTTAATCTAAACACGTGTACATAAGTTATCTTCTGTTCATCCTTGCTTACGAGAATCATACTGATTGTAGCTATTAATACAAAATTGTTCCAGATTTTTAAAAAGATAATGATTGACAGCACAGGTCTGCAACAAAAATGCTGTCTGGATGTTTTCAACTGATTTTTATGTATTTAGGTGTTCTGAAAACTAAAAAAATACTCAAAAAATTCCAGAACGTCAGGTTATTTTGCAAAACGCAAAATTTTATTATAAAAAAGGGCTTTTTTGGGCTAACTTGAAGGCATAAATAAATAGGTACAATTTTATTTTGATTACTGTTTTTAAATGTATACAGGCCATAACTATCATTACTTTCTAAATAAAGAACGCCCTGTGTGAGCTAAATTAACAAACATAAACGTTGTAACCAGAACGTGCGCGCTCCGATAGTGAAGAAAGTGGCGCGGTACAATTACGTGTTAACTCGTCATTGTTTTATAGATGTTGGTTTAATATAGTGCAATGTCATCTGTGCGGAAGTGTGTGAATTCGTCTGACAGTTTCTGTTATATTTGTGGCGAATATATGGTATTAAAGCAACAACTTAATATTACGGACTTTGTAAAAAAAGTATACTTCACGTATTTTGGCTTAAAACTTGGAGATCAGGATAAAGTTTGGGCACCTCATAAAGTCTGCAAACGATGTGTTGAAGACCTTCGAAATTGGTTTAAGGGCAAGAAAAAAGCTTTCCGATATGCGATTCCTATGGTATGGCGCGAGCAAAAGAACCATAGTGATGATTGTTACTTTTGTTCGTGTAACGTGAAAGGGTATAATTCAAAATGAAAGCAGTCCATTTCATACCCCAATCTGCAATCAGCTATTCGTTCCATCCCTCATGGGACCGAAATACCAGTGCCCAAGGCCCCTGCTACCTTGGAAGAGATTCCAAGTTCTGACGAAGATGTGTACTTGAACCCGATGACAAGTCAAGTTTTCAATTTGAAGATGACAGCAGTCCGAAATTGTTTTCCCAGGGCGAGCTAAATGATTTGGTAAGAGACTTGAATCTTTCCAAAAACGCTACTGAACTTACTTTTGCCGGGAGTGTCTTCCTCCTGGTTTAGATATCGTGAGACGCAGTTCACTTCCTACTTTGCCCAAGAGGACGAGTTGGTTTATTGTACCAATATTGAAGGTTTGTTGGATACATTTAAGATCTCATACGACCCAGCACAGTGGCGTATTTTCATAGATTCTCCAAAAAGAAGCCTTAAAGCAGTTCTGCTTCACAATGGCGGTTTCTATGCTTCCATTCCTGTCGGTCATTCCGTACACCTCAAGGAATCCTACAAGAACTTGGAATTGGTTCTTTGCAAATTAAAATATAAAGACCACGGTTGGCAAGTGTGCGGTGATTTAAAAATCTTGGGCATGTTGCTCGGACAACAATCTGGGTTTACCAAATTCCCTTGCTTTTTGTGTCTATGGGATAGTAAAGACCGAGCAAATCACTGGACCAAAAAGTGTTGGCCTCCGAGGGAGCTTAAAGTTGACGAAAAGAACGTCCTGCATGAAACTTTGGTGCCTCCTCATAAAGTTCTTCTACCACCGCTTCACATAAAGCTGGGATTGATAAGGCAATTTATAAAGTCACTTCCAAGAGATGGAAATTGCTTCAAATACTTAATATCAAAGTTTCCAGGCCTCTCGGCGGCAAAGTTGAAGGAAGGTGTTTTCGTTGGACCAGATATTAGACGGCTTATGGCTGATCCAAAATTCATCACAACCATGACGGATCCTCAAAGAGAAGGGTGGATTGCCTTTAAAGAAGTCATAGAGAAATTTTTAGGCAATAACAAAGACCCTAACTACAAACAAATTGTCAAAAAGAATGTTAAAAGCATTTCAAGCTTTAGGTTGCCTAATGAGTTTAAAAGTACATTTTCTTCATTCCCACCTCGACTACTTTCCAGAAAATTTAGGAGATCTGAGTGAAGAGCAAGGTGAACGATTTCACCAAGATATTAAGGAGATGGAAAAAAGATACCAGGGAAGATGGAGCGTCTCAATGATGGCTGACTACTGTTGGACGCTCCAGAGAGACCTTCCAGATGCTTCCTACAAGCGAAAATGTACCAAAAGGAGTCTCACTGGGAAAAAGAAATGTGTTTAGTGCTTACTAATGAATGTATTTTAGATAAAAAAATAAGTTTTGTTACGCAATTATAAATTTTAAAAAAATTTTTTAGTCTTTTATCTTTTATTTTAAGATGATAACTTGTTTAACGTAGATACCTACATTGTCAGAAAACGTGACGTTCTATGACAAAATGAACGTCATTTTCGGATTCAGTACACCCAAAAACATAAGAATTACGCAAAAAAACCAAAACAGCTCTCAATTTTTTTTTGCAGACTTGTGTAGTCTTTTCCATAATTTTTGATATTATTGAACGCAATTTTTTTGAACGATGAAACGCGACCCAAATTTAAACTGTGATACTTTACATAAATACAGTATGACATTAAGTCTCATAAATCGTGGTTTTATAGGAACTCTCGGAACCATAAATTGGCACATAAAAAGGTAAATTTTATCACACGGGGACGTTCTAATTTAAAGGTCGGTGCTAAATTATCTGCTCGGCTGCCAATTTATGTGAAAAACCTATTTGTCGCGTCGTTTCCAATATCCGCCGTGTCAAATTTAGTTTGATTAAGGTTTGAGTGATGTTTTATCAGAAAATAAATAGTTGTACCGGTTACCGTTTAAAGGATTATCTACTATTGACTAAATCAAAGTAACTTCTGTTTAATGATTAATTTAACTGAAAATAACAAAGTTAATAAACATTTTGATTTTCAACATATTTTAATTATTTTTGGGTATACTATGATACTATGATATATTTCTATCTGGATGTGTAAGGGCAGTAGCTAAAAGTAGGGAGGGGGTATAATTTGCCCCATTGAGAGTGCAAAATAGACACCACATCACATAATATTACACTAAGACAGATAAAACAGTAGATTGTCGAAAAAGTATTGACTCTTTTTCTCGTTAGATAGCTTTAGCGTCACATATCTCAGGTATTATAAGTTGCATCAGGCCATATTTAGCGTTAGTTGAAAGCTGACATTTGATAGTGGTAGACGTGCAAAAACTGTAGGAATTCGCCTATTCAGACTTAATTTAGAGCGCCTTGAATATAAGTGAAATTTCTGGAAAAGATCATTTTACAGTTTTATTTCGATAAAGTTGAGTTTCGGATCGCGATGTGTGTACATGTGAATCGAACGCCCGGCAATAGTCAACTCGTTCAACGAGCATTATTACGGTAGTGTTTCGATCTATTTAACTATTTTGTCGATTGCAAACGAGATTGCAAACGAGAGGGACTAGAAATAAAGCAGAGTGTAGTGTTAGATTAAGACAATAATAAAAAATTTGAAGATTTATGTGAATAATTTTGTGAAATTGTATGAAGCTAACGAAACGATAAGCGACGACCTTGATCATTTTACTGTTTACAGTGATAAGAAATATAAACAACAATTTTTTTCTTTTCTTTCGTGTTTGAAAATGGAATATGCCAGGAACACACGTAAAGTTTTTATAACAGAAAGAACAATGGATAGCGATGATTATACCTCAGGAGACCCGAAAAGAGGAAGAGTCGAAGAAAAAGAAGAGCCAATGGGATGATTCAAGAAGAGTGAAAAGCTGATAAGAACACCACAGAAAGAGAAAAACGAAAGAGTAGATAAGATAGACAATTTAATTGAAATGATCAAAGAGCTAATGTCAGATATAAAGGATATAAAACAAGATCAGAAGAGATACCAATAAGAGTTAAAGAAACTAAGAAAGGAGAATAAAGTATTGAAAGAGGAAAATAAGATAATTAGAGAAAACATGAGAAGTATGGATTTGAAGGTGAGTAGACTAGAAAAAGACAACGTAAGGAATAAGACTGACCAGATCTGAAAATGGGTGTAGAACATTTTATGGAGACGAGTATGAACACGAAAATACAGATTAAAGATGTGATAAAAATAAAAGCGACTATATACAAGATAGAACTCGGAAACACAGGATAAGGAAGCTGTAATGAAAAATAAAAACAAACTGAGAAACCTAAGAGAGAGAGAGTTATATAAATAGCGATTTAACAAAAGATGAACGAGAAATTCAATAGAAATTGAAGCATATAGCAGAGGACGAGAGAAAGAATGAAAAAAGGGTGAAAATGGGATATCAAAAAATCATAATCGAAGGAAGAGAATATAAATGGGACATTGAGGAAGAAAAATTGAAAGAACAAACAAAGAATCTTACGACCATTAAGTCAAAAAACTGAGAAAAAGGAGAAAGATAGATAGATTGACGAAGACCCTGGCAAAGATAAAGGATACGGAAGAGAGGACTAGTAAAAGGAATACAAATAAGAAGATAATCAAAAAAATAGATAGGAAGAAAGAAATGGGAAATATTTAACGAGTTTTTAGATTGAGAACACGGAATAATAAGGATATAAACGGAAAAGAGGATGAACTGACAGGAGAACAACAAATGCACTATGTAGGAATCACTGAAATAGAAAGGGAAGGAAATGGATGCAAAAAATTAGAGGAAAAAGCATAAAAAATCAACATAGAGACATAATACCGGAATAGGATACAGAACTCATACAAACAGAAGAAACTAATACAGAAGAAACAAAAGAGGCAATCGGCAATCTAAACAGGATGGAAGGATATAGAAGAAAATATGAAAAAGACAGTTATAGAATAACTCAACTTCACGGGCTTTACACTCTTTAAGGGGTAGAAAGGCATAAGGATTAAGTAAGTAAGTAAGTAATTTCGATAAAGGCAGAAATGCTGCGCAGGCCTATAAAGAAATGTCTTCTGTTTATGATCAAGATATATTATCAAACACAACAGCCAAAAAATTGTTCAGTGATCAATGATAGAAAAAATTGGTCAAACCCACCATGGAAGTAGCCATGACATCGTTAAGGAACTAAACAGTTTTAAATCCTTTGGAAGAAATTCGATGAGGTTGATCACGGGCGATAAGAAATGGATCACGCACTATATTAATAATGGAAAAAGATAGTGGTCAAAGAAGCATGAAGCGCCACAAACGATGGCAAAGCCGGGATTCACGCCAAAAAAAGGTGATGCTGTGTGTTTGGGGGGATTGGAAGGGAATCGTGCATCATGATTGCTGCAATTTGGTCAAACGATTTATTCTTTACTTTAAAAAAATTGGGGGCAACTAGCCAATACAAAGAGTGTCATCGTCCACCATGATAAACACCAAACCACACACATCTTTGATGACTCTGTAAAAATTGAGAGAGCTTGACTGGAAAGTTCTAATGCATCACCGTATAGCCCAGATCTTGCACCGTCAGGCTACCATTTGTTTCAGTCTCTGCGGAACTCCCGGAATAGTATTAAGTTAGTTTTAAAAGAGTCCACTTGTCACAATTTTTTACCTAGAAACCACATAACTTCTACAGTGACGGCATTATAGTGTTGCCAGAAAAATGGCAGAAGGTCATTGAACAAAATATTTGGTTTAATAAAGTTCTTTCACAATATTTCACAATTATCTTAATTTTGACTCAATAGTTGTTGACCTCTCTAACTCGAAATTCTATAACTCGAAAATCTCCATAATTCGAAATCAATAAAACGCTCTAATAACACATAAGTCTCTATAATTGGACTATTCAGACACAAAATAAACTTTTTGCACGCGGAGTTAGGTTGCATTTTCATTTACCCTCTGCGTGGTTTTTGGGGAAACCGCCGAAGCATGGCGGAATCTACTGATTTCCGTTGTGAATAGCCAATTTAATTTAGATAGTTTAGTGTAGTGTTGGTAAAATGTCGCTGTCGCGGAAACTTAGGAATTTGACGCTCGAAAAAAAGATTAAAATATTAAAAAAGTGAAAATTGGATTAAAAAAAGGGTATTGCTAAAAAATATGAAATACCGCAAAGTACTTCAACAATATTACAGTTAACGATCGGACTAATAAGGTTAGGAGTTATATTTTAATAAAGTTCTCAAAATGTTTTGTCCCATCCCGCAAATGCAATGTTTTTTCATTGGTAAGCATTCGTGTTTATTTAGTCACTTGCTTGCTCTAAATGCTCAAAACGTTTTGATTTTTCATTATTGAGAACGCCCTAAATTATAACGAAAATCTGCGAGAGAGGTTATAATTTAAGTGGTCGCTATCTGTTCACTCCAGAGCGATGAGTGGTCGTCGAGATGTTACGTATGAACGTCCTCCATAAGGCTCTGGAGCATTTTGATTCCTGTGATTTTTTCATTAATCTTTGGGAATCTTCCTGGTGATTTTCACTATTCTATCTTTCCCTTGATTTTATCCTCTTTATGTTGTTGTAGATTTGCTCTCATCGCATGACAAAATACCTTAATAGTTGCAATTGGATTTTGATAGACAGTGATTTGTCTAATCTATTTTTTCCTTTCAAATTTCTACTTCAATTTTCAGTTATTTATTATAAACTAACATGTATTATGTACCCTTTAAGTAATAAAGGATATTGAAAAATGCAAACGCTGCTTTTTATTTACCGCTTTGCGCCCGTTATAAACTAATAATAGTTCAAAGTTTTTACAAAAACAATGAAAGAAAAAATTTTGTTACAAATCGTTTTGTTGTTTCTCAAAATATTCGCCTTTAAGATTTATACACTTTTGCATGCATTCGAACCAATTGTAAAAACATTTTTACCACTGGCAAACAAATTATTCTATACCATTCAACTACTCAGTATATATCACGACTGCACCAAACACTTTGTTTTTGCACTCGACGCTCGATGCGTTAACCATGTTAGCTTTATCAGAAGCGATGATTGACTAAAGCTAAACTACTGTTATACCCTATTTATACTTAGCCTAACACCTCAGTTACTCAGGCGGAGCTAATGGCATAGGCGAGGTCATCAGTTCTGTTCAAGTATCTAGTGAAGGGGACTCTGTCTTTATTTAACTACTTTCAAATTTTATAATTTCCATATTTTTGTATGCGTTCAACAATCTCCTATCAGATATATTTTTAATTAATCTTAGATTATCGAATGTTACAATATGATCAGCTCCAAGGGCATGTTCTGCAAAGCTAGATTTTCTGTTCTACTATATTTTAAATGTGCTAAATGTTCTTTAAGTTCTGTTTTAATTGACCTTTTAGTTTGCCCAACATACTTTTTATCGCCACCATTACAACTAATTTCATAAATTCCACTTTTCTCACAACTAGGAATCTTATCTTTGGGATTTCCTAAGATATTCCTCAGGTTGTCTGATGACTTATAGACTAAGATGAGGCCTACCTCATTAAATATCTTATTGAGACTTCTGTTATATTTCGGATTATATGGTATGGAAACATACTTGGTCTTATTTTCTTCGCGTGTAAAAAAGGTGGAATTCTGAATATTTAACCTGAACGTATGTCTATTTATTGTTTACTAAGTCATCGTCATAACCACTAACTCTAGTTATATTTCTAATACGATTGCTTTCATTATTGAAATGTACTCCATTCAGAGGAAAAGTGACTTAACGATGAATTAAAAAATGTATGCGGCTAATTTGTGTTGTTTGCAATGAACTGAATCATTAGGAATATATTTGTTTGTTAGTGTGTCTTTTCTATAGGTGTCAAATTCTAGCCTATCATTATTTTTAATAATTAAAATATCTAGAAAAGGCAGTTATCCTTTGTTCTCAATTTCGTAAGTGAATTTAATGGAATCATATCGGCTGTTTATTTTAGTAACAAGATCATCTATGTTTGCTTCCTTGTATCAAAAATCGCGAAAATATCATCCACGTACTTATACCATACCCTTGTGAAATACTCAAATTCATGACTGGCTTCAGTTTCAAACTTACTCATGAATAAATTTGCTATGAAAGGTGATAAGCAATTATCCATAGCTGTTTCTTTTTTTCTGAACATAAAATTGACTGTTATATTGAAAATAATTCATGAATAATTTCGTCCTCAAAGTCATTCGTCCTAAGTAATTCCTCGAGATAATGTAAAGTTTGCGCTATTGTTACACTTGGGAACAAAGAATTGACATCAAAAGATATTAAGATTTCACCTTCATTACGAACTAGATTTTTTGTTTTAATAATGAATTCTAAAGAATACTTCACTGCGAAAGTATTTAATAGTAAATTCCCAAGTTCTTTTAATAATCATTTGGATATGAAATATGTGGGTGATCCGACAATTTTAGTTTTGTGAAAGCAATACGACCCATTGTTTCATCATTCGGATCACCCACATATTGGAAATCCAAATGGTTATCAAAAGAACTTGAGAATTTACCATTAAATACTTTCGCAGTGAAGAATTCATTAGAATTCATTAATAAAGCAAAAGATCTAGTTCTTAATGAAGGTGAAATCTTAATTTCTTTCGATGTTAGTTCTTTGTTTCCAAGTGTGTCAATACCACAAACTTTACAATATCTCGAAGAATTACTTAGGATGAGTGACTTTGAGAACGAAATTATTCATGAATACTTAACATTATCTAAACTTTGTATGGAAGGAAGAAACAGCTATGGGTAATTGCTTATCACCTTTCACAGCCAATTTAATCATGAGTAAGTTTGAAACTGAAGCCAGTCATGAATTTGAGTATTTCCCAAGGGTATGGTGTAGGTGTGTGGATAATGTTTTCGCGATTTTTGATACAAAGAAAGCAAATATTGATGATTTTGTTTCCAAATTAAATAGTCGATATGATTCCATTAAATTCACTTACGAAATTGAGATCATAATCAAACTGTAACATTAGATAATCTAAGATTAATTAAAAATGTATGTGATAGCAGATTGTTGAATGCACACGAAAGTATGGAAATTCTAAAAAGAAGTTAAATAAAGACAGAATCCCCTTCACTGATTACTTGAACAGAACTGATGACCTCGCCCATACCATTAGCTTCGCCTAAGTAATTCAGGTGGTAGGCTAAGTATAAATAGGGTATAATTGTAGTTTAGCTTTAGTCAGTCATCGCTCCTGATGAAGCTAACATGGTTAACGCAACGAGCGTCGAGAGCAAAAATAAAGTATTTGGTGTAGTTATGATACATATTACTATATATAGTGTCATTATACCAAAGATTCCACATTCCCAACATAGTATACCAGTCAATATTAACTGTAATTCGTTTCTCTAAAGCAATGGTTGCAACATGTCCAGTATAACTAAAGAAACATGCGATCATTTTCTTGGGAGTGCTTCGCGAAAGAACCATTTTTGTTGAATTCGGTTCATCTTGGAAATCCCAAAGAGTTAATCTTTTGAAGATTTTCTACACCAATTGACATGAGCCTGTTTTTAAGTTTCGGTCAAATTATGCGGAATCCATCGGGAACAAATCTTTTCACAGCTAAATGTTCATACAAAATCGAATGTACTGCGGTCATTGATATGCCTAAGGATGTCTCTATATCACGGTAAGTCACATACGAATCCTTTTCAATCATGTTGGGCACAGCATTGATATTTTTTGGATCAACCAGCGATTTTGGTCGACCTTCACGAAATTCATCGCTGACGGAATCGCGACCATGATGAAATTCTACAAACCAATTATAAACTGTCTTTTCTGATGTTGATTCATTACCAAAAGCTGAACAAAGCGATTCGAGGCATTGTTGTTGAGTTTGGTCTTTACACTGCTGCGGTGGGGCAATTTGCCAGCATCGCTTTTAGTGCTCTGTCTTTAATGTTTCTAAATCATGACTTAGTGTTTTTTTAAATAGTGAAAAGTTGTTTGTTCGTATGATCGTGACATAGTATTGGTGTGAAAGTGTTTTGCCGAATTAAATTTCATGAATTGTCTCTGTAGTGTGTGTGTCAACAATTGGTGGCTGCCATTTGTTTACAATTTTATTATTATCCTTGTCTTGGTCGGACGTTGGTCAACTGGTCTAAGTATTTTAAGAGTGTTTTGTCATGGAAGACGATAGTGTGTGTGATCACCAAGTAGCAAATGTTAGCTGCGCTCTAAAGCGTATACTCAGATCTACAAAGCGAAAGGAAATAGTTGAAAGTGTATCGCATAACATTAGTATTACATTACTGTCTACAGCTAGCGACGAACGAACACGTTACACACGGTTATACGGAAAACAACAGAATATAATGTGTATTGTGGTGTTATATTGCTATAATTTGTGATCTTATAAAGTAATAAATATTTATAAATAATCTAACGTAACAAATATTTATAAATAATATCAGTGGACTGTTAAAATCAATAATAACCAAAAAATCGCAAAAATGTCGAAGTGTGGAATGTGCAGTGATAAGATCGCACGAAAACCGAGTATCGTATGTGCTGGAGTGTGCAATCAGTCTTTTCATGCCGCCTGTGTAAATATACCAACGGACATTATTTCATTATTTTTAAACATTAAAGGTTTATTTTGGAAATGCCATGCCTGTCTCTCCATACACCGTTTAGAAAATCAATTGCAAAAAAATATAGAAGAAAAATTTCAAACCCTCGTAGATGATTTCATGGAAAAATTCAGTGAATTGAAAACCGCATTGATAACAGAGGCATCAAATAAAATGTCTCAAATGGTGTCCAATGACCAGGTAAATTTTGTAACTCAAACACAAACGTACGCCCAAAACTCACGCATGGATAAATCAAGAATAATATTAAAACCTAAGAATCAAAACCAGAGGAACTCTGAGACAAAGAAAGATATTTTAAGTACTATCGATCCTATTGATATTAATATTCACAAGGTTAAACACCTAAACAATGGTGGAATTCTCCTAGGGTGTGAAAATCAAGCTGAATCTTCAAAAGTTAAGGAAATTGCGGAACGGAAATTGGCGGAAAAATATGAAATTCAACAACTTAAGGAGCTCTACCCTAGAGTTACGATTGTAGGGATGACATAGGATATCGATAAGGAGCGCCTAGTTTCCTGGATTCGAAAGCAGAACCAAGAAATTTTTGGAGACAGTACCATTGAAGTTCTGCGAATATGGCCAACGAAGAGAAATGATAGTGTTTATCAAGTCACGCTGCAGTTGAATGAGGAGGTATTTCGGAAGGTAATGTCTCGGGGTTCTGTATTGGTGGGTCTGGATACATGTACTGTCTATGAAGCTTTTAAGTTAACCCGATGTTTTAAATGTAATAGTTTTAACCATAGTTCTAAATCATGTCAAAGCATTTTGAAATGCCCCCTTTGTGCTGAATCTCATCTGGTAAAAGATTGCAAGGTTGATAATTCCACTCAATGTAAATGTAGTAATTGCACATTAGTAAATCAAAAACAAAATAGCAAAATTGATACAAATCATGCTGCTTGGAATTATAAATCCTGTCATACCTATAAGCAAGCATTGGAAAGGTTTAAATTTCATGTATTGGGTCCTCAATAGCAATTAAACGCGGCCTCTAACATCAAGCCAACGACTGAGTTTTATAATAGGTCCTCAAATTCTGTTCCCCTTAGGAGCATGGCTTCTGACAAGGTAGATAATTTATCTGTCTATTATCAAAATGTCCGTGGTATGAATACAAAAATTAAGGAGATTTACAATGCCGCTGGCTCTGGAAATTATCAAATTGTTGCCCTTACAGAAACATGGCTCAATGATAGTGTGATTGATTCTGAAATTTTTCCTCCAAATTTTATAATATTCCGAAGTGATAGAAAGTTCCCTTTGGTTGACATGCAGAGGGGTGGTGGTGTTGTTCTAGCCCTCGGATCTGAATTTTCCGTATTTCCATTAGATATGTCTATGTTTGACCGTCTAGAGATTATTGATATAATTGGCGTAAAAGTCTTTTTAAATAACATAACTCTGTATATCTTTGTTTTGTATATTCCTCCAAGAGTATTGGTCCAGATATACGAAATATTATTTGAGACTTTATTGTCTTTACCGTTTGTTATGAATAATAAAGTGCTAATTATGGGTGACTTTAATATACCCAATTTTAATGTACCTGAGAATACATTGCGTAACAGTAGTAAAACAATAATTGAAAATTTTCTAAACTTTTCCGGTCTATCTCAAATTAACGTCATAGAAAATTCCTCTGATAGACTTCTTGATCTCGTGCTCACAAATAACGATGGCAGTGTTGAGAAAGCCATGGATATTTTGACAGCGGAAGATAATCACCATCCTGCTTTAGATATTTTTTTAAAAGTACAGTGTGAATCCAAGAAACATAAGCAAAAGAATTATTCAAACTATTATAATTTCAAAAGAGGGAATTTAGTAAACCTATATCTTAACTTTTCATATATTAACTGGGACTTTCTGTCTCAATTTACAGACGTAAATAAAGCCTGCGAAAGATTTTATCAAACAATTTACACTACTTTAGATATTCCTAAGACACAAAAGACAAATAAATATTATCCGCCTTGGTTTACTAGTGAAATTATACAAAATATCAGAACTAAATACAGCTCTTGGAAAAAATTCAAAAAAACGGGAAATTTATTCGAACTAGAAAAGTTTAAAAATCTGAGGCGAATCATTAAAAATGACACAAAAGCTTCCTACAAAACATACTCTTTAAATATTGAAAACAACATAAAAAATGATCCTAAAAAATTCTGGCGCTATATTAATGACAAGAAGAACTCTCATGTTATACCAACCACAATGTCTTATAATAACAACATCCTTAATAATCCCAGACATATAGCTGAAAGTTTTGCATCCTTTTTTCAAGACTCTTATGTAATGTCTTCTCAGAAACAAAGAACCGTGGAGAACAATTTATTCCCATCACAGAATCCTATTAACATGGAGAAAATAACGGAACAACTTGTTTTTAAAGTATTAAAAAAGTTAAAACCTACAGCTACTGTTGGTCCAGATAGAATTCCTGCCTTCTTGTTAAAAGACTGCGCCTCTGTTTTTGCTCATCCTCTTACAATATTATTCAATTTATCGCTTGACACATCTATGTTTCCAGACACATGGAAAACATCACGCATTACGCCTGTTGTCAAAAAAGGTGACAAGAGTTGTGTAACAAACTATAGACCGATAAGCATTATTAATAACTTTCCAAAAGTCTTCGAAATCATATTACATGATTATTTATATAATTCAATTGGCACGCAGATATCATTGCAACAGCACGGTTTCGTGAGAGGCCATTCGACGGTTTCAAATTTATTTTGTTTTACGCAAGACCTTGCCGAATCACTTGATGGGGGTGAGCAGACCGATGTGATTTACACTGATTGCTCTAAGGCCTTTGATCGGCTGGATCATGGGATTCTGTTGGACAAGTTGTTCGCAATTGGCTTTTCGAGTAAGTTATTATCTTTTTTTAAATCATACTTGATAAATCGCTCGCAGTTTGTACAGTGTCTTGGTCAGAATTCTTCTAGCTTTGTTGCCACATCGGGAGTGCCGCAGGGATCACATTTGGGACCACTTCTTTTTAATATATTTATAAATGATCTTACTCAGAGAGCGGGTGTTGAATACCTACTTTATGCTGATGACGTGAAGCTATACTGCAGAATCAGAGACCTGAATGACTGCGTAAGACTACAGGATGGCTTTAATCTTGTAAACAATTGGTGTAGTAACAACAAACTCCTTTTGAATGTATCCAAGTGCAATGTAATTACCTTTACAAAAAAACTGAGTCCCATACAATTCAATTACAGTATGAATGGTCAGGTCCTAGAGCGATGTCAGTCGGTGTCTGATTTGGGTGTTTTGCTGGATACTGCCTTGTCTTTTCGTGGCCATATTGCAAAGATTACGGCGGAGAGTTTTAAACTATTGGGTTTCATCATACGTAATAGTGCCGACTTTGTTGAATATGATACTCTAAAATTGCTTTTTAATAGTTTCGTGAGATCACGGCTTGAATACTCAGTTGTTGTTTGGTGCCCCTTTTATCAAGCGCACATTCAAAATATCGAAAAAATTCAAAAGCGTTTTTTAAAGTACGCTAGTTTTAAACTCGATGGAGTATATCCCGAAATAGGTTATCCCTATGAAAGTCTCTTGGATAGATTTTCGATGGAAAGTTTAGAGGCACGCCGAAACAAAGCCCAAATTATATTTTTACATAAGATAATATCAAACAAAATTGATGCAAACAAAATCTTGCAGTGTCTGCCTTTTCATGTACCTAGAACCGCGGCACGTAGTGTGCAAACTTTTAATTTACCAATCCCAAGAACAAATGTCCTAAAATTTTCTCCCCTTTTTCAAATTTGCGAGAAATACAATCAAATGCAGAACCAGCTTGATATTTTCAATTGCAGCGTGACAAAAATAAAAAAAATGTAGTTTTAAAATATGTTGTTAATAAGCTCTAATATAATTTTAATTAGGTTTAGTACATTTCATTATGTTATTTTCCCATTCTGTAATTGGAATACTGTAGAATGTGGTGAATAAATAAATAAATAAATAAATAAATAAATAAGCCGAATCGACGATGACTCTGAAAATGACAAAGATTCAATATCTGCAAATAATGTAACATTGCGTAACAGACTTGCTGACCAACTAGCCCGAAATGAAGACCTGGCGAAGGAGAATGAAAAATACAGGAGAAAACTTGATTACATTTTGAGAGACCTTAACAGCAAAAAAGCAGAAATCAAGAATTTAACTAGTATAATACAAAACGTAGAGTCACGTAAAACTATAACCCACTCAATAGAAACTCAAACATCTATGCCATCTGCTTCCTCTACTGAAATGCAGACTGAGCAAATGGTTTCCTCTTCTATTGGTATTCAGTGTAACATAGGAACTGCATCAGATACAGCAGAAACTCAAACAACTATGCCATCTCTTTACTCTATCAAAGTACAGACTGACCAAATAGTCTCCTATATTGGTAATCAATGTAATGAAACAACAAAGACACAATCGAAAACCATAGCGATTGTTCCAGCCAAACCGGGTAAAAATAACAAGAGGCAAATAGGCGTCAGATCTAATATAAACACTCCAATTTCCGAAAGGGTAAGACCACTTATAAAAATTAACAACCCCTCTAAGCGTAAAGTTTTAATTTATGGTGATGATTCTGGAAGAAACTGTTCAAGTATCCTAAGAAGGTATTTAGGTTCTGAGGAGTATGAGATTGAGGGATGGATAAAGAGTGGTGCTGATATTAGTGAACTGGTGGGCTCCATTTTCAATCATGTAAAAGACCATAACTCCAACGACTCAGTCAGTGTTTTTGTGGACTGTAAATACCTTAATGATAATGACATTAATAATAGTTTAGTAGAGTTGTTCGCAATTGGTAGATTTACTAATTTGTTGATCTGCTTAAAACATAGCAACAAATACCAAAGGAACTTGTATACACAATTTTACAACAATCTGAACAATTTTTTATCAAGTACCAGTAATGTGTCAATTCATTTAATAAACAATTTCAAATATGGTGATAGATACCGTTTAAGTAAACCCACAATTTGTGAGCGTATTGCTGATTTTGTTAAGGGTTCTGTTTGTAACAATATTGTTTTAAAATCTGTAAATACTTTTAATATATTTCCTGTAACAAAAGTTCCGGGCCTGGTTTGTGAAAGCTCTCACAATGATACTGATGATAAAGGTAATGTAGGAAAACTGTCATTTACTTCTGAAACTCACGATCAAGGGGAGGGTCATGGGGGCGTAAGGTCAAATATTGCTGTGGATGAACTAGGATCAAATCCAATACGTCAGGTATTACTTGAGATTATCGATGGGATTGTAGAGGGGGAGATCAATAACGTTTATCCTAGTAATTATAAAGATTTTTTATACCCGCGTCTGTCCCAGTGGGGACTAACCGAAACTTAAACACAATTCAGAGTAAAATCAGTTTCTCAAAAAATATTGACATTATGTGTATAACAGAGCATTGGCTTCAGTCTGCGGGCGATTTTCATATCGAAGGGTATTGTGTCATCTCCAGTGTTTCTCCAGAGTTAATTCTAGACATGGAGGTTCCCTTATATTAGT
Organism: Pachyrhynchus sulphureomaculatus; assembly: GCA_019049505.1. Taxonomy (NCBI): domain Eukaryota; kingdom Metazoa; phylum Arthropoda; class Insecta; order Coleoptera; family Curculionidae; genus Pachyrhynchus; species Pachyrhynchus sulphureomaculatus. The sequence goes on from CM032446.1 coordinate 242,794,330, forward strand.
TAAGAATAAGTGCAAAAATGTATTTAAAGCAAGTAATAGTATATTGGGATCATCTGTTGAAATGCACAGTGAATTGTGTGGAATTTGTTCCGTCGATATCTGTATACTGTGTTGTTATCGTCTTCCATCTGGAGACTTGCAGGTTTTCTTTGATTCTGCAAGTTCCGCTCTTTCTGCCGTTTTTGGTCGCAGCAAGTCTGTTGTTTTTTGTGGAGATAATGAGGTAAAAATGCAGCTTTGTGATCTGTTTGATTCTTTTGACTTACAAGTAACTACCACAGATCCAACAAGAGTGTATACAAACTGCAATGGGCACACAAGCGTATCAGTGATTGACTATGTAGTTTCAAATATTGACAAAACTTTATATCAGTGCTCTATTTTCAACCCCCATATCAGCGATCACTATTCGCATAAATTTGTTGTCAGTCTCCCAGAAAAAGGGAAACCTAAAAAGCAACCTGCAGGTATTAAAATGTATCGTGTTTTTTCTGAACAGAATATAACTAGCTTTGCCGATATGATTAGGCTGCAAAATTGGGAAAATATATTGAGCATATCTAGCGACTGTGATAGCTTGTGGAATCTTTTTATTGATACTATCGTCTACTGTCTAAATTGTTGTTGTCCATACAAAAAGAAGTATTTAACATCGCCACTGTCTCCAAAAGGATGGCATAACAAAGATCTAGCTAGCCTGAAAGAGAAATCAGACCATCTATATTGGTTGCACCACAGGAATAATGACAGTAAGGCTTTAACTGAAAACCGTAATCTTAAAAAGAAGTATAGAACTAGAATAAATTTGACAAAAAAACTCTATTATAAAAACAAAATAACTAATTCTGATAACAAATCAAAAACTATTTGGTCTATAGTTAATAATGCTTTAAATAAAAACAACACACAAAGTTCTATTTCGCTTCTTGTTCTTGAGCTTACTTCTGAACCAATCGTGGTTGCAAACACATTTGTAAATTATTTTAGCACTATCTCTGAAAACAAACTACGAAATAAATATGGATCAGTTAACGTGAAAGATTGTACCGTTTCGCCAATAACATCAAATACTATGGTTATGGAATCTGTTACTGAGATTGAGGTTCTCCAAATTATTTCTAAAATAAAGAATAAACAAACAGCTGGATCTGATGATATAAGTACTAAAGTGGTAAAAAAATATTAAGTATTCAATTGCTAAACCGCTTTCGTTCTTAATAAACTTTAGTCTTAATAAGGGTATCTTTCCTAAAGTTTTCGAAACCGCTAATGTTATCCCGGTCTATAAGAGGGGCGATCGTAATGATGTAGGGAATTATAGGCAAATATCTATACTTAGTACTTTCTCAAAAATATTTGAGAGAATTGTGTACCAACGAGTAATCAATTTTGTTACCAAATATAACTTACTACACTCCGCACAACATGGTTTTTTGCCTAATAGATCAATTGAGTCTGCCTCTTTCCACTATTTAAATCAGGTTTTCCGCAATGTTGATGACGGTAAATATGTTATAACGCTTTTTTTTACCTTTCTATAGCCTTTGATACGGTATACAAAGCATCGCTGATGAAAAAATTATACAATATTGGCATTCGAGGCAGCCTGCTGGAGTGGATAGGGTCATATATGACCGACAGGGGGATGGTGGTGAAATATAATGGCATTGTTTCTGAAAAGAAAGCGGTCGATCTTGGCGTTTCACAGGGATCGTCTTGGGACCCTTGTTATTTATACTATATGTAAATGACCTGCCATTAAATATTAGAACAGGGCAAGTGATTATGTATGCAGACGATATCATCATTGTGACAGCTTCGGACACTGTAGATGGTCTTTATGATGATGTTTGATGTGTGTGCAGGGATATGGAAGCATGGTGCAGAAGAAATGGCCTTGTACTGAATGTTGAGAAAACTATCTATATGAATATATTTAATAAAAAACCATTAGCGTCGATGTTTGCCAATTCCCTTGGTGTAAACCTTGAGGAGAAAGCTAAGTTCCTCGGTACGTTTGTGGATCATAGGATTTCTTTTAGGCACCATATAGATCACATATGTGCTAAATTAAACTCAGCTTACTTTGCAATTTTAAGCTTAAAAAGTACCCTTGATAGTGACGGTCTTTTGGCTGTATATTATTCATTAGCTTTTAGTCACATGTCTAACAATGTTGTATCCTGGGGTGCTGCTGGTGTGAAAAGTAAACGTATATTTGTGAACCAAAAGAAAATAATCCGTTTGATTTTTAATCTAAATTTTCGTGAAAGCTGCAGAGATACGTTTATAAAACAACGAATCCTAACTTGTCCATGTCTTTACATATTAAGGTGCTTTACTCTTGTAAACAATAATAGACACCTTTTTGAGATGCTGGGAGCAACAAATACATATAACACCAGGAGTAATAGTGTATTAAAGGTCCCCATTCATAGATCAACTTTCTTCAAAGGCTCTCCCCTCTATAGTTGCATCAGCCTTCATAACGGAATGCCTGCAGAACTGCGAAATATGCGTGGTCCAAGATCTATATCTCGGCTAAAGTCCTTCTTACTGGAAAATGCCTTCTACTCGATAGGGGATTTCTACGGGGCCTGATGACCTCTAAGAGAGTGCTGGTTGTGAAATTTCTTTCTGGGTATTGCTGTCATGAACCTGAACCTACCTACATTATCTTGTCTTAAACCAAGGTATACCTAAATACCACTTTTAATTATTTTTGTATTTTTACTGCTCTTAAATATTAAATTTAACATTGTTTTGTCCGACTTTGTATAATTTCTTTGTCTGTCCGTATATTTATGGTGTGTATGATTTATGGTAATCCTACACTATTTTTATTTTTATTATATTTATAATTATAATTATTATACTATATTTGACGAACCAATGTACATTTTGTTGTATTTAATGGTAATATATATATATTATTATTATTATTATTATTACTAAAATCGTAAAAAAAATCATCCAACGAAAACCTTCACGTGCCGTTTCCATTTGTCCACTGTTCTAACAATAACAAATGTCAAATTTTACAGTAATGGTGATGTCACATCTCAATAGCGCCATCAAGTGGTCGTTTGTAAAAATTTAAAAGGCGGCCCTCATAAGGATTAAAATCTTGCAGGATAACTTAACTAGATAATAAAAACGATTGCGTGAACGTACTTATAGCAATCATTTTCACTTTAGCGTTAATTTCTGAAACTACTGACCTGAATGCAATTAATGGCTTCGGACAAAATAATTAATCAATTAGTAAGCCCTTTTTAAATGACAAATAGTAAGCTTTTAGATTAAAATTAAAGAGATATAAAGCTAAACATAAATAAATGTAAACATATACGTACAACTGTGGATTACAGGCCATAATAAACCGGAAAATAAAGCAGAGACATTTAACAAAGGCAGATAAACAAATGGTAGCTCTGACAATGTCGCTAATGTAGAGTATGTGTGGACATAAGAGTCCTAATTTCTGTGTCAGGTTTTATGGGCTGTGTAGCCTTGTATTTGCTTACATACACATAAAACACAGTTACGAAGAATAAAGCTTGAGAATGGAGAGAAAAATAAAATAGTCGTATGCCAAAAATACTTAGGCTTTTACATTAAAAGCAAATTTCATAAAAAAAATGCAGAGTTAATTTGTTGGTTAGGTCACATAATAAGCAAACTATAACAAACTTGATCCAACGAAATTAATATTATATATTTTTAGGAAAATATGATGTCCGTTTTGATGGAATACAGTGGGTCAGGTGACGGGGAGAGACAACATTTCTTTTTATTATCAGTAGAAGCTTATTCTGCACAGTTTACATGGTTCTTCTTTGTATCCGACAACCGTACAGTAGTCGAATATACGGTCTGATGATCATCTTATAAATGGCCATTTTATTTTGCAGCGATAGCTTGCTGGAATAGTACAGTAGATACAGCTTGAAACGCAAGGCTTTGAAGCTGAAGCTTGATTCTTCCATACCTTCTTATCGTAAAGTAGGCCTAGCTATTTGACTTTGTTTGCTCTTGGAAGCCAGGTACCTTCATGTGAGAGAAATCCAGGAGAACGCAAGCCAGCATGTTAAAACTTGTTACGCAGCGTTGTTGGGGATGTACCTAACGGCACCTATCGACCCTAGTCGATACTATTCCGCGTTCTTGCTATATAACGTTAGTCTGGGAACTTTTGGATCGCACCATATATTTACCCCTTAAGATAGCAGTAGAGCATCAGTTTCCTGTCCGTGGGCTCTATTCTAAAAGTTTTGGCGTCTTAAACCAGATGGCCCTAAGGACTGTCGGCTACAAATATCTCTTAAGATCTGATTCTTATATTATTGTTGCTGTCGTAATTGTGTTGTAAGTTGGAAGACATTGTTATCTTTGCATAGGAATGCTTCCACTGCCCTTAGTAAACACGAAGCAGAAGAAAAACATGACTTTAAATTTAATGAAACCAAGGTCCTCTGCAAAAAGCGGAATTATGCCAAACTACAGATCAAAGAGATGATTGAAATAAAAAAAGATGAAAACACTGTGAATGATAGGACTGACATAAGAGGAATCAGTTATATCTACACAAGTTTAATTAAAAAATAAACATGGTGGCATGCATATACTCTTAATAATACAAAATAGTATATATACTTAACATCAACAATAGTTTTTTGGTTAAGACACCCATTATAGATAATAAAATTTAAAAAAATCAGTCAAAAATACGAGACACGATATGTTGAAAGAAATATAGAAATTGAAATTCACAAATACACAAATAGTTGACTTTCAAGGTATATACTCGTGAGTAATTTGTTTTATATTTTTGTTGTGGTGTAAATATTTTAAATCTCCGAGTGTGCGTAAAAGTGATGTTTTTAAACCTGTAATTTGACTTAAAAGATTTTAACCATGTATTTTCTAATTTTAGAATGAATATTAAAAAATAAAGAATTTTTGAAAATGCCTAAAAAAAATAAGGCGAAACGTCAAATAAACTAGTTTGTATTTTCCAAAAGAACCTAAGTACCCAAGAAAAACCAATCAAGTTTATGTAAACAAAAGGTTCAACAGAAAAATTATTATATATATATATATATATATATATATATATATATATATATATATATATATATATATATATATATATAACACATGGGCTGAAAAGTCCCGGGCCTAACAAAGAAAACACGGTTTTTTTGGTCCAAAATTAGCTTTATTCATCAACGTAATCTCCATCAAGAGCAACGCAATCATTCCAGCGCCGCTCTAAAAATGGCCAAACACTGCTCAGAATCATCAACACGTTCTCGTTTTTGATAAACAGTGAGTAAACGCGGCACCCACTTTGAACAGAGCTTTCTCATAGTCAAATGCTCATGCAATATAAAGCCAACACGTTCTTTTGATATCTTTACGATGTCAGCTAACTCACGCAACTTCACTTTTCGATCATTCAAAACGATTTTATGGATTTTTTTGATGTTTTCTGGTGTTACCGCCTCATTTGGACGTCCACTGCGTTCTGCATCATCGGTGTCTCTACGACCACGTTTGAAGTCAGCAAACCAACGTTTTATTGTTTTTTCTGATGGAGCGGAGTCCCCATAACACTTTTCAAGCCATTGCTTCGCTTGAACGGTATTTTTTCCCAACAAGAAGCAGTGTAAAATTAAAACACGAAATTGTTTTTGATCCATTGTTTTGAAAATAACAAAAATAGCGTCACTCTTAGCACAATAACTCACAAACTAATGAATAGAATATCATGAAATTTTAACAGCTGTCTTTTGAAGGTTAGTATTAACTGAAAAAAAGGTGACTGCAATAAAACTAGCGCCATCTATGTGTTAGGCCCGGGACTTTTCAGCCCATGTGTTATATATATATATATATATATATATATATATATATATATATATATATATATATATATATATACAGTGAAGTCAGCTTATAATAAACCCGTTAGCCAATTTCCGGTTAAAATGAACTATTTTATAATGCACGAAAAAACTTCCATAAGATCAATGCAAAACTCGTCGCTAGTTCGAGCAGTATCATCTTCAATTCACTTGTTGTGTTATGTGGTTCTAATGTATATTTGATCAAAGTAACAAGGTGAATGTTTAAGTTTTCATTTTAAAATGAGTACACAAAAACGTAAAGCGTTTACTTTTAAAGATAAACACGATATTATAAGGAAAATAGAAAATGGAGTTAAATAAAGTGATGTTTGCAAACAGTTGAATTTAACTAAATCTACGGTTTCTACCATATGGAAGAAGAGGCAAGAAATTTTGTCAATCTATGATAAAAAAAAGTTGTAAACAACCAAATCGATAAAGGACTCCTTAAATGGTTTAGTCAAAAACGACATGAATAGGTTCCTGTTACTTACAAGAGAAAGCTAGTGAATTGGGAAGGAAAATAGAGAACACCGAGTTTAACTGTTCTAGAAGTTGGATTGAACGATTTAAAAAGCGGCATAATATTAGTGGGGGTAAGATAGTGCAGGAGAAACTGCAGAAGTGGATATGACTGTTGTTTATCAGTGGTTGGCCAATGTATGGCCGGAAATTCGAGAAAGTTATGAATATGTGGACATTTTTAATGCGAATGAAATGGGTTTGTTTTACAAGACAACGCCTGATAAGACATTAAAGTTTGTCGGAGAGAATTGTGCTGGTGGAAAATTATCAAAAGTAAGGATTACTGTGTTGGTAACTGCAAATATGTTTGGAACAGAGAAAAGAAAATTGTTGGTGATAGGAAAGTCCGTCAAACCCAGGTACTTCAAAAACAAACATTTACCAGTAAAGTACAAACCAAACAGTAAAACCTGGATGACATCAGAAATTTTTAAAAACGAACTGATCGAATTTGACAAAGAATTAAAATTCACAAAGAGAAAAATATTACTTTTGATTGAAAACTGTCCAGCTCACACTGAAGTTGATATACAGCAAATAAAATGGGTTTTTATGCCTCCAAACGCAAGTGCATAGCTCCAGCCTATGGATCAAGGTGTAATACATTCTTTAAAATGTTATTATAGAAAAATTTTACTTATGAAAATGTTAGAGACGATCGATAAAGGTAACATTAACAAATTTAAATTAAAAAGATGTTTAATCTCAATTTATTTAATTTTGAAGAATATGTATGTGCTGATAATGAATTAATGACGAGAGAAATATTAACTGATGATCAAATTGTGACATCAGCGACTTCTGGAAAGATTTTAAGCTATAATGATGACGAAGACGAGCTTAGAGAAGGAGATTTTTTTTTTATGGGTCTAACACACGTGCTGCAGGGGGTCCCTAAAGCGCTACAGAAGCGATACGTGTGCGGAAAAAACGATTCACGTTGTTTTTGAATCGCTGTAAATTGTACTCAGTGGGAAACACAGTCCTGGGCAAATTATTCCAAAAGGATGATATTCTCCATAAGAGTGCTTGAGAAGCGTTGTACGAAGAGTACCAAGCTGAACCTCATACGGATGTGAAGTATCAGCGCGACGTGTATTTCTAACATGCACCGCTCTGGGAGGAATTAAACGGGCCACATCCTCCGAACACTTTCCATGAAAATACTTGTAGAATAGGTTCAAGTCGCCAATGGTTCTTCGATGTTCCAGCGAATTAAGGCCGTCGGTCAGTTCCGGGTCTCCAATCAGACGAACAGCTCTTCTCTGAATAGAATCCAACAAATGCAGTGTATGTTTGGGAGCGGGGGCCCCAAACATGGGAGCAGTATTCCATAGTTGGTCGAATTTGTAAAGAATTAACACTTGTTGTGGAGTGTAAAGCTTTCTGGTTCGAAATAATATTCCCAACTTTTGAGAAGCTCTCCTTGCTATGATTGCAACATGCTCATGCCAGAACATATTTGCTCTCAAATTAACGTCCAACAAATTGAGTGACGATGTTAGAGGAATGGCGTGCCCCGCCATAACTATGTCGGGTTCAGCAACGTTAACTTTTTTAGAAAAAACTGCCGCCTGGGTTTTTGTAGCGTTTTGTAGCGTTAAATTTAAATGTAAAAAAAAAATTAATTCCATCCATTTCAGAAATGACTAAGAAAATGACTGCAATATTTTGGAATCTCGTGAAGTTCCTGAAAATATATGGAATAGTTTTTGTGTCCTTGACAATTACATAAACACCATTTTCAGTGTTCCGTACGGAACACTTATAAGATCACTTCGGTGTCTGTCTGTCTGTCTGTCTGTCTGTCTGTCACACCCGATTTTTCTCCGAAACTATTTGACATAGAAAGGTGAAATTTGGTAACAATATAGGAATTGATGGCCTCATCAGAGCCATGTAGTTTTGAGAATTAAATTTTGACTTAAGGGGTTAGTTTTGGGGGGTGAAGTCGGATGTGAAAATAAAATTTTTTTACTAGGTCATCGAGTGTGGTGTCAAATGAAAGCTTGTGAAACACGAGTAAAATATATATATATATATATATATATATATATATATATATATATATATATATATATATATATATATATAATATTATACTTGCGCGCACTTTTCTTTGTATTATTTTTAAAAATTCGCGAAAAAATCGCTGTCCCGGGCCTTATCTCGAAAAGTACTTATCAAAAAATTTCGAAAAAATTCTGAAATATTCTCCACGGGTGTAGATTGAACGAAAATTTACACGAGTGCATTACCTTTAATAATTTATATGGTATATAAAAAAAACAAAAATTTCAAGGTCATCCGATTTCAGTAAAAATTGGAAACAAACTTTGTTGAAAACTCATTTGGAGTGTGTTTTGTGAAGTTATTGATCATTTTATACCACCGTAACATAAATTTTGACTTAAGGGGTTCGTTTGAGGGGTGAAATCGGAAGTGAAAAAAATTTTTTTTTTACTAGGTCATCGAGTGTGGTGTCAAAAAACTATCAACGTACGGAACACTAATTGTGCAAGTTCAACTTGCACTTGACCGGTTTATTTTTTTAGGTAAAACTGTATAAACGAAAATTACTGATTTTATTGTATATACTACTATATATATATATATATATATATATATATATATATATATATATATATATATATATGTTTTGACGAATGTTCTCACGGGTGTGAAATGTAGTAATGGTTTTTCGGGTATCCCGTGTTAGCTTGAAGTCCCTTGATGGACGGTTTCGCTGACGTTTCGATGAAATCTCATCCATCTTTTTCAAAGCGTTGATCACTGGTCGGTTTCTTGGCGTTGAATGTCGAGACTGGCCCTGAGCGCGTCGGTTTTATGTACTCGGGGGTGTTTCTATTGGTCGGACGGATCCGGCCAATAGAGGCTCGGCTTTGGCTGCGCGTTGTCGGTCCTGTGGTTCTTTGTAATGTTTGTGTTGGTGAAGTAACATATGGTTGAATTATTGTTTCTCTTGGTTGGACTTGGTACTGGGATAGAATATGTTTCCAAGAGTTCGGTAAACGTTGGCTATCATCCCGATTATTTAAGTTGTTGGGCCTCTTTTCTATTTCTATGGCTTCTTTGATTACCCTAGTGGATAGGTGATTACTTTTTTGTAGGGTTCTGGTTTTGTCAAAATCGATTTTGTGGCCGGTATTGTGTGCATGTTGTGCTAGAGAGGAGGTGGTTAATTTTTGTTTTACGGCGTTTTTGTGCTCGTCTCTTCTGGCACTAATTTTCCTGTTTGTTTGGCCTATGTATGAAAGACCGCAGTCCTGACACGGAATTTCATATACGCCTTGGTCTTCTAAGGCTATAATGTCTTTTGGTGTAGGTAGAATATCTTTAATTTTTTGGTTGGTTGTGTAAATGGTCTCAATTTGGTGGTTTTCCTAGAAGTCTTCCTATTTTGTCTGTGATGCCTTTTACATATGGGAGAAATGCTTTTGTAGTATATGTCTTTCTTTCCTGTTTGTGTTGTTTATTTAGGGCCCGCTGGATCGTGACGCGCTCAGGGCCAGTCTCGACATTCAACGCCAAGACACCGACCAGTGATCAACGCTTTGAAAAAGATGGATGAGATTTCATCGAAACGTCAGCGAAACCGTCCATCAAGGGACTTCAAGCTAACACGGGATACCCGAAAAACCATTACTACATATATATATATATATATATATATATATATATATATATATATATATATATATGTATATATATATATATATATATATATATATATATATATATATATATATATATATATATATATAAACTAACTATAATAATAACTTTAGTGTGACTTGTTTTTTTTTTTTTTTGAACGTTTTCTTCTAATTTGATGATTACTATTATTCATTTTTCTAAGCATTAGCGCCTAATCTAAATAAAAAAAGTAGTGAAAAATGATATTAGATTTTGTTTACTGTTTGTAATGAACTTCGGATATAGCGAACCATTTTTAGTGATTTTTTGGAGTTCGTTATAAACAGACTTCACTGTATATATACGTATATATATATATATATATATATATATATATATATATATATATATATATATATATATATATATATATATATATATATACTAAAACTTTCAACTAATGATTACACAGGCAGTTTGTTATTATAAACTATTGTCTTGTTAAATTCCTTTTTTTTTAATAAAAGAGATTTATTATTATCATATTTCGTTTTCGAAGTAGCATGCTCCGTTAAAGAAGAAATAGGAATAATAAGAATAAATCTTCCATTTCACTAAATCCAATGTAAACAACCCATAAAATAAATTCGGAGAAAAGAGCAATTTTCCTAACACACGTAAGTGACAGTAGATTTAAATTTGATGGTCGGATGGACCAATTTACTTGAACAGGCCATTTGGCAACTTAATATTGGAAATCCGGAAAATCAATAATGCGCAGTTTTATATTAAATTTTAGGAGAATATGAAATGAAATTGTATTCACTACATTAATTCAAAAAACAATTTTAACAACTTGTATTTTAAAAACAATGTATGAAATTTGATAAAATTACTTTGTTTATTTTATATTAAAATTTTGTTGACTTACCTAGTTGAAAATTACCTGTAAAAATAATATAATATTAATAAAGCAGAAAATCTGGACTCATTAGAGAGATTTTGAACGCTTATTTTTCCTGTGCCTTTGTTATCTCAAGCATGCGCAGTATTAACGCGAAGGAATTGCAAGGTTATTTATTTTATTTTATTTATTTATTTATTTACGGGACAGGCCCATTAACTCATAAAGACAAAATACAAAAATTTACATATAAAAATGACACTTAAAACTACTTAAAACTAAAGGCTAAAACTAAGAAATTCAGAAAAGAACCCCGATCTGTCTCTTAAAAGAGACAAGGAGCTGGAGAACAAGTCCAGTGATGGGCAGCTATTTACAATGCCCATAGATCTTGTCATGTGGGTATTAGCTCCGTAGGTTGTCTTATGATAAGGTTTGAAGAAGGACAACGTAGATCTAGTATGTCTAGAAGGTGTATACAAATTAATCTGAGATAAAAATTTTGGACAATTTACAATGGAATTTAAAATTTTAAAGAACATTACAAGATCGCGCTGAACTCTCCGGTTAGACAGGGTATTCAAGTTTAATACAGATGTCAGTTTTGAATAACTAAAAGAATCATTGTTTAAAGAATTTAAAATTAATATGACGTAGGAATTTACTCTGAACAAGCTCCAAGCTCCTAGCATGGCAAGCAAAAGGTGGGTTCCACACACATGAGCAATATTCCAAGAGAGGCCTAACCAACAAGCAGTACAGCATTTTTATAGAGGTAATGAATGAAAATTCTGATGAGCAACGCCTAATGAACCCAAGCATCCTCAGAGACCTAGACGTTACCTCGGTTATATGGGGAATAAAACTCAGTGCCGAATCAAACTTAACCCCCAGATCTTAATACATTAACCACGGACACGAGGGAAGTCCCATTTATGCTGTAATCAAAAAACAATGGATTGCGCGATCTCGAGAAAGACATAGAGAAGCATTTAGTAGTATTTAAAACCATACCGTTTAACTGACACCAGACACTAAGTCTATCCAAATCACCCTGCAATCCCACACAATCCTCAATCGATCCAACCGCCATATACAACTTCAAATCATCAGCAAAAAGCAAGAACCTGGAAGACCGAAAGCAGTCGAGTTGGAAACCTATTTCCATTAATTTTGCGACCACAACTGCTGAGGTGTGTGCTGGTGCGTTGTCGTGATGGAAAAGGACTTTCTTGTGGGACAATCGCGGGCGTTTTTTTCTTGCAGCTCGGTTTTCAAACGGTCCAATAACGATGAATAATATTCACCTGTAATAGTTTTACCCTTTTCCAGATAGTCGATGAGGATTATCCCTTGCGAATCCCAAAAGACAGTCGCCATAACCTTTCCGGCTGAAGGAACGGTCTTCGCCTTTTTTGGTGCAGATTCCCCCTTGGTAACCCATTGTTTAGATTGTTGTGTGGTCTCAGGAGTATAGTAATGTATCCATGTTTCATCCACAGTGACGAAACGACGCTTAAAGTCCTCCGGATTCTTCTGGAACAGCTGCAAACCATCCTTGCAACACTTCACACGATTCCGTTTTTGGTCAAGCGTGAGCAATCGCGGCACCCATCTTGCGGATAGCTTTCTCATGTCCAAATGTTTATGCAAAATATTATGTACCCGTTCAGTCGAGATGCCCACAGCACTAGCAATCTCACGCACCTTAACTCTTCTGTCATCCATCACCATATCATGGATTTGATCAATGATTTCTGGAGTCGTAACCTCCACAGGCTGTCCAGAACGTTCAGCGTCACTTGTGCCCATATGGCCAGTCCGAAAATTTTTAAACCACTTATAAACTGTTCTAATCGAAGGTGCAGAGTCACCATAATGTTTATCAAGCTTCTCTTTAGTCTCCTGAGGCGTTTTGCCTTTCATAAAGTAATGTTTAATCACCACACGAAATTCTTTTTCGTCCATTTCTTGAAAATCACTCGACTTCCTTGATTCACACAAATACCAAACACAAAGAAATAGACCAATATGGCTGAAACTTGGTGTGCGTTCATTCAAGAGATGCTACTAACTAAACATGACCTCGATACGCGCCGGTGGTGCCATCTCTCGGACTTTGCACGGACTTTTCAAACCAGCCTCGTATATATATATATATATATATATATATATATATATATATATATATATATATATATATCACATCATTCAAGAACAGGTTAAACAGCAGAGGCCCCATATGGGAGCCTTGAGGTACTCCCGAGGGCACACTAATGTTGACAGACTTAAAATTATTAGCTCGAACCACCTGAACTCTGCCACACAAATAACTCCTAATCCAGCCCAACAGTGGACCCGATATGCCACGGTTATTGAGCTTCTTAAGAAGAATCAAAGGCCTTAGAGAAATCGGTATAGATGGAATGTACCTCAGATCCACTCTCCAAGGTCCTCGACAGGTAGTCTGTATAGGAAATCAAGTTCAATTCAGCAGACTTGCCTCTTTTAAAACCAAACTGTTCATCTATTATAGATGGTCCCAAGTTAGATGCCAATACTTTAGTTACTAGGTTTTCAAATAATTTAGGAACAGTACTCAAAATACTTATTGGCCTATAGTTTGCGATATCTGCCCTGTCCCCTGACTTGAATATCGGGGTGACAAAATTGGTCTTCCAATACTCAGGAAAGTAACCCTCCTCCAATGACCGGTTAAACAACATGCTTAATGGTCGCGATAACACGAAGCTACATGCCTTTAGTAACCCAGGAGGTAAACCATCAGGACCAGACCCCTTTCTGTGATCCAACCTCGAGAGCCCCTCGTAAATTTCAGAGATTGAAATCTTAAATTTGAAGATATTATGAATATTAGTAGAGGTTAAGGCTGGATAATCTAGTAACTCATCAGAGTAAACAGAGCCGAAGTAACTTGCAAAAAGATTAGCCACATCAATGCCCATGTCCACAGATTATTCATTATAAAAGATCCTAGGAGGAAGGTCATTTGTGCTACGCTGTGCGCCAACAAAGCCCCAAAAGCTTTTCACGTTATCTCTAATAGAGAGTTCAATGTTGGAGATATAATCAACATGACACCTACGTGATAGATTCTTACACTGCGATCTTAAAGCAGAGAAGTAATAATAGTCCTGAGGTTCCCCAGACGATCTAAACCTCTTGTGTGCTTCTTTTTTACGAATTATTAAGTTTTTCAATTCAGGAGAGAAAACCACCTAGGGAATTTTCTACTAGATACCTTCTTTAACGGAACATACAAATCTATGGCCCTATAAAGTACATCATAAAAAATATTCAACATCTGGTCAACCCCTCGGTTGGAAAGCAGATGATCCCACGATACCGAACCCAGAAAATGATTTAACGCAATATAATCCGCAGACTTAAAATCATAATAGAATTCAGTACATTGGGGTGAAATAACTTTTTTATTAGTTATAAATATCAGCTTAAATTCAAGAGGTGGACGGAAATCATCCGGTAGGATCAGAGGATCATCAGCCATCCCCAGGGATAGATCATTTACATGGCTTAGAACCAGATCAAGAACAGAACCAGTTTTATTAATTACATTATTCACTTGTTTAGGTTAGTATTCATCTTCTATAAACTTAGGGGATTTTTTTTTCATTCATTTCATAATTAAGCACTCCAGTTATTAATATTTGATGGGTCAACATAAGTTTCTAAATTAAAATTGGGGTTTCTATCACTTCCTTCAATATTTCCAAGGTAATACGAATGTGAGATAAATAAAATTTCATTCGAAATTAGCACTATACGCATTTAATGAACTGTGTTGCAAAATCTCAACATAATCTGAACACCAATTAACTGTTGTCAGTGTTATTTGTGCAATAAAAGAATATCATTTCAATTTTACTATATTTTCTTAGTGGTTCGCATACCTAAGTAGGAAAAAAAACAGGCCCTGCCATAATAGCAATAAGAATAACGTTTTTCAAATAACCCCTCTTCATCATCATTCATCAGCCGTCATCATCCATTGCTGGATATAGGCCTCCTCTAAGAACTTCCACTGCTCTCTGTCTTGAGCGGTGTTAACCCAATTTCCTCCCACTCTTTTGATATCATCGCTTCATCTTGCTGATGCTCGACCTCTGTTCCTTTTGTCTTGTCTAGGTCTCCATTCTATTAGTCTTCTACACCATCGATTATCGTTCCTTTGGTCTATATGGCCTGCTCATCTCCATTTAGATTGCGTAATTATTGGGATAACATCTATTACTTTTATTCGTTGTCTCATAGTTATGTTTGTTATTTTATCGTTCCTTATGATACCCAGCACTCTCTATTGTCCATTGTGACACTCTCAGTCTGTTTGTTGACTGTTTTGTTAATGTGAGTGTCTCGGCACCATACGGGCATACAGGCAGAACGCATTATTCATAAACTTTCTTTTTTAAGCGCATTGGCAAATTACCTTGCAGCGTATCTCTCAGCTTCCCAAACGCCGTCCATCCCAACCTAAACGATAGTGTATCTCACGGGTTTGGTTACTTTTGCCAATTTTTAATTCATGACCTGTGGGATCACTATAGAATATACAAGGAACACACGTAAAGTTTTTATAATAGAAAGAACAATGGATAGCGATGATTATACCTCAGGAGACTTGAAAAGAAGAAGAGTCGAAGAAAAAGAAGAGCCAATAGGATTATTCAAGAAGAGTAAAAAGCTGATAAGAACACCACAGAAAGAGAAAAATCAAAGAGTAGATAAGATAGACAATTTCATAGAAATGATCAGAGAGCTAATGTCAGATTTACAAGATTAGAAGAGATACCAACAGAGTTGAAGGAACTAAAAAAGGACAATGAAGTATTGAAAAAGGAAAATAAGGTAATTAGAGGAAACATGAGAAGTATGGATTTGAAGATGAGTAGACAACGAAAGGAATAATATTGTAATATCGGGAAAGAGATTTGGAGCGAATAGCCAACCAGATCTGAAAATAGGTGTAGAACATTTTTATGGGGAGAAGTATGGACACAAAAGTACAGTCAATTTCCACTGGTTTATTTAAATTGCGATGACGCGTTTCGCTGTCGATGCAGCTTCTTCAGATCTATATTTTACACTGTCAAGTTAGGTTTAATATTCATAGTTTTATATAATTTCTTAATTATAATATTACACCTAATTAAAATAGATTTGGAGTTAGAAGAATAAATACAATAATGGTTAATTGCTTAAATCTACCTGGTCGTTGAGTAAAGTACCTGTAGTCCTTAATCTATTTATTTGCATTGTCTCTAAAAGGTTTAGTTTTAAACCTTTTTGTTGGGTGTGTAAAATTTTGAAATTCTTGTTAAATGTGTGATTTTCTGTTAAAAGATGATTAGCATATGTTGAATTAGATTTTTTATGGATGAAACTGTTTTCGTGTTCTGTAATTCTTTATCTAAATGTACGTTCAGTTTGTCCGATGTATGTTTTAGGACATGACCTAGATGTTAATTGATAAACCCCTGATTTATTGTCTTTATTGATTTGTAGTTTGTAGTTTTTAAGATATTTCCCTATAGTATTTTTAGTCTTGTAAGCTATGTTGATATTTTTTTTGATTTAAAAATTTCCGTTGGTTTGCCGAAATAGGTTAAGCATTTAAAAGTGGTATTTCTGTCCTTAAAACGTGGGTATATTTCTGAGATTGCCTTGTTTCTAAGTTTTTTCCTAACGATACTACTGATTAAAGTAACCGAATAACCGTTGTTAACGGCTACTTGTTTTATATAGTTTAATTCTTTAGTAAAATTTTCTTCTGATAAGGGGATATTAGTTAGTCTATGTATAAAACTATGATAAGCTGAAAGTTTACGATGGTTAGGGTGGTGAAAACTATTGTGAATTGTGGTATCTGTATGACAAGGTTTGTGATATATTGCAAATTCATGTTTTTTCATTGGCTTTACTGATTGTTAAGTCTAGGAAATTAATTTTCTCTTCGACTTCTTCTTCCATTGTAAAACTGATATTTCTATGTAAAGAACTAATATACTGTAAAAAGTGAATTAATTGTCTGTCCGTACCTGTAAAGCATACAATTATATCGTCTACGTATCGATACCAGTATAGACAATTATTACTATTGTTATTATGGTTGTTAAATATCATTGTTTCAATACTGTCCATGAAAATTTCGGCAAGTAATGGAGTTAATGGACCCCCCTAAATAAACCCTTCCTTACTATTGTAGAATGTATTGTTAAATGAAAAATAATTTTGTCTTAGGCAAGTTCTTAATAAATTAATTATGTCCATTTTTATAACAAAAAACAAAGTAAATGAAGTTCTCTTAACTCCAAATCTGTGTGGATTTTCCAATACTATCAATATAATTTAATTAGGTGTAATATTATAATTAAGAAATTATATAAAACTGTGAATATTAAACCTAACTTGATAGTGTAAAATGTAGATCTGAAGAAGCTGCATCGACAGCGAAACGCGTCATCGCAATTTAAATAAACCAGTGGAAATTGACTAAAAACAGTCTTTTATTATATATTTATAATGAATTTTCATCAAGTAGAAGCTACAACAATCCAAAACAGATTAAAGATGTGATAAAAATAAGAGCGACTATATACAAGATAGAACTTGGAAACCCGGGAGATAAAGAAGCTGTAATGAAAAATAAAAACAAACTGAGAAACCTAAGAGTTTACATAAACAACGATTTAACGAAAATATGAACGAGAAATTCAAAACAAATTGAAGCATATAGCAGAAAACGAGAGAAAGAATGGAAAAAACGGTGAAAATAGGATATCAAAAAATCGTAATCGAAGGAAGAGAATATAAATGGGACATTGAGGAAGAAAAACTGAAAGAACAAACAAAGAATACTAAGACCATCAAGCCAAAAAACTGAGAAAAAGGAAAGAGATAGGTAGATTGACGATGACCCTGGCAAAGATAAAGGAAACGGAAGAGAGGAGTAGTAAAATGAATACAAATAAGAAGATAATAATAATTATCGAGTTATTAGATTGAGAACACAGAATAATAGGGGTATAAACGGAAAAGAGAATGAACTGGCAGAAGAACAACAAATGCACTATGTAGAAATCATTGGAACAGAAAGGAAAGGAAATGGATGCTAAAATTAGAAGATAAAGCATATAAAAATCAACATAGAAACATAATACCGGAACAAGATACAGAACTCACACAAACAGAAGAAACTAGTACAGAAGAAATAAAAGAGGCAATCGGCAATTTAAACAGGATAGAAGGCTATAGAAGGAAATATGGAAAAGACAAATATAGAATAACTCAACTCCGTGGGCCTTACACTCATAACAAAAGGGGTAGAAAGGCATAAGGATTAGGTCAGTAAGTAATTCATGACCTAAATATTAATTTTGGACGTGTTCCACTTCACTTTCGTTAAATTTCATATTACTGTTCGTAACTAGATTAGTCATAAAGTTAGTTTTCTGAAAGGTAATATTTAGACCAATATTTGCTGGTGTTATTTGCAATTCGGTAAGCATTTGTTGAGCATCACCTAGATTGTCGGCTATTATGACAATATCATCAGCAAAGCGCTGGTGATTTAGGTATTCGCCATCGATGTTCATTTCCATTAAGTTCCTTAAAGCCACATTCTAACACCGCCGTAAAAAGTTTAGGAGAAATCGTATCACCCTGTCTGATTCCACGTTTCATTTGGTATTTACTTGTAAATTCATGTTGCGTTATTATGAATGAATTTAATTAACTGAATATATCTGTAGTCTATTCTCATTTGCTGCAGGGCAGACTGTATCGCCGGCAACTCCACTGTGTCAAAAGCTTATTTAAAATCCAGATATACTAATACGAGTGGTTTGCTGTATTCTACAGGTTTCTCTATAAGGATAAATAAATGAATAAAAGGATAAATAAATGATCGTTAGCACCGTATCCACTTCTAAAGCCAGCCTGTTCGCGTGGTTGATAAAATCTAGTTTTCGCTCTAGGCGTTTTTTTTATGATTTTGGTTAACCACTTATACAAATCGGAGAGCAAACCTCTCTATAAGTTCCTAAATAGGAGAAATCGTTATCCTTAATAAAGGTTTCTCTTATTTTATTTCAATACTGCACAAGCTCCAAATGGTGGGCGCATGCTTCAAATAACGATAATAGCCGAGTCCTTATATTTAATTTCTTCGTTTTACTATTGTGCAAGCTCCAAATGGTGGGCGGATGTTTTAAATAAAGATAAAGACAGTGGCCTACCAAAATCAGTGTTGCAAAATTTCTCTATTGTTTTGACAAACTATTTCTTAAAAAAAAATTGGTAAATCTATACTTCTCTTGCAACACGTAGATTTAAAATAAGCCTTGAGTTTTCCTCATAAAAGAAACTTAAACTAAACAGTACAATTGAAATAATTATGTTTAAAATAAACAAAATTTATGTTCCCAGCACTTTTCACCCCCTTCCACTTTAATGTATCGCCCAAAAATGTATTATATGTGTAATACGAGGCTGGTTTGAAAAGTCCGTGCAAAAATAAAAACTACTTATGTGTTTGGGGTAAACCTTTTTTATTTTTTGTTGGGGAACAAATAGTAGTCCGAGGGAGCCAAGTCTGAATAATAGGGGGGATGTGAAACGAGTTGGAATCCTATTTCCATTAATTTTGCGACCACAACTGCTGAGGTGTGTGCTGGTGCGTTGTCGTGATGGAAATGGACTTTCTTGTGGGCCAATCGCGGGCGTTTTTCTTGCAGCTCGGTTTTCAAACGGTCCAATAACGATGAATAATATTCACCGGTAATAGTTTTACCCTTTTCCAGATAGTCGATGAGGAGTATCCCTTGGGAATCCCAAAAGACAGTCGCCATACCCTTTCCGGCCGAAGGAACGGTCTTCGCCTTTTTTGGTACAGATTCCCCCTTGGTAACCCATTGTTTAGATTGTTGTTTGGTCTCAGGAGTATAGTAATGTATCCATGTTTCATCCACAGTGACGAAACGACGCTTAAAGTCCTCCGGATTCTTCTGGAACAGCTGCAAACCATCCTTGCAACACTTCACACGATTCCGTTTTTGGTCAAGCGTGAGCAATCGCGGCACCCATCTTGCGGATAGCTTTCTCATGTCCAAATGTTTATGCAAAATATTATGTACCCGTTCAGTCGAGATGCCCACAGCACTAGCAATCTCACGCACCTTAACTCTTCTGTCATCCATCACCATATCATGGATTTGATCAATGATTTCTGGAGTCGTAACCTCCACAGGCCGTCCAGAACGTTCAGCGTCACTTGTGCCCATATGGCCAGTCCGAAAATTTTGAAACCACTTATAAACTGTTCTAATCGAAGGTGCAGAGTCACCATAATGTTTATCAAGCTTCTCTTTAGTCTCCTGAGGCGTTTTGCCTTTCATAAAGTAATGTTTAATCACCACACGAAATTCTTTTTCGTCCATTTCTTGAAAATCACTCGACTTCCTTGATTCACACGAATGCCAAACACAAAGAAATAGACCAATATGGCTGAAACTTGGTGTGCGTTCATTCAAGAGATGCTACTAACTAAACATGACCGCGATATGCGCCGGTGGTGCCATCTCTCGGACTTTGCACGGACTTTTCAAACCAGCCTCGTAAATTAAAAATCGATATATTATTTCATTCGAGAGGTATCGTATCGACAGACCGTCAGAAATTGGGGACTAAGTTTTTTAGTGATCCCTGACTCAGAAACGTAAAAAGCAGAAAACTCGATTCCTCATAATTTTCCCTAATTTTCCCGAATGTCAAAAAAAATGCGTGAACAGCGATTTTCATCACTTCAAGAAGCTGTTGAATTCTTCTAAAACCATGTTTTTGAGGTACCAACTTCAGAATGGGAAAAACGTTTCAAGAATTGGTTCGAACGCATGCAAAAGTGTATTTTAAAGGAAAATATTTTGAGAAACAATAAAACGATTGTAACAAAGAAAAAGTCTTTCCTTGTTTTTGTAAAAACTTAAAAAGTAGCCTTCGTATGAGCACGATACGGTATTTGGGTTGTGAAAACAACTTTTTAAAGTGCGTATCTTCTTATTGATACCATTTTTTACTTTCCTTGCTAAAGAAAAGTAACGTATTTACGACAAAAATCGCATTATGAAATTCTTGCATTTTTTTAAGTTTTAGATTTACTAGGTCATGAAAAACTTGGTTTCCACTTTTTTCGGTATCAGACAGGCAGATATCGATTTCAAATTTGATACGCATACAATAGTTGAAGCAGGAATTTAATCTATAGGTTTTGGGTGATATTACCTAAGAGGAAATAGGTAAAGTAGCTGGATTTCGTTAGATTTTCTCTCAAATATATAAGGGTTAAAAGGGAAGAACGGGTATTAAGAGGGCTTGCTTCGTATATAATCGTGTTTTACGTCTCTTTCAGAGTTCTTATCTGAATTTGAAAATAATGTTATTTTTTATTATTTTCAATTATTACACAGGCTAACGATGAAAAAAACCTTTTTAATAATTTTACCTGATTCCTATGCTTTTGGTGTGCTGAGTCCGAAAATAATAATAAAAAAGTCGTATCACCAACCAATTTTTCACATCTTAATATTCAAAATGTGAAAAGTTTATTTTTTATCATTCGAATGTTATTAGGTTGGCAATAAAATCAGAATTTTATAAGGTTGGCAGTAAAATCAAATGATATTAGGTTGGCAGTTCCCATAAATATCACAGCTATTTGTTTTCTTCCAGTTAATATAACCTCGCATTGCAGTGTGTGCTTTAATTCACACTCAAAGTATGGCTAATCGTGGCTGTAAAAACTCTCCCAACACCTTTTGTTATATGAGGCGTTGCGGATAGTAAGGGCGAACTCAACAAAATGAAGTTTCGAAAAAATTGAATTTATAGAAAAATCTAAATGGCGAACTCAACAAAATATTGGCAAAATTAGGTTTTTATTATTTATTTATAATTTATTAGCTTTTTATTATTTACTTAAGTAGAATAGTGTATTCCGTGAATTTTTAAATGTTTTTTTAAATACTTATTTGTGTATTTTTTTTTTCATATTTTACTGTTCGTTTCTGATGCTACACTATCACCTAAAATTGGCAATACCTGGGAAAAAATTAGACCGGTATTAAAAATTTTGAACACATTTTATTTAATTTTAAGGTTATTGTTTTAATTAAAGGTTTTGTTATTACAAAATAGTTACTTGATACAACATATAAAACAGTGGAAATATGGTATTGAAACTAACATAAAAAAACTAAAGAAAAGAAACAAATAATTAGCCAAGTTCAGTTGTAATCTATTTGGTCATCGTCCATAACATCTTCATTTTCGGTGCTCTTATTCGTTGCTGCGTCTTGAGAGGCTATAATGTTAGTAAAGTATCGACTCCAAGGTAGGGGAACATACGGTAACAAGTCCTGAATGTCCTTTAATTTGGGGGCTGGTATTTTAATGGGAGCACTGTAAAGTCTCGTCAGTGTTTCACTGGCCAAATGAAAATGATCAGGATCATAGTTTTTCACCTTGCCTTTTTGTAGTTTGACTGCCGTTTCGACATCCAAATTGTAAGCATAATGAATGTAGAAACCTTGCTTAAAGTTATTTGTAAATTCAAAGATCTTTCCATCTTTAAACTTAGCACCAGCCATCTGCATTTTAGTAATTTTCTTTTGAAAATTAGAGAAATTGAAAATCATGTCCTGTCTAAGTTGGACAACGCAAAACTGGTTTTTTCGGCGACAGCTTTCAATCATTAACTTATACTTTTGAACTGCATATTAAACGTATCACGATAATAGTGCTGATTTACCGGGCTGTAACCAGGGTAATTTTCCGTAAGCCATTCATTGTAAAGAGAATAGAGCTTTTTAATATTAAGCCCAACAGGTAAGTATTTTCGATGAGGGCTTTTGGCGCGACTGTAATGACTGGTGACAGTAGGTAGTGACATGATGTGTTCTTTTACTTTAGAAAGATCGTCATTTCCTATTTTCATCGCGGGTTCACACCTTCCCCTTTGATCCGTTGTAACAGTTCCAGTTCTGCTGGTTTTGTCAAGTACGACTCGAACGCGCTTTTCAGAGATGCCATGAATGTTATAACACGCAGTACGACAAACTTCACGATTAGCGTGATCAACAGTCACATTATATTGAATGCGTCTCAGGGTACGACTTGGACGCCCCTTTACGTAAGATCTTTTTACATCATTGCAGATCAACAATTTTGATTAGTAAGCATTCTGTAGATCATAGTTTCCAATTTGCCAAAAAGAGTCAAAAATATTGGTGACCAGTTCAGCGCCTATTTTCTCAAAACATCCACACTTGCAAGGAGGTCCAATTTTGCGGGCAACAACGTGCCTTTTGTTATTTCTTGAAATGTAAGCACTTCCTGAATTTCGTTTCAACTTACACTCGTTTTTTTTTGCCAATCATTCATCTTAGCAGGTCTCTTTCGCGAATAACCCGACACAGGACTACCATCTAAATGTTGTACACTTACTTCACTACTAGAAGGTCCAGGTTGCGCTATACTTTTCTTAAAAAAAGAAGCAACAAAACCAAACAAAACATAAACGTATTAACTTCAAAATTAACTTGAACTAACACGCAGAAAGCGTAAAATTTCAAGTAAACCCTTTAGTGACGCAATACCGGCGGTTGCTCCGTGCGAAATTGTTGAGTTCGCCCTTACTACCCGCCCGGCTATCGCCTGTTCGAAATTTTTCATTTATTTGATACTGAAATTTGAAGGCGAAGCAAGGGCGAACTCAACAATTAGACCGGTATGTGATGTAGGAAAAGTACTATAAAATAGAATTATATAAAAAAAAAAAATTTGACCCAATGTTGAGTTCGCCCTTACTATCCGCAACGCCTCATATATGTGGTGAGTTTGTAGTTAAGAACATTAAAAAAATTAACTTTGTAAAAAAAAAGTATCTTTGCATATTTTGGTGTAGAAATCGGTAATCAAGAAAAATGTTGAGCTCCTCACAAAGTATGTTATGTTTGTGTCGAGGATCTTAGGAAATGGTATAAGAAAGAAAAGAAAGCTTTTAGATTTGCAGTACCTATGGTATGGAGAGAGCAAGAAAATCAGTCAAATGCTTGTTACTTTTGCATCGTTGATGTTTCTGGATATAACTTCAAAAATAAGAAAGTAAATGTCTATCCTAACTTTACTTCAGCTAATCGGCCGGTAAGACATGGACCGGGACTTCCTGTCCCTGAGCCACCTCAGTCTATTGATGACGTTTTACAGTCCAGTCCCGAATTTAATGAAAGTCGACCGCATGATGATAAGTTTCAATGTTCTCTAGGAAATTTAAAATCACACTTGTTTACACAATGTTGTAGTGAAAAATTTGGGTTTGACTAAGGAAAAAGCAGAATTGCTTGTTTCTAGGCTGAAAGAAAAACATTTATTGGAATATGGAACATCTATTTATTTTTTTTAAATTTTTTATTTAATTTAATTATTTATAATTTAATTATTTAATTTTCCCTATTTTGAAATTTAATCGATGTCATATTGTGAGAGAACTGTGGGCGATACAAAAAAAAACTGATACCAGATACCATTTCAGCAGCCAAAAATACTTACGAGGCTGGTTTGAAAAGTCCGTGCAAAATCCGAGAGATGGCACCACCGGCGCGTATCGAGGTCATGTTTAGTTAGTAGCATCTCTTGAATGAACGCACACCAAGTTTCAGCCATATTGGTCTATTTCTTTGTGTTTGGCATTCGTGTGAATCAAGGAAGTCGAGTGATTTTCAAGAAATGGACGAAAAAGAATTTCGTGTGGTGATTAAACATTACTTTATGAAAGGCAAAACGCCTCAGGAGACTAAAGAGAAGCTTGATAAACATTATGGTGACTCTGCACCTTCGATTAGAACAGTTTATAAGTCGTTTCAAAATTTTCGGACTGTCCATATGGGCACAAGTGACGCTGAACATTCTGGACGGCCTGTGGAGGTTACGACTCCAGAAATCATTGATCAAATCCATGATATGGTGATGGATAACAGAAGAGTTAAGGTGCGTGAGATTGCTAGTGCTGTGGGCATCTCGACTGAACGGGTACATAATATTTTGCATAAACATTTGGACATGAGAAAGCTATCCGCAAGATGGGTGCCGCGATTGCTCACGCTTGACCAAAAACGGAATCGTGTGAAGTGTTGCAAGGATGGTTTGCAGCTGTTCCAGAAGAATCTGGAGGACTTTAAGCGTCGTTTCGTCACTGTGGATGAAACATGGATACATTACTATACTCCTGAGACCAAACAACAATCTAAAGAATGGGTTACCAAGGGGGAATCTGCACCAAAAAGGCGAAGACCGTTCCTTCGGCCGGAAAGGTTATGGCGACTGTCTTTTGGGATTCGCAAGGGATAATCCTCATCGACTATCTGGAAAAGGGTAAAACTACTACAGGTGAATATTATTCATCGTTATTGGACCGTTTGAAAACCGAGCTGCAAGAAAAACGCTCGCGATTGACCCACAAGAAAGTCCTTTTCCATCACGACAACGCACCAGCACACACCTCAGCAGTTGTGGTCGCAAAATTAATGGAAATAGGATTCCAACTCGTTTCACATCCCCCTATTCTCCAGACTTGGCTCCCTCGGACTACTATTTGTTCCCCAATTTGAAGAAATGGCTGGCGGGACAAAGATTTTATTCAAACGAGGAGGTGATTGCAGACACTAATGGATATTTTGCAGACTTGGACAAATCCTATTATTCGGAAGGGATCAACAAACTAGAACATCGTTGGACGAAGTGTATAAGCCTAAAAGGAGACTATGTCGAAAAATAAAAAAGGTTTACCCCCAAACACATAAGTAGTTTTTATTTTTGCACGGACTTTTCAAACCAGCCTCGTAGATGTATTGGTTTAAAAAGTTTTTAGAAATTATTTTTTTTTTGTTAGCCTGGGTTATTAGTGGTTAAATATATAAGAGGTTGATAAGGTTGGAGAGATGATTCGGATGATATGTTATATATCGTTTGTATATTATATTATATACCAGATGTACAAGTATGAAATGCGGATTTTTTTTTCTAAAAAAACATGTTAAATTCGGAAGAATGATAAAAAGTGCTTTATTCAAAGTATGCTCCATCGCTTGCTATACATTTTTCCCATCTTTCGGGCAATTTGTGAATACCACGGCAGTAAAAATCTTCCCCTTTTGCTGCGAACCATTCATCTAGCCATCTTTTTACATTTTCGTACGAACCAAAGTGCTGCTCAGCAAGTGCGTGACCCATCGATGCAAACAAGTGGTAATCGAAAGAAGCCAAGTCTGGTGAGTAAGCCGCATGGGGTAGAACTTCCCAGCTGAATGCTTCCAACGCGTCGCGAACTGGTTTTGCCGTATGTGATGGAGCATTGTCATGAAGAAAAATGGCTTTGTGTTTCGGTATTCTGGCCTTTTTTCAAGCAGTGAACGGTTCAAATCGGTCAGTTGTTGTTGGTAACGTTTAGTATTAACCGTTTCCCCAGGTTTTAACAGCTCAGAATAGACCACGCCCCTCTGGTCCCACCAAACACAGTGCATCGTCTTTTTGCCAAAGCGATTCGGTCTTGCGGTCGATGTGGATGGTGCGCCTGGGTGTACCCATGATTTTTTGCGCTTGGGATTCTTTTCATCCCCTGTAACTATACGACGCAAAAACAACTTCCTTTTGTACCGACCGAGCAAAATGTCACACGTGTTTTTGCGCTTTTCCATTTGCCTGTCGTTCAACTCATGTGGTATCCATCTACCGGCTTCTGAATCTTTCCCATCTCTCGTAGTCGATTGGAAACAGCTTATTGACTAACGTCCAATTGCTCGGCGAGTTCTTTTTGTGTTTGCGAATCATCTTCGTCCAACAATGCTTGCAATTCCACATCTTCGGCAGTTTTCCACGTTCCTTGTCTGCAACATCGAAGTCACCACTTTTGAAACGCCGAAACCATCGTTCACACCTATCTTGCGATGGAGCATGTTCACCATAAGCTTCTCGAAGTAATCGGTATGATTCAACACCAGTTTTCTTCAAATGAAAACAAAAATGTAATGCTGTCCGCGAATGCTCTTTGTTCGGTATAAATTTCGACATATTGAACACAACAACACAACACTATGCACACACTTTTCCAATTTATCACTCGTACGCGTTTGACACTTGTTGATGACATAACAAAATGGCGCAGTGTCAAATCTTTATAGTACAAACTGCATTGGTGCACCATCTGTTGTCTGAAAGCCGCATTTCGTACTTGTACACCTGGTACACAACACTAATTTTTTTGTTATGTTAGAGGGGGCACCCTTCTGTTTTTAAGGCGGAAGAACCAAGTAACTGGTCCACAGCATAGGAACAGACAGGCAAGGAGAAACGACTTGATTACTTTTCCACGAGAGCACTATGTGAAATGGATCAGCAGTTTGTCAACGTGCTATGAGACCCGACTAGCGATCGGCGCTGTGTTAGTTTCAGGCTGACCAGTGTGAAGTTGGCTACCGGGCATGCCGATGTGAACGACCAAGCACCGCATGGGAAATGGGTTACTGGAAGATCACAGTTACAAAATGTGTTGCAAGGTTATGTTGAGCACCTGGACGTAACAGGACTCCCGCAGACAGGGAAACTTCGTGTTCTAGAAAACAAACCTGAACGCGAGAACATATAACTATGTGGAGTTTCTGAGTCTCATTGGAAAGGCATTGGATGTTTTTCAAATGGAAATAAATACCATCTATATGTCGAGTGGAATTACAGACAGAAATGGCGTAGCCATAGTTGTTAATAAGAACTTTGCTAAAAGTGTCAAGGAGTATCTACCTATCAATGATCGCCTGATTAAAGTAACCAATACGGCAAAACCAGTAAATCTGCATATTATACAAGTGTACATGCCAACACCACTCTCTGATGATGGAGCAGTTTAAGAACTCTACAATAAGATTAAAGAAACTTGTACAAAAACCCCAACAAAAGAGGTTATACAAATGTGCCATGGATTAATGCGGTCAGGATGGGGTTCGAGCAATTGCATATATGTCGCGTTATGTCTTTAATATTTTCTTTTAACAGAAATAGTATGTAGAGGAAAATAACAGGTATTAATTGTAAATATCGCCTTGTATAGCTCAGATTAGCTTATTCTGTATTGTAAAAAATTCAAAAGCTACATTTATTTAAAAAAAAAAAATTTTAAACTTCTCTCTCCTTCATGTAGTCTGTCCTCTCAGAACGTTGGTAACCATATGCATGATTTTATCGTGCCACTGAAGTATATTCTTCAGCCAGGATGTGCTCCTTCTGCTGGGACTGCGTTTATCTTCAATCTTTCCTTCAATTATGAGCTATAGCAGGAGATATTTGGTGATGTTGTTCATCACATGCCCGAAATATTCCAGTTTTCTCTTTTTGACTGTATTGATGATTTCGGTCTCTTTTGTTCATTTGTTGTAACACGTGAATATTCATTTTCTTAGCTACCTAGGTATTTTTAACATTCTTCTGTAAGTTTCTAGTGCCTCCAGTTTCTTACACATGGTTTCAGTCCCTACATTAGCACCATAAAGAAGGATATTGGAGACATAGTATCTTCATAAGCGGAAACGGCTGACTTTGTTCATTCTTACAAATGTATGCCTTGCTTGTTCGATTCTGCATCTGATCTCCTGCAGGTTGTCTCAATTTTCAATAAATGGGGAACCCAGATATTTAAAAGCCTAGACCCTATCCACAGCAGCATTGCCTATTCTAAGTGGTCTTTGAAGCTGATTCCAAGAAATATTTTTTACCTATCTCCATCCATTTTGCCTTGTTAACATTTTGTTCAGTACGTACACTGCGCTTCTTGAAGCAAACGTATTGGTTACTGCTTGTAAATCTCGTAGACTAGTAGCCAATAAAACTGTATCATCAGCGTATCTCAAGTTGTTGATATCGACTCAGTTAACTACCAATATCTGTTTCTTTCAGGGACACGCTAAATATTTTTTCTGCATATAAATTGAAAAGCAAAGGTGAAAGGATGCAACTCTGTCTGACTGTCGGACTTATTTTAAAATCTATACCTTCGTGAAACAGTGTCTTCAACACGAACCGTAGCAGTTTATTTCCACTATAAATTTGCAATTATACAAATATCTCTACCATCGAGTCCCAACTGTTTTAAAATTTCCATAAGCTTGTCATGTTGTACTGTATCGAAGGCCTTTACAAATACATCAACGTTAACAGTAGGTCAGCGCTGCACTAACTCCTTAATACTAAACGAGTACCGACATCATTCCTAAGTCCGAACTGAGTGTCGCTTATATTTTCTTCAAAGGTTAATAATTTTGAGGAATGTTTTAAGGATATGACTGATCAAACTTATCAGTCTGCGATCGTGACATAGTTTTGTATTTGTCTTCTTGGGCAACGTTATGAAAGTTGAAGTTAGTCAATCCCTTGGAATTCTACCCGACTTATATACATTATTAAATAGCTTCACCAAGATAGAAAGCACAGACTCCTCCCTGACAACCTTCAAAACATCAACATTTATGTCATCTGGGCCGGGAGATTTTTCATGTTTAGCCAACTTCAATGTACATATGCACGACCTCATCTTTTGTGATATTTATTCTTTCAACCAAGTATTGTCGATTTAATAATTTGCAATTCACATTATTAAATGTCAAATATATTCAAGGCAAAATTGCCAAAAAATACCGAGGCGAAATAATATGCCCACTTAAAGTCGCGCCGCAATTTCATCATAAAACACCACCATTTTTTGATGAAATTAAATTTAAATTAAACATGAATGACCAATTCTGAACTCATAAAGTCGAACGAAGCGATCAGATTTGATGGCTGAAATGATCCAAAATACCATCTATAAATTCAAATTGACTTGTAAAGGCCATTCAGTTCGTAATATTGGATGTCTGCCATATCAATAATGTTCAGCGATAAAACAACATTTATGGGAATATGCTTGATATTTATTGTCCCTATAATAACTGAATTAATGTTTTACTATTATGTTTTAGTCGTCTGTTTTGTCGTAAATAAATATTTGATAGACAATTTGATGAAAAGGTAATGTTATCTGTTTTTTTGATGTATATCTACTCCGGTATGACTAACTAAGATGTAATTTATTAAATTACCTCTGACACTGACGAAGATTGTTTTGCATTTTTGATAATAACGCATGTTTATTTCAAGAATTTTCAATAGTAGGAAGTGATGTATGACGTAGCTAGCTAAAACAAAACTGTTATGTGCGAATAATGGTGGAATAAGAAAATATGATGGGAGGGGGGTGAGTGATAAAATGAGAGAAATTGGTTAGTTTAGAACAGGGGTCGGCAACCTATGACACGCGTGCCATCTCTGGCACGCCAAGCAATTTTGAATGGCACGCGTACCTATTCAAACTTTACACATTAATTCTGTAATCTGTGACATGTTTCGAAATTAAGTAAATAATCGAAGACAGTATTACTTTAACGATACAAACAAAAACGATATATTATATAGGTCACAAGGTATTATTACCAAAAACTACAAAATATATATTTTGTAATTTATAATTTTACTGAATGCATTGGTTTGGCTTTAATTTCAGCAAGTATTAAGATGGCAAGCCTCAAAATATAAGCCTAGGCAAAAACACAAATAAACGTCCTCAATTCAGATCAAAAGAGCCGCTATAAGGCTGTTTTTGTTTGACTTGACTTCAATCGTTCCGACTCGCGCCGCAACTCTTTTTATATTGTCGAACTTTAGTTTTAGATTTAGATTTAACTTCTAGGCGGCCCTTTGATTGCAATGGGCGCGTTGTAGATAATAATTTTTGTTCTAAGAAATTTAATAAACGTAATTATTGGACTTTTCTGGAAACATTATTTTTCTATATATAGCAAGCGGCTACACGTTTGAATCATTTAGTATAGAAGTAACATCCGTTCCAGTCAATAGTCGTCGAAAAGTTTAAAAATAAAAATTACGTTGCGTTATGGCCGCGAAGAAACAGAAGGTAGACGTTCGATCATTTCAAACTTCATGGACAACAGATTACGGTTTTGTACAGCAAAACGATCGGGCCATTTGTGTCCTATGTCGGGAAAGCGTAGTTTTCCGGACATCTAGTGTTCAACGACATTTCCAGATAAAACATGAATCGTAATTTAAAGATAACGCTGATAAAGGGAGGCAATACAAAGAGCAACTAAACAATACGAGAAACAGTCAACATTCTTTAGCAAAGTTTTCCAAGGAAAAAATCAGGTAACTGAATGCAGTTTCAAAATTGCACAATAGTTGGCATATTCAGATATACCATTGCACAATAATGTGCGCTGGCTCGGCCGTGGTAAAGTGCTCTCTAGATTTGTGCAATGTCTGGGCGAAATTAAATCGTTCTTGTTGGAAAAAAATCAAGTGGATGCTTATCCTGAACTAGAAGATAAGAACTGGATCTGTATGTTAATGTTTCTTACTGATATTACAAACCATCTCAATGAACTCAACTTAAAGTTACAAGGTTCAAGCAAAACAGTTCTGGATTTATACGAATCCTGGAAATCATTCAAATTAAAAATAGATTTATTTTTCAGCGATATTACTACAAACACATATAAATATTTTCCAAATTTAAAAACTTATATATCCAGTGTCGACGATGGTGTACTAATAGACGAAATTCTTAAATATATGACTAATTTAAAAGAGGAGTTTATCGAGAGGGGTCAGGATTTTGATAAACAGGGTCCTATGTTCGCTTTTTTAATCAAACCAGATTTAATGGATTTTTCCAGCAGTTGCTTTGACATATTTCTTTTCTCATGGATGGACATTAATGATTTTGATCTTCAATACATTGAATTTAAAAGCTCCGAGTTATGGAACATGAAATTTGTAGAATTAAGAAGGGTATTAGAAGGTGACTGCCAGAACCATTCAAACGAGATACTCAGTTGTTGGATGAGTTTACCAGAGAAATTTATTTGTCTTAAGAAAGTAGCATTTGCTATGCTTACAACTTTCAGATCATCCTATATCTGAGAACAACTTTTTTTCCCATATGAGAGTGATTTTTAAACCCGTACCGAAGCAGGCTGACAACAGACAACTCGGAAGCATGTGTGACACTGAAAATAACCAGACATGAACCGGATATAAGAAAACTCTCTAAAGAACTTCAAGCACAGGGTTCACACTAGGTCCTAGGACTAGTATAATAAAATTATTTGTTAAATGTTAAAATTTTTTTGTAATTAAACCTTCTAAAAGCAATATTTTAAGTTAATTTTTGGTAATTTTAGTTGTAGTAAGTACCTATATCGGCACGCAAAATGTTGTATGGATGAAAACTGGCACCCCTTAATTAAAAGATTGCCGACCCCTGGTTTAGAATGAGATGAAGAAGAAAGTTCCGTAGTCTATTATTATACAATAAAATCATTTTTCAAAAATGTCCTCGTTATACATACCAAAAAATAAAGTTCAGATACCATGCTCATGCCTTGGTTCTGAGTCACGAATATACAATCACTCCACCGTCCTACAACACAGCTCTGTATGCAAGATCATTTAGTTATCACCTCTCTTAAATATATAACAAGCCAACAAAATATTTAAGAATGCGATACATTCTTTAATACAATTAATCTGCTCAAGCGCGAAATAGTATTTAAGAGAATTTCAACATTCCGGAGTCTTAGTGCCACCCTGTTGAGTATTAAATTCTTCATGAATGTTCCACAAACAGTACTACACTTCCTGTTGGTAAATAATTGTTACTTTTTAGTTGTCGGTTTAGTATTATTGTATAATAAATAAAGAAGTTAAGTGAGGAAGCCTAGCTTCGACTGCGCCATATGTGTACTGTATGATCAAAATAAAGGCATTATTATTATTATGAAGTTAAAATTAAGTTGTAATCAATGCTTTGCAAGATGACGATAAAATGCGATTACCTATCTAACCTGGTCTGAAAACTAAATAGTACACGAATCGGTATTACTACAAATAAAAAAAATAACCGTTCAAGTGCAAGTTTCTTGCATAATTAGTGTTCCGTACGTTGATTACTTTTGAAATAAAAAATAAAAAAAATATAAAATGATCAATGACCTCACAAAACACACAGTTTCAACAAAGTTTTTTCCGATCTTTACTGAAAACTAATGACCTTGGAATTTTTGTTCTTTCTTTTATGTATCTGATAAATTATTAATGGTAATGCACTTGTGATTATTTTTAGTTTAATCTACACCCTGTGGAGAATACTATAGAATTTTTTCAAAATTTTTTGATCGGTACTTCTCGAGATTTCGCAATTTTTTAAAAATATTATAAAGAAAAGTGTGTGCAAGTATTACATTATATATATATATATATATATATATATATATATATATATATATATTTTGAACTCGTGTGTTAACAAGCTTTTATTTGGCACCCCACTCGATAACCTGGTAAAAAAAAAAATTCCTTAAAGTCAAAGTCTAGTTTTCAAATAACACGGCTCTGATGAGGCCAACAATTCCTATATTAGTGTCAAATTTCAACTTTCTATGTCAAATAATTTAGGAGAAAATTCCGCGTGACAAGGTTATCTATAATCTGCTATAATAAATATAAAATGCAACGTCTCTTTGTCTGTCTGTTAGTGCGCTTATCACTAGAGAATCACTTATTCGATTTACGTGCTTTTTTTTAAAACATACATATGTTTCCCGGTCAGATTATATGTATTTTATTATGTTAGGTAACATAAGGAATAAGCAGTAATGATAATAGTGAATCCAGCCAGAAAAAGTTTCTCTGTTTGCTTATCATTCGAGAATCACTTAGCCGATTTACGTGTTTTTTTTTTTTAGATTTATACATATGTTCTTTGGCCAGGATATATTTTATTTTGTTAGGTAATATTAGAAATAAGCAGTGACGATAATAGTGAAACAAGTCGGAAAGAAGTTTGCCGTTAGAGCACTCTCTTGCAATACGCTGCCTAAACCATTAAATATGGAACAATATCATGTAACAAAGAATACAATATGTATCAAATGCAACGTCTCTCTGTCTGTCGGTTAGTGCGCTTAGCACTCGAAAACCACTTATCCGGTTTACGTGTTTTTTTTTTAATTCATACATACGTTCTCTGGTCAGATTATTTAATAATAATAATAATCTCTATAATATATATGAAACGCAACGTCTCTCTGTCTGTATATCCGTTAATGTGCTTATCATTTGAGAACCACTTATTCGATTTTCGTGTTTTTTTTTTTAAATTCTGAAACTTAATATTTACCAAAAAAAAATCTGTAATATATATAAAACGCAACGACTCTCTGTCCGTTTGTCTGTCTGTCCGTTAGTGCGCTTAGCACTCAAGAACTACTTATCCAATTTACCTGTTTTTTTTTTTATAAAATACATATGTTCTCTGGCCAGGTTATAAGAGATATTTTATTACGTTAGGTAACACAAGGAATAAGGAATGACGATAATAGTGAATCAAGTCCACGCGGGTGGGGCAACGGGCACGACTAGTTATAAATATATTAAAAAGAAATTGTTTACGGAATACTTTGTATGAGATCCGTTTCAATGAAATATAAAACATCTAAAATTAGCAACCGTTCTGTATATTTTTGCTACGTTTTCTGCCATTAAAGTGTATGTAAATTTATAGCACTTCTACAAATATGTGCTACCAAACATACAAAAGATAAATTTACTTCGGGAGTGGATTTTCTCCAGCTTTGTGCATTAGACTATCTATTGAAATCGAATCGAAGCACTTTCGCAATACGACAATATCGTGCTATATTCATTCGAAAAAGCAAGAAATTTGTGTAATATAAATCCTGATTTTTCCACGAGGATTTTGTGTTAAAATTATGACAATAAATTTACTTATTTACTTTGTTAACTAATACTAAATATATTTTTGTAAAGATTTACAAAAGCAATATTGCGATTTCGTACTGCAACCACATTTTCAAATGCTTAACTAAGACTAAAACAGATTTTTTGTATTTATTTTTATATAATGAAAGGATGTGAGTATTTTAGTTGTTCTAAAAGTTGGTAAAGGACAGAATTTCCGACGTCTGCTTGACTATTCTACTTTAAATTATCTGGAGAATTAAAAGACGGGCTGTTATTCAGATTTTCACTATATTTTTCAGGTACAATTATTTAAACTCTATCTTAATTATATGGAATTTTCTAAAGGTGCTATAAATAAATTAAAATGACCGCTAACAAAATTATTATTTTTGAAGGGATTTAAGATAGTACAATGGGGAGATAATTACATGAACTTAAGATGTAAGGAGTGTTATATAAAATCTAGTTGATTATTTAGTAATATCTGAGAATCCTTTAATTTTACAATGACTCAAGCAAATTCAACTTTTTATTTTTGTTATTGATATGTAATATGTCGAAATTATCATCAAAACTATGATTTTTCAGAAAATAAATGAGAGGCATAATGTGAAACTTCAGTCATATTCTCAAATGCTTTTTTATATTCTTTTATTCTCTGTTTGAATGTTCTACCCGTTTGACTTATGTCAACTTTGGGGCAGGAGCCGTATTTTTAATTTATAAACTCCGGATTTATTATATTTTTAGTGTTCCGTAAGGAACACTTATAAGATGACTTCGGCGTCTGTTCGTCTGTTTGTCTGTCACACCCGATTTCCTCCGAAACTATTTGTCATAAAAAGTTGAAATTTGGTAATAATATACAAAATTGATGACCTCATCAGAGCTGTGTAGTTTTGAAAATTAAATTTTGATTTAAGGGATTAATTTTGGGGGGTGAAATCGTAAGTGAAAAAAAAATCTTTACTAGGTCATCGAGTGTGGTGTCAAATGAAAGCTTGTGAAAACACGAATAATATATGTATATATATTTATATATATACATATATATATATATATATATATATATATATATATAACACATGGGCTGAAAAGTCCGGGCCCTAACAAAGAAAACACGGTTTTTTTGGTTCAAAATTAGCTTTATTCATCAACGTAATCTCCATCAAGAGCAACGCAATCATTCCAGCGCCGCTCTAACAATGGCCAAACACTGCTCAGAATCATCAACACGTTCTTGTTTTTGATAAACAGTGAGCAAACGCGGCACCCACTTTGAACAGAGCTTTCTCATAGTCAAATGCTCATGCAATATAAAGCCAACACGTTCTTTTGATATCTTTACGATGTCAGCTAACTCACGCAAGTTCACTTTTCGATCATTCAAAACGATTTTATGGATTTTTTTGATGTTTTCTGGTGTTACCGCCTCATTTGGACGTCCACTGCGTTCTGCATCATCGGTGTCTCTACGACCACGTTTGAAGTCAGCAAACCAACGTTTTATTGTTGTTTCTGATGGAGCGGAGTCCCCATAACACTTTTCAAGCCATTACTTCGCTTAAAGGGTATTTTTTCCCATCAAGAAGCAGTGTAAAATTAAAACACGAAATTGTTTTTGATTCATTGTTTTGAAAATAACAAAAGTAGCGTCACTCTTAGCACAATAACTCACAAACTAATGAATAGAATATCATGAAATTTTAACAGCTGCCTTTTGAAGGTTAGTATTAACTGAAAAAAAGGTGACTGCAAAAAAAACTAGCGCCATCTATGTGTTAGGCCCGGGACTTTTCAGCCCATGTGTTATATATATATAAATATATATATATATATATATATATATATATATATATATATTTATACATATATATATATATATATATATATATATATATATATATTTATACATTATATATATATATATATATATATATATATATATATATATATATATATATAATATATATATATATATATATATATATATATATATATATATATATATATATATATATATATATATATACGAGGCATGTCTTTTAAGTAAGTACCGTTTTGCGATTCCGCCGCCGCAGCGATACGGTCGGCGTTCCGCGCATGCGCGCTGGTAACCTACATCTCATGTCTACGCACTGACGCCATTACAGTCTGATTCTTCATTGTATACGTTGTTTACTGAGTGTTTAAGATGCCTCCGACAATCGTGAGTCCCGCCGATTGTGAAGTACGGGCTGTTATACGATTTCTTAGTGCTAAAGGCGTAAAACCGATCGATATTCATCGTGAGATCTGTGAAGTTTACGGACAAAACATTATGAGTGATGGAATGGTAAGGAAATGGGTGAGAGCATTTAAAGATGGCCGCACAAATGTGCATGATGAAGAACGGAGTGGGCGTCCTTCGGTCGTTAATGAAGATTTGGTGCAGAAAGTGGCCGAAAAGGTGAGAGAAAACAGACGCTTTACAATTTCATCATTGTGCGACTGCTTTCCTCAATATTCTCGTAGTGTTTTGTATCGCATTGTGACCGAGAACTTTTTTCTCAGGCGGCAGAATTTTATGAGGAGGGTATTCAAAAACTGGTGCCACGTTATGACAAGTGCCTCAATATTCACGGAAATTATGTAGAAAAGTAGATTAAGGTACAGGCTTTCATGTAAAAATAAAATTATAGCGATATCTTTGCACGTCTTTTTTTAATTCCAAAACGGTACTTACTTAAAAACATGCCCTCGTATATATATATTTATACATATATATATATATATATATATATATATATATATATATATATATATATATATATATATATTTATACATATATATATATATATATATATACAGTAATACCCCGCTTTACGCGAGGGATACGTTCCGAAAAAAATCGCGTTAACTGAAATTCGCGTATATCGAGGTTTTATGATTAAACATAGTCAAAATTTAATACAAAAAAATACAAATCATTTTAATCAATCACTTTAATTCT
This sequence comes from Pachyrhynchus sulphureomaculatus, assembly GCA_019049505.1. Classification (NCBI taxonomy): domain Eukaryota; kingdom Metazoa; phylum Arthropoda; class Insecta; order Coleoptera; family Curculionidae; genus Pachyrhynchus; species Pachyrhynchus sulphureomaculatus. The sequence continues at coordinate 242,832,276 of CM032446.1, forward strand.
AAGAACACTTTATGCAATACATACTCTTATTTTTTACGGAAAAATACATCTATTGTCTTTTGGGTAACGTTTTGTTTACGTTCTTGTAAAATACGTTCATAACACCCAACACTGTTTTTAATTGTTTGACACACGGTCAAGACACGGTCATCATTATTGTCTATACTCTGCAATATGTCCAAACCTGAATAAATTTTTTGAAAGTGCATTTTGTATTTCTTCCCCTGAAGATAAAACTTTCTCTTCTACTTGTTCTTCCTCATCGTAGATAGGATTATTCTGTAACTCGATCAGATCTTCATTGCTAATAGGATCGTCGTGCGTTGCTACAAGTTCTACGAGATCTTCTATCGTGACATCTTCAAGTTCAGACCCCTCAATCATTGCAGCAATGTCTTCAAGCACTTGTCTCTGCATCTGGACAATTCTTCTAGGTGCTTCCACTACATCTGGCCAAAGATTACGCCACACCCCATTCATACAACTCATTTTAACTTCCTTCCAAGCCTCTTCTATGTTGTGAATAGACTTCATAATGTTGTATGATTTCCACCACTCTCGCATAGACTGTCTTCCTTCCCCGTCAGTTTCATGAATTAGTTGGCTAAAAGTGCGGCGATGGTAATAAGCTTTGAAGTTTGCTATTGCTCCCTGGTCCATAGGTTGTAATATTGACGTAGTGTTTGGTGGAAGGAACTTTACGTACACTTTTAAGTCTCTGGGCGTATCAAGTGAGGTTGGATGTCCTGGGGCATTGTCTAAGAGTAATATAACTTTAGGTTCAAGCCCATTTCTGTCACAGTATGATTTGACTGATGGGCAAAAACTATTAGAATACCATTCTTGAAAAATTTCCCGTGTAACCCACGCCTTTCTGTTTGATCGCCACACAACTGGTAGACTTGTCTTGTCTGTGCCTCGCATTGCACGGGGTGTTTCTGAATGGTTACACTAGTAAAGGTTTCAGTTTTGAAATCACCAGTGGCATTACCACCCAGCAGAAGTGTTAGTCGATCTTTCGCAGCTTTGAAACCACTGGCTTGACGTTCTTCCTTAGAAATGAATGTTCGAGATGGCATTTTTTTCCAGTAAAGTGCGGTCTCATCAACATTGAAGATGAGACAAGCAGGAATTTTCTCTCGTCTAACGAAGTCTTGAAACTTGTCTGGAAACTCAGCTGCAGCTTGAATGTCCGCGCTGGCCGCCTCGCCTGTTATGTGGATATTGTGAAGATTAGAACGCTGCTTGAACCGATGGAACCAGCCTCTGCTGGCAGCAAAAGTCGGAGTGGCACTCCCTTCTCCTTCTTTTGTTTTCAGCATCTCATACAAAGATTTTGCTTTTGTGCATATGAGATCTTGACTTAGTGGTGTGTTCTTCTTATTCAAATCTTCGATCCAGACTGACAGTAATTTCTCCATTCTTTCTAAGATAGATGATCTCGAACGAGAAAGTTTTGTTGCACTTATAGGTGTTGAACCTTCGCTGGAGATTTTAATTTTTTCCCGATTTTTATAAATCGTTCTCACAGTCGATTCTGAGAGTCCAAAATCTCTCCCAACAATTGTTGCTTTGCCTCCATTTTTCCATTCTTCTTAACACTTTCATCTTCAATTCCAAAGTGACGCTTTTACGCTCTTTTTTCTTTACAGGCGGCATTTTTAACGTAGGGTTAAATTATGTATGTATGTATCTCCAATAAATATTAAAACAAAACTGCCAGCCGACCGAACTAACATTACGGAACAAATGAACACACGAAACGAACGAGGAAATCCCCATAGAACAAAGTCGAAGGACAGGGAATTCCCAATTCTTCAAAGAGAATATTCAGAGAAAGCGGGGATCCCCCCGCGACCATAGAGAAGTTAATGACTACATGAGCGCGAAATTTGAAATTCGCGTTATAGTGAAACCGCGCATAACGGGGTCGCGCTAAGCGGGGTATTACTGTATATATATATATATATATATATATATATATATATATATATATATATATATATATATATATATATTTATACATATATATATATATATATATATATATATATATAAATATATATATATATATATATATATAGATATATATATATATATATATATATATATATATATATTTATACATATATATATATATATATATATATATATATATATATATATATATAATTTAATACTTCCGCACATTTAACTCTGTATTATTTTTTAAAAAATCGGGAAAAAATCGATGTCCCCACCCTTATCTCGAAAAGTACCGATCAAAAAATTTTGAAAAAACTCTGGAATATTCTCCACGGGGTGTAGATTGAACGAAAATTATCACGGGTGCATTACCTTTAATAATTTATCTGGTATATAAAAAAAAACAAAATTTTAAGGTCATCAGTTTTCAGTAAAGACTGGAAAGAAACTTTGTTTGAAAACTCATTTGGGATGTGTTTTGTAAAGTCACTGATCATTTTATACCTCCGAAACAAAATTTTTTTATTTTAAAAGCAATCAACGTACGGAACACTAATTGCGCAAGTTTAACTTGCACTTGAGCGGTTATTTAGTTTTATTTTTGTTATTTCTAATGATTTTGCTCAAAGTATTATTTATTTTGAAGACTACCTTTAATCCAATATTTTCTAAATGTTTCGAAACTTTGTAGCTGAGTATATCACAATAAGTTAGTGTGTTAAATTTAATATTTTTTGTTAACTGATAAAGGGTAAACCAAATTGCCCCACGGCTAATTTAAATTATTATTTTATTTATTTCATTTTGATAAATAAAATAAAATATGGTAAAAATCTGAACAACAGTTCGTCTTTTAATTTTCTAAAAATGGATTTTCATCAATTAAGCGCCAAATCTGCAATCAATCAATTAATTCTTAAATTATCTGAATAATATACACCCCAACAAAAATTTTCAAATGTCACCATCCCAGCAGACTCAGTATACCCTAACTCCCATAAACTTGCAGATTATAGATTTGTGATCCATAGAGCCCTCAATATCCCTCTTAGTAAAATAATTTTAAAAAAGAACTGGACACAATCAGAAATATAGCACCCAATAACGGTTTCCAATCTAAAATAATTAATATCCTAATAAGCCTAAAAGCAAATCATTTTAAGCTTAATTTACCCCATAAAGAATACCAAGAAAGAAAACCATTCATACTTCTGACATATTTTGGTCCCATTTCGGATAAAATATCTCATAACCGAAAAACAAGAATAACTTTAAAACCCGCTCAAAAATATCTATATTTTTCAATGCTAAAGATAAAACTAATAAGCATAATAAATCTGAAGATTATAGCTGTTACGTAGGGCAAACAAGGCGGAATTTGAAAACAAGATTCGCAGAATATAATGCATTTTTATAGGTTAAAAAATGAAAAATTACATCTTGCTAAGCATTTTTTAGAAATGCACCACCCATTTCCCAATAATAATTGTTTATCAAAACTGTATACGGTGTCTAAAAGGTAAAAACTTAATTTCTTAGAATCCATAGAAATTTACAAACGATTAAAGAACAATAATATAAATTTACTAAATAGTCAAATAGACGTGGGAAATTCCGTCCTTTACCAACTTTTATAGCACTTAAGATACCCACATTTTTTCATTATATACAAATAATTACAAGAAAGTAAAAATTGAAGGATCAGTTCTATGATTTGATACATTAGAACACAACAAAGTTCAATTCATATAAGCTTAACAAAAAATATCAATGCTTAAAATCATTTAATCTGTTAATATAAAAATAGAAGGCATAAAAGAATATTATAAAAAGTTTTGTCCTAGTTACGAGTATTGGATGAAACGCTCCAAAGTAACTTCATTTCAATTACCTGGGTTACGCTCTGTGTTCTCACCTTGCCCTTCTCGTTCATTGCGTTCGCGAATTAAGCAAAGCGAATTTGAACTTAATTCTGGCACACCTTAAATATCTGGATTAAACTTGATTCATTCACGTTTTCATAACGATGCTTTCCAGTTTTTTTGTTTATTTAGCAACTTTTTCGTTCTGAAGTTATTGAACTGAGGTATTACGCGTATATTTCGGGGCAGTAATCTAGTTACGAGCTCTAATTAAACTGAATATAATCCGAGTAACAGCAGGGAAGGCGTAAAATCACTCTCAAAACACTTTATAATTGTTGGTGAAAATTTTTTTTACATAATCTACAGTCTGTCGAGTAAGAACGTGATCGCTAGTATTCTTGAAAAAATGTGTTTCGAGAATATTTTTTGCCCTTAATCCATTCTTTGGTGCGCTAATAACGGCGCAATTACCTTATTAAGTTGTCTAATCGCCTCCTGCATCAATAACCCCTGGCATTTTTCGAGGTATGCTGAGTCAAAGTCCTCAGAGTGCATATTCGATAGCAATGACTACGATCCGTGATAGCAACCCAAAAACTGATCCGTTTATTTAATCAAATTAAATAACCGTTACTAAGTTGAGAATGTGGAATCTTTGGCACAATGACACTACTCAGTATATATCACCACTACACCAAACACTTTATTTTTGCACTCGACGCGCGTTTCGCTAACCATGTTAGCCTCATCAGGAGCGATGATTGACAGTCAATCGTCGAGCGCAAAAATAAAGTGTTTAGTGTAGTGGTGATATATACTGAGTAGTTAAATAACCGTGTCAAATAAAATATTTAAGTTAGGTTGAAATAATTTTAAATAATTACATAGGCATACAAAAAAAATTCTCTGTCTTTTAAGTAAGACACGTGTTTTCCTAAATATTTTTTTATGCTGGATCCAAAAAAAATCATAAAATCATAAAGACATCGACAGTGAGGTATTTTCAGAAAACACACTTAAAGTTGCCTATTAAATTTAAAAAAAAATACGTTTTAATAATGTAGAACTGTATAATCATTAAAACTATGGAATAAAACTATTATTTCGGACATCTTTAGATGTTCTGAATCTACATCACTACATATTATAAAACAAAGTCCTCCGCCGCGTCTGTCTGACTGTCTGTTCGCGATAAACTCAAAACCTACTGAACGGATTTTCATGCGGTTTGAACCAATAGATAGAGTGATTCATGAGCTAGGTTTAGGTATATAATTTGTCAAAGTTTTGTGTAAATTGGTTGAAATATAACGATAATTCTTGGAAGTGTCGGAAAAGTCAAGCCGCTTGAGAGCTTTCATCGAAAACGCTGCCTAATCCCTTTGAGATATAACAGAACAATGCATGTTGGGATATTCCTCTTTTATAGATTTACAAAAAAGTCGCGATGGCATATATCTATCTTCTAAGGATAACTTACTATATACCCAATCTATCTTCTAAAAAAAACCGGTCAAGTGCAAGTTGAACTTGCACAATTAGTGTTCCGTACGTTGATTGTTTTTAAAATAAAAATTTTTGTTAGGGTGGTATAGAATGATCAGTGACTTCACAAAATACACCTCAAAGGAGTTTTCAACAAAGGTTGTTTCCAATCTTTACTGAAAACTGGTGACCTTGAAATTTTGTTTTTTTTTATATACCAAATAAATTATTAAAGGTAATGCACTCGTGATAATTTTCGTTCAATCTATACCCCGTGGAGAATATTCCAGAATTTTTTTCAAAATTTTTTGATCAGTACTTTTCGAGATAAGGTAGGGGACAGCGATTTTTCGCGAATTTTTAAAAATAATACAAAGAAAAGTGCGCGCAAGTATAATATTATATATATTTTTTACTCGTGTTTTCACAAGCTTTCATTTGACACCACACTCGATGTTACCCAAAAAATAAAAAAAAAAAAAAAAAACAAAAAACAAAAAAAAAACCTAGTAAAAAAAATTTTTTTTCGCTTCCGACTTCACCCCCCCAAAACTAACCCTTTACGTCAAAATTTAATTCTCAAAACTACATGGCTCTGATGAGGCCATCAATTCCTATATTATTACCAAATTTCACCTTTCTAAGTCAAATAGTTTCGGAGAAAATCGGGTGTGACAGACAGACAGACAGACAGACAGACAGACAGACAGACAGACAGACAGACAGACAGACACCGAAGTGATCTTATAAGTGTTCCGTACGGAACACTAAAAATGGTCACGTACAATGCGGTAATTGGAGAGCTATTTAGACGGATAGAGTATTAATCCTTATCAACTTAAATACGTTAGTTACCTTAAGCATTTCATGCACATTAGTATAATCTTTTTACACCATATAATTTAAATGAATATCTTAGGAGTCATCGCAAAAAATTAACGCGCGCGAAAATAAATTCAAGGGCGTTACTACACACCGATGACGGGACTCGCTTGATGCGATCACCCCCGCGCCGCGCCGCGCCCCCGCTGCCGCCCACTGTTTCTATATAAGCCGAGCGATAACGCGCGCGTACTCTAACTAACACTATATTCAACATGGACTACCCTTGATTAATTAAGACCGTAGTTTAGTTGAGCAACTCCTTCAGTTTTAAAAAGTGTAAATAACACACACGACTAACACACTTATAACACCACACCCCCGGAAAATGGGGAATTAGGTTAAGTTAGCATTAAGTTAGGTTAAGGTAGGTTAGATCCACATATTAGAAAATTAACCTTAGAGTCAGAATACATCAAATATCTAGACATTAATAAACCAGAATTTGTAAAAGGAGTGGAGGGTTATCCCAGCTCACAAGGA
>CM032446.1:242839055-243031325 GCA_019049505.1 Pachyrhynchus sulphureomaculatus
AATTTTCATGGACAGTATTGAAACAATGATATTTAACAACCATAATAACAATAGTAATAATTGTCTATACTGGTATCGATACGTATACGATATAATTGTATGCTTTACAGGTACGGACAGACAATTAACTCACTTTTTACAGTATATTAATTCTTTCTATAGAAATATCAGTTTTACAATGGAAGAAGAAGTCGAAGGGAAAATCAATTTCCTAGACTTAACAATCAGTAAAGTCATGAAAAAACATGAATTTGCAATATATCACAAACCTTGTCATACAGATACCACAATTCACAATAGTTCTCACCACCCTAACCATCATAAACTTGCAGCTTATCATAGTTTTATACATAGACTAACTAATATCCCCTTATCAGAAGAAAATTTTACTAAAGAATTAAACTACATAAAACAAGTAGCCGTTAACAACGGTTATTCGGTTACTTTAATCAGTAGTATCGTTAGGAAAAAACTTAGAAACAAAGCAATCTCAGAAATATACCCACGTTTTAAGGACAGAAATATCACTTTTAAATGCTTAACCTATTTCGGCAAACCAACGGAAATTTTTAAATCAAAAAAAATATCAACATAGCTTACAAGATCAATAATACTATAGGGAAATATCTTAAAAACTACAAACCACAAATCAATAAAGACAATAAAGCAGGGGTTTATCAATTAACATGTAGGTCATGTCCTAAAACATACATCGGACAAACTGGACGTACATTTAGACAAAGAATTATAGAACACGAAAAAAGTTTCATCCATAAAAAATCTAATTCAACATATGCTAATCATCTTTTAACAGAAAATCACACAATTTCAAAATTTTACACACCCAACAAAAAGGTTTAAAACTAAACCTTTTAGAGACAATGCAAATAAATCGATTAAGGACTACAGGTACTTTACTCAACGATCAGGTAGATTTAAGCAATTCACCATTATTGAATTTATTCTCCTAACTCCAAATCTATTTTAATTAGGTGTAATATTATAATTAAGAAATTATATAAAACTGTGAATATTAAACCTAGCTTGACAGTGTAAAATGTAGATCTGAAGAAGCTGCATCGACAGCGAAACGCGTCATCGCAATTTAAATAAACCAGTGGAAATTGACTAAAAACAGTCTTTTATTATATATATTTATAATGAATTTCCATCAAGTAGAAGCTACAACAATCCAAAACAGATTAAAGATGTGATAAAAATAAGAGCGACTATATACAAGATAGAACTTGGAAACCCGGGAGATAAAGAAGCTGTAATGAAAAATAAAAACAAATTGAGAAACCTAAGAGTTTACATAAACAACGATTTAACGAAAATATGAACGAGAAATTCAAAAAAAATTGAAGCATATAGCAGAAAACGAGAGAGAAAGAATGGAAAAACGGTGAAAATAGGATATCAAAAAATCGTAATCGAAGGAAGAGAATATAAATGGGACATTGAGGAAGAAAAACTGAAAGAACAAACAAAGAATACTAAGACCATCAAGCCAAAAAACTGAGAAAAAGGAAAGAGATAGGTAGATTGACGATGACCCTGGCAAAGATAAAGGAAACGGAAGAGAGGAGTAGTAAAATGAATACAAATAAGAAGATAATAATAATTATCGAGTTATTAGATTGAGAACACAGAATAATAGGGGTATAAACGGAAAAAGAGAATGAACTGGCAGAAGAACAACAAATGCACTATGTAGGAATCAGTGGAACAGAAAGGAAAAGAAATTGATGCAAAAATTAGAAGGAAAAGCATACAAAAATCAATCAAGGCATAATACCGGAATAAGATACAGAACTTACACAAACAGAAGAAACTAGTACAGAAGAAATAAAAGAGGCAATCGGCAATTTAAACAAGATGGAAGAATATAGAAGGAAATATGGAAAAGACAAATATAGAATAACTCAACTCCATGGGCCTTACACTCTTAACAAAAGGGGTAGAAAGGCATAAGAATTAAGTAAGTAAGTAATTCATGACCTAAATATTAATTTTGGACGTGTTCCACTTCACTTTCGTTAAATTTCATATTACTGTTCGTAGATTAGTCATAAAGTTGGTTTTCTGAAAGGTAATATTTAGACCAAGAATTTCTGATGTTATTTGCAATACGGTAAGCATTTGTTGAGCATCATCTAGATTGTCGGCTATTATGACAATATCATCAGCAAAGCGCAGGTGATTTAGGTATTCGCCATCTATGTTTATGCCTTTTTCATCTCCATTAATTTCCTTAAAGCCACATTCTAACACCGCCGTAAAAAGTTTAGGAGAAATCGTATCACCTTGTATGATTCCACGTTGGTATTTACTTGTAAATTCATGGAGTCTTGTACTTGCTGTTGCATTAATATAAATGAATTTAATTAATTGAATATATCTAGTCTCAGTAGTAGTCTATTCTCATTTGCTGCAGGGCAGACAGTATCGCCGGCAACTCCACGGTGTCAAAAGCTTATTTAAAATCCAGATATACTAATGCGAGTGGTTTGCTGTATTCTACAGGTTTTTCTGTAAGGATAAATAAATGAATAAAAGGATACATAAATGATCATTAGCACCGTATCCACTTCTAAAGCCAGCCTGTTCGCGTGGTTGATAAAAATCTAGTTTTCGCTCTAGGCCTTTTGTTATGATTTTGGTTAACCACTTATACAAATGGGAGAGCAAACCTCTCTTATAAGTTCCTAAATAGGAGAAATTGTTATCCTTAATAAAGGTTTCTCTTATTTTATTTCAATACTGTATAAGCTCCAAATGGTGGGCGCATGCTTCAAATAACGATAATAGCTGAGTCCTTATATTTAATTTCTTCGTTTTACTATTGCGCAAGCTCCAAATGGTGGGCGGATGTTTTAAATAAAGATGAAGACAGTGGCCTACCAAAATCAGTGTTGCAAAATTTCTCTATTGTTTTGACAAACTATTTCTTAAAAAAAATTGGTAAATCTATACTTCTCTTGCAAAACGTAGATTTAAAATAAGTCTTGAGTTTTCCTCATAAAAGAAAACTTAAACTAAACAGTACAGTTGAAATAATTATATTTAAAATAAACAAAATTTATGTTCCCCAGCACTTTTCACCCCCTTCCATTATAATGTATTGCCCAAAAATGTATTATATGTGTAATAAATTAAAAATCGATATATTATTTCATTCGAGAGGTATCGTATCGACAGACCGTCAGAAATTGGGGACTAAGTTTTTTAGTGATCCCTGACTCAGAAACGTAAAAAGCAGAAAACTCGATTCCTTAATTTTCCCGAATGTCAAAAAAAAAATGCGTGAACAGCGATTATCATCACTTCAAGAAGCTGTTGAATTCTTCTAAAACCATGTTTTTGAGGTACCAACTTCAGAATGGGAAAAAAAACGTTTCAAGAATTGGTTCGAACGCTTGCAAAAGTGTATTTTAAAGGAGAATATTTTGAGAAACAATAAAACGATTGTAACAAAGAAAAAAGTCTTTCCTTGTTTTTGTAAAAAAAACTTAAAAAGTAGCCTTCGTATGAGTACGATACGGTATTTGGGTTGTGAAAACAACTTTTTAAAGTGCGTATCTTCTTATTGATACCATTTTTTACTTTCCTTGCTAAAGAAAAGTAACGTATTTACGACAAAAATCGCGTTATGAAATTCTTGCATTTTTTTAAATTTTAGATTTACTAGGTCATGAAAAACTTGGTTTCCACTTTTTTCGGTCTGCCTGTCTGATATCGATTTCAAATTTGGTACGCATACAATAGTTGAAGCAGGAATTTAATCTATAGGTTTTGGGTGATATTACCTAAGAGGAAATAGATAAAGTAGGTGGATTTCGTTAGATTTTCTCTCAAATATATAAGGGTTAAAAGGGAGGAACGGGTGTTAAGAGGGTTTGCTTCGTATATAATCGTGTTATACGTCTTTTTCAAGGAGCTTATCTGAATTTGAAAATAATGTTATTTTTTATTATTTTCAATTATTACACAGGCTAACGATGAAAAAAACCTTTTTAATAATTTTACCGGATTCCTATGTTTTTTAGTATGCTGAGTCCGAAAATAATAATAAAAAAGTCGTATCATCCACCAATTTTTCACATTTTAATATTCAAAATGTGAAAAGTTTATTTTTTATCATTCGAATGTTATTAGGTTGGCAATAAAATCAGGTTGACAGTAAAATCAAATGTTATTAGGTTGGCAGTTCTGATAAATGTCACAGCTATTTGTTTTCTTCCAGTTAATATAACCTCGCATTGCAGTGTTTAACCAATGTGCTTTAATTTACACTCAAAGTATGGCTAATCGTGGCTGTAAAAGCTCTACCAACACTTTTTGTTATATATGTGGTGAGTTTGTATTTAAAAAACATCAAAGAAACATTACTGACTTTGTAAAAAAAGTATTCTTTGCATATTTTGGTGTAAAAATCGATAATCAAACCTAACTTTACTTCAGCTAATCAGCCGGTAAGACATGGACCGGGACTTCCTGTCCCTGTGCTACCTCAGTCTATTAATGACGTTTTACAGTTCAGTCCCGAATTTAATGAAAGTCGACCGGATGATGATAACTTTCAATGTTCTCTAGAAAAATTAAAATCACAGTTGTTTACACAATGATGTAGTGAGAAATTTGGGTTTGACTAAGGAAAAAAAGCAGAATTGCTTGGTTCTAGGCTGAAAGAAAAACATTTATTAGAATCTGGAACATATATTTATTTTTTTTAAATTTTTTATTTAATTTAATTATTTATAATTTAATTATTTAATTTTCTCTATTTTGAAATTTAATCGATTCATATTGTGGGCAATACAAAAAAACTGATACCAGATACGGTTTTAGCAGCCAAAAATACTTAAATGTATTGATTTAAAAAGTTTTTAGAAATATTTTTTTTTGTTAGCCTGTGTTATTAGTGGTTAAATATATAAGAGGTTGATAAGGTTGGAGAGATGATTCGGATGATATGTTATATACCGTTTGTATATTATACCAGATGTACAAGTATGATATGCGGATTTTTTTTTCTAAAAAAACATGTTAAATTCGGAAGAATGATAAAAAGTGCTTTATTCAAAGTATGCTCCATCGCTTGCTATATATTTTTCCCATCTTTCGGGCAATTTGTGAATACCACGGCAGTAAAAATCTTCCCCTTTTGCTGCGAACCATTCATCTAACCATCTTTTTACATTTTCGTACGAACCAAAGTGCTGCTCAGCAAGTGCGTGACCCATCGATGCAAACAAGTGGTAATCGAAAGAAGCCAAGTCTGGTGAGTAAGCCGCATGGGGTAGAACTTCCCAGCTGAGTGCTTCCAACGCGTCGCGAACTGGTTTTGCCGTATGTGATGGAGCATTGTCATGAAGAAAAATGACTTTGTGTTTCGGTATTCTGGCCTTTTTTCAAGCAGTGAACGGTTCAAATCGGTCAGTTGTTGGTAACGTTTAGTATTAACCGTTTCCCCAGGTTTTAACAGTTCATAATAGATCACGCCCCTCTGGTCCCACCAAACACAGTGCATCCTCTTTTTGCCAAAGCGATTCGGTCTTGCGGTCGATGTGGGTGGTGCGCCTGGGTGTACCCATGATTTTTTGCGCTTGGGATTCTTTTCATCCCCTGTAACTATACGACGCAAAAACGACTTCCTTTTGTACCGACCGAGCAAAATGTCACACGTGTTTTTGCGCTTTTCCATTTGCCTGTCGTTCAATTCATGTGGTACCCATCTACCGGTTTCTGAATCTTTCCCATCTCTCGTAGTCGATTGGAAACAGCTTATTGACTAACGTCCAATTGCTCGGCGAGTTCTTTTTGTGTTTGCTAATCATCTTCGTCCAACAATGCTTGCAATTCCACATCTTCGGCGGTTTTTCCACGTTCCTTGTCTGTAACATCGAAGTCACCACTTTTGAAACGCTGAAACCATCGTTCACACGTATGATGACACAACAAAATGGCGCAGTGTCAAATCTTTATAGTACAAACTGCATTGGTGCACCATCTGTTGTCTGAAAGCCGCATTTCGTACTTGTACACCTGGTACACAACGCTAATTTTTTTGTTATGTTAGAGGGGGCACCCTTCTGTCTTTAAGGCAGAAGAACCAAGTAACTGGTCCACAGCATAGGAACAGACAGGCAAGGAGAAACCACTTGATTTCTTTTCCACGAGAGCACTATGTGAAATGGATCAGCAGTTTGTCAACGTGCTATGAGACCCGACTAGCGATCGGCGCTGTATTAGTTTCAGGCTGACCAGTATGAAGTTGGCTACCGGGCATGCCGATGTGAGCAACCAAGCACCGCATGGGAAATGGGTTACTGGAAGAGCACAGTTACAAATGCGTTGTGAGGTTATTTGAGCACCTGGACGTAACAGGACTCCTGCAGACAGGGAAACTTCGTGTTCTAGAAAACAAACCTGAACGCGAGAACATATAATTATGTGGAGTTTCTGAGACACATTGGAATGGCACTGGATGTTTTCAAATGGAAAGAAATACCATCTATATGTCGAGTGGAACTACAGACAGAAATGGCGTAGCCATAGTTGCTAATAAGAACTTTGCTAAAAGTGTCAAGGAGTATCTACCTATCAATGATTGCCTGATTAAAATAACCAATACGGCAAAACCAATAAATCTGCATATTATACAAGTCTACATGCCAACATCACTCTCTGATGATGGAGCAGTTTAAGAAGTCTACAATAAGATTAAAGAAACTTGTACAAAAATCCCATCAAAAGAGGTTATACAAACGTGCCATGGATTAATGCGGTGAAGATGGGGTTCGAGCAATTGCATATATGTCGTGTTATGTCTTTAATATTTTCTTTTAACAGAAATAGTATGTAGAGGAAAATAGCAGGTATTAATTGTAAGCATCGACTTGTATAGCTCAGATTAACTTATTCTGTACTGTAAAAAATTCAGAAGCTACATTTATTTAAAAAAAATTTTTTTAAACTTCTTTCTCCTTCATGTAGTCTGTCCTCTCAGAACGTTGGTAACCATATGCATGATTTTAACGTAGCACTGGAGTATATTCTTCAGCCAGGATGTGCTCCTTCTGCTGGGACTGCGTTTATCTTCAATCTTTCCTTCAATTATGAGCTATAGCAGGAGATATTTGGTGGTGTTGTTCATCACATGCCCGAAATATTCCAATTTTCTCTTTTTGACTGTATTGAGGATTTCGGTCTCTTTGTTCATTTGTTGTAACACGTGAATATTCATTTTCTTAGCTACCTAGGTATTTTTAACATTCTTCTGTAAGTCTCTAGTGCCTCCAGTTTCTTACACAAGGTTTCAGTTCCTGCATTAGCACCATAAAGAAGGATATTGGAGACATAGTATCTTCATAAGCGGAAACGGCTGGTTTAGATTTTGTTCATTCTTACAAATGTATGCCTTGCTTGTTCGATTCTGCATCTGATCTCCTGCATGTTTGTCTCAATTTTCAATAAATGGGGAACCCAGATATTTAAAAGCCTAGACCCTATTCACAGCAGCATTGCCTATTCTAAGTGGTCTTTGAAGCTGATTCCAAGAATATTTTTTAACTATCTCCATCCATTTTGCCTTGTTAACATTTTGTTCAGTACGTACACTGCGCTTCTTGATGCAAACGTATTGGTTACTGCTTGCAAATCTCGTAGACTAGTAGCCAATAAAACTGTATCATCAGCGTATCTCAAGTTGTTGATATCGACTCAGTTAACTACCAATATCTGTTTCTTTCAGGGACACGCTAAATATTTTTTCTGCTTATAAATTGAAAAGCAAACGTGAAAGAATGCAACTCTGTCTGACTGTCGGACTTATCCTAAAATCTATACCTTTGTGAAACAGTGTCTTCAACACGAACCGTAGCAGTTTATTTCCACTATAAATTTGCAATTATACAAATATCTCTACCATCGAGTCCCAACTGTTTTAAAATTTCCATAAGCTTGTCATGTTGTACTGTATCGAAGGCCTTTACAAATACATCAACATTAACAGTAGGTCAGCGCTGCACTAACTCCTTAATACTAAACGAGTACCGACATCATTCCTAAGTCCGAACTGAGTGTCGCTTATATTTTCTTCAAAGGTTAATAATTTTGAGGAATGTTTTAAGGATATGACTGATCAAACTTATCAGTCTGCGATCGTGACATAGTTTTGTATTTGTCTTCTTGGGCAACGTTATGAAAGTTGAAGTTAGCCAATCCCTTGGAATTCTACCCGACTTATATACATTATTAAATAGCTTTACCAAGATAGAAAGCACAGACTCCTCCCTGACAACCTTCAAAACATCGACATTTATGTCATCTGGGCCGGGAGATTTTTCATGTTTAGCCAACTTCAATATACATATGCACGACCTCAACTTTTGTGATATCTATTCTTTCAACCAAGTATTGTCGATTTAATAATTTGCAATTCACATTATTAAATGTCAAATATATTCAAAGCAAAATTGCCAAAAAATACCGAGGCGAAATAATATGCCCACTTAAAGTCGCGCCGCAATTTCATCATAAAACACCACCATTTTTTGATGAAATCAAATTTAAATTAAACATGAATGACCAATTCTGAACTCATAAAGTCGAACGAAGCGATCAGATTTGATGGCTGAAATGATCCAAAATACCATCTATAAATTCAAATTGACTTGTAAAGGCCATTCAGTTCGTAATATTGGATGTCTGCCATATCAATAATGTTCAGCGATAAAACAACATTTATGGGAATATGCTTGATATTTATTGTCCCTATAATAACTGAATTAATGTTTTACTATTATGTTTTAGTCGTCTGTTTTGTCGTAAATAAATATTTGATAGACAATTTGATGAAAAGGTAATGTTATCTGTTTTTGATGTATATCTACTCCGGTATGACTAACTAAGATGTAATTTATTAAATTACCTCTGACACTGACGAAGATTGTTTTGCATTTTTGATAATAACGCATGTTTATTTCAAGAATTTTCAATAGTAGGAAGTGATGTATGATGGAGGCTTACATCCCTTTTTCGAAGAAATGCCCTTCCAACGGCAAGCCTTGGTTTGACCTAAAATGCAAAGAAGCTGTTGCTTCTAAACATCTTGCATACCGATAGTGGCGTGAACTTCCTAACACCATAAATCGTAACATCTTTGTTCGTGCCAGGAACAGATGCAAAGAAATTATCGACGAAACCAAGGAGGTACACAATCAACGGATTAGAAACAAACTTCTCGCTTGTCCCGGCAATTCCAGGTCCTTTTGGTCAGTCGCTAAGGCAGTTAGTCAGAATTTCACCAAATCCACCATACCACCGCTCACACGGCCAGATAATTCTATTGCAACGACACCTGTTGCGAAAGCGAACTTGTTGGCTGAACTCTTTGCTTCACATTCTACTGTCGATTTCCAAGGAAAAACACCACCTACTATTCCCATAGTGCAGTCAAGGGTGCCCGATATTGTCTTCAGACAGCGTATCATAAAACATATTTTGATGAAGCTAGACACCAAAAAGGCTTCAGGCGCTGACGGAATACCTGCCATAGTTCTCAAGAACTGTGCGAGGGAACTAACACCAGTTTTCTGTAGACTTTTCAACCTATCCTACAGAAAGGGAATATTTCCTTCCTGCTGGAAATGTGCCACAGTTCAGCCGATACCTAAAAAAGGCAAGAAGACCTTGCCAAATAACTACCGACCAATCGCACTACTCTCAATAATATCGAAAGTCATGGAAAAGGCTATCAATCAGCATCTTCTAAAATATCTTGAAGGATTCAACATTATTAGTGATCACCAATATGGCTTTCGTAAAAATAGATCAACAGGAGATCTTCTGACTTATGTAACACATATTTGGAACAACGCAATTGAACACTTTGGAGAATCTCGAGCGGTTGCTCTTGACATATCCAAGGCATTTGACCGTGTTTGGCACGATGGGCTGTTGGCTAAGCTACGTTCTTGTGGTATGTCTGAAAAGTTCTGTTTGTGGCTCTCATGTTTCCTCAGAGAGCGTTCTTTACGAGTGGCAGTTGACGGATTTCTTTCTAACACCTTCACTATCAACGCCGGTGTGCCCCAAGGTTCCATACTGTCTCCTACTCTCTTCCTCATTTATATTAACGATCTGCTAGAAAAGACCGAGAATCCAATCTACAGCTTTGCAGATGACAGTACACTTATCTCTTCATTCACTTTGAACGCTCGGACATCGACTACTCAGACGAATATCCGCAGACAGCAGGAAGTCATTCAACTTAACAAAGACCTGGAAGAAATTCTATCTTGGGGTGACAGTAACCAAGTGGAATTTAACGCTACAAAAACCCAGGCGGCAGTTTTTTCTAAAAAAGTTAACGTTGCAGAACCCGACATAGTTATGTCGGGGCGCTCCATCTCTCTAACATCGTCACTCAATCTGTTAGGCGTTAATTTGGGAGCAAAATATGTCCTGGCATGAACATGTTGCAGGCATAGCAAGAAGAGCTTCTCAAAAGTTGGGAATATTGTTTCGAACCAGAAAGCTTTACACTCCACAACAACTGTTAATTCTTTACAAAGCTCAAATTCGACCAACTATGGAATACTGCTCCCATGTTTGGAGCTCCGCTCCCAAACATACACTGCATTTGTTGGATTCTATTCAGAGAAGAGCTGTTCGTCTGATTGGACACCCGGAACTGACCGACGGCCTTGATTCGCTGGAACATCGAAGAACGGTTGGCGACTTGAGCCTATTCTACAAGTACTTTCATGGAAAGTGTTCGAAGGATGTGGCCCGTTTAATTCCTCCCAGAGCGGTGCATATTAGAGGTACGCGTCGCGCTAATGCTTCACATCCGTATGAGGTTCAGCTTGTTACTCCTCGTACAACGCTTTTCAAGCAGTCTTTTTTATGGAGAACATCATACCTTTGGAATGGTTTACCCAGGACTGTGTTTCCCATCGAGTACAATCTACAGCGATTCAAGAACAACGTGAACCGCTTTCTCCGCACACGTGTCGCTCCTGTAGCGCTTTAGGGACTTCCCTGTAGCACGTGTGCTAGACCCATAAAAAAAAAAAAAAAAAAAAAAAAAAAAAGCTAGCTAAAACAAAACTGTTATGTGCGAATAATGGTGGAATAAGAAAATATGACGGGAGGGGGGTGAGTGATAAAATGAGAGAAATTGGTTAGTTTAGAAAAGGGGTCGGCAACCTATGGCACGCGTGCCATCTCTGGCACGCCAAGCAATTTTGAATGGCACGCGTACCTATTCAAACTTTACACATTAATTCTGTAATCTGTGACATGTTTCGAAATTAAGTAAATAATCGAAGACAGTATTACTTTAACGATACAAACAAAAACGATATATTATATAGGTCACAAGGTATTATTAGCAAAAACTAAAAAATATATATTTTGTAATTTATAATTTTACTGAATACATTGGTTTGGCTTTAATTTCAGCAAGTATTAAAGATGGCAAGCCTCAAAATATAAGCCTAGGCAAAAACACAAATAAACGTCCTCAATTCAGATCAAAAGAGCCGCTATAAGGCGGTTTTTGTTTGACTTGACTTCAATCGTTCCGACGCGCGCCGCAACTCTTTTTATATTGTCGAACTTTAGTTTTAGATTTAGATTTAACTTCTAGGCGGCCCTTTGATTGCAATGGGCACGTTGTAGATAATAATTTTTGTTCTAAGAAATTTAATAAAAGTAATTATTGGAATTTTCTGGAATCATTATTTTTCTATATATAGCAAGCGGCTACACGTTTGAATCATTTAGTATAGAAGTAACATCCGTTCCAGTCAATAGTCGTCGAAAAGTTTAAAAATAAAAATTACGTTGCGTTATGGCCGCGAAGAAACGAAGGTAGACGTTCGATCATTTCAAACTTCATGGACAACAGATTACGGTTTTGTACAGCAAAACGATCGGGCCATATGTGTCCTATGTCGGGAAAGCGTAGTTTTCCGGACATCTAGTGTTCAACGACATTTCCAGATAAAACATGAATCGTCATTTAAAGATAACGCTGATAAAAGGGAGGCAATACAAAGAGCAACTAAACAATACGAGAAACAGTCAACATTCTTTAGCAAAGTTTTCCAAGGAAAAAATCAGGTAACTGAATGCAGTTTCAAAATTGCACAATAGTTGGCATATTCAGATATACCATTGCACAATAATGTGCGCTGGCTCGGCCGTGGTAAAGTGCTCTCTAGATTTGTGCAATGTCTGGGCGAAATTAAATCGTTCTTGTTGGAAAAAAATCAAGTGGATGCTTATCCTGAACTAGAAGATAAGAACTGGATCTGTATGTTAATGTTTCTTACTGATATTACAAACCATCTCAATGAACTCAACTTAAAGTTACAAGGTTCAAGCAAAACAGTTCTGGATTTATACGAATCCTGGAAATCATTCAAATTAAAAATAGATTTATTTTTCAGCGATATTACTACAAACACATATAAATATTTTCCAAATTTAAAAACTTATATATCCAGTGTCGACGATGGTGTACTAATAGACGAAATTCTTAAATATATGACTAATTTAAAAGAGGAGTTTATCGAGAGGGGTCAGGATTTTGATAAACAGGGTCCTATGTTCGCTTTTTTAATCAAACCAGATTTAATGGATTTTTCCAGCAGTTGCTTTGACATATTTCTTTTCTCATGGATGGACATTAATGATTTTGATCTTCAATACATTGAATTTAAAAGCTCCGAGTTATGGAACATGAAATTTGTAGAATTAAGAAGGGTATTAGAAGGTGACTGCCAGAACCATTCAAACGAGATACTCAGTTGTTGGATGAGTTTACCAGAGAAACTTATTTGTCTTAAGAAAGTAGCATTTGCTATGCTTACAACTTTCAGATCATCCTATATCTGTGAATAACTTTTTTCCCATATGAGAGTGATTTTAAACCCGTACCGAAGCAGGCTGACAACAGACAACTCGGAAGCATGTGTGACACTGAAAATAACCAGACATGAACCGGATATAAGAAAACTCTCTAAAGAACTTCAAGCACAGGGTTCACACTAGGTCCTAGGACTAGTATAATAAAATTATTTGTTAAATGTTAAAATTTTTTTGTAATTAAACCTTCTAAAAGCAATATTTTAAGTTAATTTTTGGTAATTTTAGTTGTAGTAAGTACCTATATCGGCACGCAAAATGTTGTATGGATGAAAACTGGCACCCCTTAATTAAAAGGTTGCCGACCCCTGGTTTAGAATGAGATGAAGAAGAAAGTTCCGTAGTCTATTATTATACAATAAAATCATTTTTCAAAAATGTCCTCGTTATACATACCAAAAAATAAAGTTCAGATACCATGCTCATGCCTTGGTTCTGAGTCACGAATATACAATCACTCCACCGTCCTATAACACAGCTCTGTATGCAAGATCATTTAGTTATCACCTCTCTTAAATATATAACAAGCCAACAAAATATTTAAGAATGCGATACATTCTTTAATACAATTAATCTGCTCAAGCGCGAAATAGTATTTAAGAGAATTTCAACATCCCGGAGTCTTAGTGCCACCCTGTTGAGTATTAAATTCTTCATGAATGTTCCACAAACAGTACTACACTTCCTGTTGGTAAATAATTGTTATTTTTTAGTTGTCGGTTTAGTATTATTGTATAATAAATAAAGAAGTTAAGTGAGGAAGCCTAGCTTCGACTGCGCCATATGTGTACTGTATGATCAAAATAAAGGCATTATTATTATTATGAAGTTAAAATTAAGTTGTAATCAATGCTTTGCAAGATGACGATAAAATGCGATTACCTATCTAACCTGGTCTGAAAACTAAATAGTACACGAATCGGTATTACTACAAATTAAAAAAAATAACCGTTCAAGTTTCTTGCATAATTAGTGTTCCGTACGTTGATTACTTTTGAAATAAAAAATTAAAAAAAGTATAAAATGATCAATGACCTCACAAAACACACAGTTTCAACAAAGTTTTTTTCCGATCTTTACTGAAAACTAATGACCTTGGAATTTTTGTTCTTTCTTTTATGTATCTGATAAATTATTAATGGTAATGCACTTGTGATTATTTTTAGTTTAATCTACACCCTGTGGAGAATACTAT
Source organism: Pachyrhynchus sulphureomaculatus (assembly GCA_019049505.1). NCBI lineage: Eukaryota > Metazoa > Arthropoda > Insecta > Coleoptera > Curculionidae > Pachyrhynchus > Pachyrhynchus sulphureomaculatus. The sequence continues at coordinate 242,853,193 of CM032446.1, forward strand.
AGAATTTTTTCAAAATTTTTTGATCGGTACTTCTCGAGATTTCGCAATTTTTTAAAAATATTATAAAGAAAAGTGTGTGCAAGTATTACATTATATATATATATATATATATATATATATATATATATATATATATATATATATATATATATATTTTTGAACTCGTGTGTTAACAAGCTTTTATTTGGCACCCCACTCGATAACCTGGTAAAAAAAAAATTTCCTTAAAGTCAAAGTCTAGTTTTCAAAATAACACGGCTCTGATAAGGCCAACAATTCCTATATTAGTGTCAAATTTCAACTTTCTATGTCAAATAATTTAGGAGAAAATTCCGCGTGACAAGGTTATCTATAATCTGCTATAACAAATATAAAATGCAACGTCTCTTTGTCTGTCTGTTAGTGCGCTTATCACTAGAGAATCACTTATTCGATTTACGTGCTTTTTTTTTAAAACATACATATGTTTCCCGGCCAGATTATATATATTTTATTAGACAAGGCGAAATCGGCGCCATCGTTGAAAAAAATTTTCTAATTGAATTTTTTTTCATAACCTTCTCCAGGAGATGCCCCTGAAAGAGGATCAACATGTTGCCGGGCGGTAACCTGGTCCGAATTTGTTTAAACAAATTTTTTTTAAACAAAGTCCAAAAATTGAAATTTTCGCCCCGGAAGGTAAATTGGACCATTTTGAACAAAAAATGTCTCTTGTGAATTTTCTCTAAAATGCGCCGTTTTCGAGATATCGGCGATTTTAGGTGCGAGAAAACGCGAAAATGGCCACTTTCACCTCCCAATATTGGGGTCAAAAATTAAAATTTTCAATGTTGCCAAGTGTCCAAATTAAAGTTTGAGATCTCTTCTACAAATTACCGTAGGAAATATTGCAATATCTTTATTTTTAAACATTGTTTTTTAACAGTTAACAAATTGCGTTCGAGCGCCCGCGGCCGCATCGAAACTGTATACATAGATATATACGCAACGCCCGTACGTAGGCGCGAATATATTTATTCAAAACTGTGATACAAAAATTCCAAAAAATATTAAAACTTTAATGATGAATACAAATAATAAGTTTCAATTGGTTCAATATTTATCTAATAATGCTGTAAATTACGTTGCATTAAGTCACACTCAACAATTAATAATATCAGGTGGATTCTATAACATTGAAAAGTGCTATTGTATACAGGGAAATAATATACATGAAATTATTGAGTTAGAAAACAATCACTTAGAGGCTGATACAAGGATATTTTGTCATGCTCGATATATGTTACCTTATAATTCTGAAATAATAATTCATTCCGTTGATACCGACGTTTTTTATATTAGCAATTCATTATTGGAGCTTTTTCAAATTAATTGGTTGTACAGGATTGTATTTTAAAGTAGTTGGTCAGAAGCCAAGATTATTGTCTTGTAATGTAGCTGCTGAATATTTAACTAGTCAAGTTTGTCAAGTTTTGCCTGCTTTACATGCGTTTACAGGCTGTGATACTACTAGTAAAGTAGGTACTAAAAATAAAGCTTTAGATTTAGTCTTTGATTTAGATACTCAAAATGCATTAACCCCACTTGGTACTGGCTTACAATTAAATGCCATGGAATTCAATGCATTAGAAAAATTGTATTTGAAAATTTTGAATAAAGCTGGAGAAACAGCAGATAATGCTAGACAAATAATTTTAGAACGTTCTTGTGGGATGGGTATTAATTTGGGAAAAATTCCATGTACATCCGATGCTTTAAAATTGCACATTTCACGAGCTTCACTACAAACGTACATATGGAAAATGTCATTGTATTCTCGGTATCGACATTTAGATGCAACAGAATTTAGTTACACTATAGAAACAGGTGAATTGTTACCCAAATTCATGTTAAAAAATTCGATACCAGATTCGTTAATTAGGCAATGTAAATGTACAAAAAATTGTAAAACTAATGCATGCAATTGCAAAAGCAACAACGTAAGTTGTATACTCATGTGTGGGTGTAATTTAAATATTTGCGAAAATTCTATTAAATATATATAAGTTATATTTCATAAAATTGTTTTAATTCTTCTACCATCCTAATCGAATATTGAATTTTTATTTATATTCATTTGTTATAATAATTAAATTTGATATAACAATTACTCTTTAATAAATAAATATTTTTTACATACTTTTCAAATATATTAATTTTAATAAGAAATCAAGAAACAAAGCTTTATAGAGCATCGCAGTGCGTATACAGTTCCGTGCGCCTACGTACGGGCGTTGCGTATATATCTATGTATACAGTTTCGATGCAGCCGCGGGCGCTCGAACGCAATTTGTTAACTGTTAAAAAACAATGTTTAAAAATAAAGATATTGCAATATTTCCTACGGTAATTTGTAGAAGAGATCTCAAACTTTAATTTGGACACTTGGCAACATTGAAAATTTTAATTTTTGACCCCAATATTGGGAGGTGAAAGTGGCCATTTTCGCGTTTTCTCGCACCTAAAATTCACAAGAGACATTTTTTTGTTCAAAATGGCTCAATTTACCTAAAAAAACTTGTTCCGGGGCGAAAATTTCAATTTTTGGACTTTGTTTAAAAAAAATTTGTTTAAACAAATTCGGACCAGGTTACCGCCCGGCAACATGTTGATCCTCTTTCAGGGGCATCTCCTAGAGAAGGTTATGAAAAAAAATTCAATTAGAAAATTTTTTCCAACGATGGCGCCGATTTCGCCTTGTCTATATTATGTTAGGTAACATAAGGAATAAGCAGTAATGATAATAGTGAATCCAGCCAGAAAAAGTTTCTCTGTTTGTCTGTCTGTCCGCTGTGCGCTTATCATTCGAGAATCACTTAGCCGATTTACGTGTTTTTTTTTTTTAGATTTATACATATGTTCTTTGGCCAGGTTATGGGATATATTTTATTTTGTTAGGTAATATTAGAAATAAGCAGTGACGATAATAGTGAAACAAGTCGGAAAGAAGTTTGCCGTTAGAGCACTCTCTTGCAATACGCTGCCTAAACCATTAAATATGGAACAATATCATGTAACAAAGAATACAATATGTATCAAATGCAACGTCTCTCTGTCTGTCGGTTAGTGCGCTTAGCACTCGAAAACCACTTATCCGGTTTACGTGTTTTTTTTTTTTAATTCATACATACGTTCTCTGGTCAGATTATTTAATAATAATAATAATCTCTATAATATATATGAAACGCAACGTCTCTCTGTCTGTATATCCGTTAATGTGCTTATCATTTGAGAACCACTTATTCGATTTTCGTGTTTTTTTTTTTAAATTCTGAACTTAATATTTACCAAAAAAAAATCTGTAATATATATAAAACGCAACGACTCTCTGTCCGTTTGTCTGTCTGTCCGTTAGTGCGCTTAGCACTCAAGAACTACTTATCCAATTTACCTGTTTTTTTTTTTATAAAATACATATGTTCTCTGGCCAGGTTATAAGATATATTTTATTACGTTAGGTAACATAAGGAATAACGATAATAGTGAATCAAGTCCACGCGGGTGGGGCAACGGGCACGACTAGTTATAAATATATTAAAAAGAAATTGTTTACGGAATACTTTGTATGAGATCCGTTTCAATGAAATATAAAACATCTAAAATTAGCAACCGTTCTGTATATTTTTGCTACGTTTTCTGCCATTAAAGTGTATGTAAATTTATAGCACTTCTATAAATATGTGCTACCAAACATACAAAAGATAAATTTACTTCGGGAGTGGATTTTCTCCAGATTTGTGCATTAGACTATCTATTGAAATCGAATCGAAGCACTTTCGCAATACGACAATATCGTGCTATATTCATTCGAAAAAGCAAGAAATTTGTGTAATATAAACCCTGATTTTTCCACGAGGATTTTGTGTTAAAATTATGACAATAAATTTATTTATTTACTTTGTTAACTAATACTAAATATATTTTTGTAAAGATTTACAAAAGCAATATCGCGATTTCGTACTGCAACTACATTTTCAAATGCTTAACTAAGACTAAAACAGATTTTTTGTATTTATTTTTATACAAAGAAAGGATGTGAGTATCTTAGTTGTTCTAAAAGTTGGTAAAGGCAGAATCTCCGACGTCTGCTTGACTATTCTACTTTAAATTATCTGGAGAATTAAAAGACGGGCTGTTATTCAGATTTTCACTATATTTTTCAGGTACAATTATTTAAACTCTATCTTAATTATATGGAATTTTCTAAAGGTGCTATAAATAAATTAAAATGACCGCTAACAAAATTATTATTTTTGAAGGGATTTAAGATAGTACAATGGGGAGATAATTACATGAACTTAAGATTTAAGGAGTGTTATATAAATCTAGTTGATTATTTAGTAATATCTGAGAATCCTTTAATTTTTACAATGACTCAAGCAAATTCAACTTTTTATTTTTGTTATTGATATGTAATATGTCGAAATTATCATCAAAACTATGATTTTCAGAAAATAAATGAGAGGCATAATGTGAAACTTCAGTCATATTCTCAAATGCTTTTTTATATTCTTTTATTCTCTGTTTGAATGTTCTACCCGTTTGACTTATGTCAACTTTGGGGCAGGAGCCGTATTTTAATTTATAAACTCCAGATTTATTATATTTTTAGTGTTCTGTAAGGAACACTTATAAGATGACTTCGGCGTCTGTTCGTCTGTTTGTCTGTCACACCCGATTTCCTCCGAAACTATTTGTCATAGAAAGTTGAAATTTGGTAATAATATACAAATTGATGACCTCATCAGAGCTGTGTAGTTTTGAAAATTAATTTTTGATTTAAGGGATTAATTTTGGGGGGTGAAATCGGAAGTGAAAAAAAAATCTTTACTAGGTCATCGAGTGTGGTGTCAAATGAAAGATTGTGAAAACACGAATAATATATGTATATATATATATATATATATATATATATATATATATATATATGTATATATATATATATATATATATATATATATATATATACATATATATATATATATATATATATATATATATATATATATATATATATATATATATATATATATATATATATATGTAACACATGGGCTGAAAAGTCCCGGGCCTAACACATAGATGGCGCTAGTTTTATTGCAGTCACCTTTTTTTCAGTTAATACTAACCTTCAAAAGACAGCTGTTAAAATTTCATGATATTCTATTCATTAGTTTGTGAGTTATTGTGCTAAGAGTGACGCTACTTTTGTTATTTTCAAAACAATGGATCAAAAACAATTTCGTGTTTTAATTTTACACTGCTTCTTGATGGGAAAAAATACCGTTCAAGCGAAGCAATGGCTTGAAAAGTGTTATGGGGACTCCGCTCCATCAGAAACAACAATAAAACGTTGGCTTGCTGACTTCAAACGTGGTCGTAGAGACACCGATGATGCAGAACGCAGTGGACGTCCAAATGAGGCGGTAACACCAGAAAACATCAAAAAAATCCATAAAATCGTTTTGAATGATCGAAAAGTGAAGTTGCGTGAGTTAGCTGACATCGTAAAGATATTAAAAGAACGTGTTGGCTTTATATTGCATGAGCATTTGACTATGAGAAAACTCTGTGCAAAGTGGGTGCCGCGTTTGCTCACTGTTGATCAAAAACAAGAACGTGTTGATGATTCTGAGCAGTGTTTGGCCATGTTTAAACGTAACAAACCGGAATATGTGACAATGGATGAAACATGGATCCATCACTTCACTCCGGAATCAAAACGATCGTCATCTGAGTGGACAGCAACTGGTGAACCTCGTCCAAAGCGCCCGAAAGCACAACAATCGGCTGGAAAGGTTATGGCCTCGGTATTTTGGGATGTGCGTGGTGTAATATTCATCGACTATCTTGAGAAAGGAAATACCATCAACAGTGAATATTATATAGCGTTATTGGAGCGTTTGAAGACCGAAATTGCAAAGAAACGACCGCATATGGCAAAGAAAAAAATTTTGTTTCATCAAGACAACGCACCGTGTCACAAGTCAAACAAAACAATGGCAAAACTACATGAATTGAACTTCGAATTGCTCCCACATACACCGTATTCGCCAGATTTGGCTCCCAGCGACTACTGGCTGTTCGCAGACCTGAAAAAAATGCTCGCCGGTAAGAAATTTCGCACGAATGAAGAGGTTATCGCTGAAACTGAGGCCTATTTTGAGGCAAAAGATAAATCGTTCTACAAGAGTGGTATTGAAATGTTAGAGCGGCGCTGGAATGATTGCGTTGCTCTTGATGGAGATTACGTTGATGAATAAAGCTAATTTTGAACCAAAAAAAACCGTGTTTTCTTTGTTAGGCCCGGGACTTTTCAGCCCATGTGTTATATATATATATATATATATATATATATATATATATATATATTTATATATTTATATATATATATATATATATATATATATATATATATATATATATATATACATATATATATATATATATATATATATATATATATATATATATATATATGTATATATATATATATATTTATATATTTTATATATATATATATATATATATATATATATATATATATATATATATATATATATATATATATACAGTCTCTGGCCAAATTATTAGACGCACTGTATTTTTTTTAGTAATTTTATGTTTCTTAAGAGTTTTTATGCAATAATGGTATATTTAAACTACAATATTATTGATTTTTATTTAAAAGAATTGTTGTAGACTACATATTTGTATTTATTTTTAACATATGGCAACACTGTGTTGACAAAGTGATACATGAACGTAAACAAGTACAAACCTGTATCAGTCGCGATCGGAATCGAGTCAGGTACGGACGTGTTTCTGTGGCTTTATGGACTGTGATTGTTTGTTTAACAGTTTTATACTACTCAGTTATTAGTTTATTTTATATGCAGTGTTTTAAAAAAAGTAATTGGACTATTTTCATTATGGGTAGAAAAGGCGATCTTTCACCACGTAAAAAAGCTGAAGTGAAGGCCCTTGTGATTGCGAAAACATTTACAAACCGAGAAATATCACGAAGATTGGAGGTTTCTGAAGCTAGTGTAAGACGCATAAAAAAGAAAATTGAGTCAGGGAAGGAATTAAGCCCGAGAAGAAAGAAAAGATGCGGTAGAAAACCAATTTTCACTCCACGGTCAGATGTTTGAAGAAAATTTGTGTAGAAAACAGATTTGCTACCACAAAGGTAATAAAATCACAACTCCAGGATGCTAGCGTAAATGCTTCTGAGCGCACTGTTCGAAGAAAATTGAAAGAATTAGATTTTAAGGCCTGTCGCCCCGCCAGGAAGCCCAAGTTAACAGCTGCAATGAAAGCAAAGCGCCTGAAGTGGGCCAAACAATGGCAAGACAAAGATGTGGACTTCTGGAGATCGGTAAGATACGGCAATTTAATCAATAATTGATACATTATTATCATTTTCAGTTAAATAAAGCAAATAAACATGGAAGTTTATATATTTTTCCTATTTTTGACAGGTCTGCTTCAGTGACGAAAGCACATTCGAAATTTTGCAGAATAAAGCTCAGTATGTGCGTCGTCGTCATGGAGAAAAGTTTCATCCTGATTGTGTCGTCTCGACGGTTAAACATCCCACCAAAGTGATGATTTGGTCAGTCATCAGCGGCAAGGGCACTGGACGTCTGTACATCGTCAAAGGAATAATGAGGCAAGATCAGTACAAAGAAGTATTAAAAAATCGGTTGATTCCGCAGCTCAGAGAATGGTTTCCAAATGGGGAACCATTCACTTTCATGCAAGATACAGCTCCCTGCCACACTGCTCGGTCTGTTAAAGATTTTTTGGCAGAAAAAAATATCCCTCTGTTGGATTGGCCGGGTAATAGCCCTGATATGAACCCCATTGAAAATGTGTGGGAGCTGATGAAAAGAGAAGTGGCTAAAGATGTGATTACCAACAAAACCCAGCTCCTAGAAAAGATTATTCATGTGTGGAATCATCATCCTCAAATGCAGGAGACAGTACAATCTTGCATTGATAGCATGCCGCGCAGAATTAAAGCTTTGATAGCGGCTAAAGGTGGCTCAACTAAATATTGACTTTTACTAACATTCATTTCACTTTTCTTTAAAACTTAATAAACTTATGCTTTTCTAAATTAATGCTGTTTTATTTATGTCAAATAAATAGGCAATTGATTGGATAATATAAAAATAAAAAACAAATCAATTTAAAATAATAAAACGGTACAATATCACTCGGTAATTAATATTTTACATGAAATCTTGCAGTGCGTCTAATAATTTGGCCAGGGACTGTATATATATTTATACATATATATATATATATATATATATATATATATATATATATATATATATATATATATATATTTATACATATATATATATATATATATATATATATATATATATATATATATATATATATATATATATATATATATATATATATATATATAATAATTAATACTTCCGCACATTTAACTCTGTATTATTTTTAAAAAATCGGGAAAAATCGCTGTCCCCACCCTTATCTCGAAAAGTACCGATCGAAAAATTTTGAAAAAACTCTGGAATATTTTTCACGGGGTGTAGATTGAACGAAAATTATCACGGGTGCATTACCTTTAATAATTTATCTGGTATATAAAAAAAAACAAAATTTTAAGGTCATCAGTTTTCAGTAAAGACTGGAAACAAACTTTGTTGAAAACTCATTTGGGATGTGTTTTGTAAAGTCACTGATCATTTTATACCTCCGAAACAAAATTTTTTATTTTAAAAGCAATCAACGTACGGAACACTAATTGCGCAAGTTTAACTTGCACTTTAGCGGTTATTTAGTTTTATTTTTGTTATTTCTAATGATTTTGCTCAAAGAATTATTTGTTTTGAAGACTACCTTTAATCCAATATTTTCTAAATGTTTTGAAACTTTGTAGCTGAGTATATCACAATAAGTTAGTGTGTTAAATTTAATATTTTTGTTAACTGATAAAGGGTAAACCAAATTGCCCCACGGCTAATTTAAATTATTATTTTATTTATTTCATTTTGATAAATAAAATAAAATATGGTAAAAATCTGAACAACAGTTCGTCTTTTAATTTTCTAAAAAATGGATTTTCATCAATTAAGCGCCAAATCTGCAATCAATTCTTAAATTATCTGAATAATATACATCCCAACAAAAATTTCAAATGTCACCAACCCAGCAGACTCAGTATACCCTAACTCCCATAAACTTGCAGATTATAGATTTGTGATCCATAGAGCCCTCAATATCCCTCTTAGTAAAAATAATTTTAAAAAAGAACTGGACACAATCAGAAATATAGCACCCAATAACGGTTTCCAATCTAACATAATTAATATCCTAATAAGCCTAAAAGCAAATCATTTTAAGCTTAATTTACCCCATAAAGAATACCAAGAAAGAAAAACATTCATACTTCTGACATATTTTGGTCCCATTTCGGATAAAATAATTCACAACCGAAAAACAAGAATAACTTTAAAACCCGCTCAAAAATATCTATATTTTTCAATGCTAAAGATAAAACTAATAAGCATAATAAATCTGGAGATTATAGCTGTTACGTAGGGCAAACAAGGCGGAATTTGAAAACAAGATTCGCAGAATATAATGCATTTTATAGGTTAAAAAACCGGTCAAGTGCAAGTTGAACTTGCACAATTAGTGTTCCGTACATTGATTGTTTTTAAAATAAAAATTTTTTGTTAAGGTGGTATAAAATGATCAGTGACTTCACAAAACACACCCCCAAATGAGTTTTCAACAAAGTTTGTTTCCAATCTTTACTGAAAACTGGTGACCTTGAAATTTTGTTTTTTTTTTTATATATACCAAATAAATTATTAAAGGTAATGCACTCGTGATAATTTTCGTTCAATCTATACCTCGTGGAGAATATTCCAAAATGTTTTCAAAATTTTTTGATCAGTACTGTTCGAGATAAGGTAGGGGACAGCGATTTTTTAAAAGTAATACGAAGAAAAGTGTGCGCAAATATGACATTATATATATATTTTTTATTCGTGTTTTCACAAGCTTTCATTTGACACCAAACTCGATGACCTAGTAAAAAAAATTTTTTTTCACTTCAGATTTCACCCCTCAAAACGAACCCCTTAAGTCAAAATTTATGTTACGGTGGTATAAAAAATGATTAGTGACTTCACAAAACACACCCCAAATGAGCTTTCAACAAAGTTTGTTTCCAATCTTTACTGAAATCTGATGACCTTGAAATTTTTGTTTTTTTTTATATACCATATAAATTATGAAAGGTAATGCACTCGTGATAATTTTCGTTCAATCTATACCCCGTGGAGAATATTCCAGAATTTTTTCGAAATTTTTTGATAAGTACTTTTCGAGATAAGGCCCGGGACAGCGATTTTCCGCGAATTTTTAAAAATAATACAAAGAAAAGTGCGCGCAAGTATAATATTATATATATATTTTTTACTCGTGTTTTCACAAGCTTTCATTTGACACCACACTCGATGACCTAGTAAAAAAATTTTTTTTTCACTTCCGACTTCACCCCCCAAAACTAACCCCTTAAGTCAAAATTTAATTCCCAAAACTACAAGGCTCTGATGAGGCCATCAATTCCTATATTATTACCAAATTTCACCTTTCTATGTCAAATAGTTTCGGAGAAAATCGGGTGTGACAGACAGACAGACAGACAGACAGACAGACACCGAAGTGATCTTATAAGTGTTCCGTACGGAACACTAAAAATGAAAAATTACATCTTGCTAAGCATTTTTTAGAAATGCACCACCCATTTCCCAATAATAATTGTTTATCAAAACTGTATACGGTGTCTAAAAGGTAAAAACTTAATTTCTTAGAATCCATAGAAATTTACAAACGATTAAAGAACAATAATATAAATTTACTAAATAGTCAAATAGACGTGGGAAATTCCGTCCTTTACCAACTTTTATAGCACTTAAGATACCCACATCTTTTCATTATATACAAATAATTACAAAAAAGTAAAAATTGAAGGATCAGTTCTATGATTTGATACATTAGAATACAACAAAGTTCAATTTATATAAGCTTAACAAAAAATATCAATGCTTAAAATCATTTAATCTGTTAATATAAAAATAGAAGGCATAAAAGAATATTATAAAAAGTTTTGTCCTAGTTACGAGTATTGGATGAAACGCTCCAAAGTAACTTCATTTCAATTACCTGGGTTACGCTCTGTGTTTCTCACCTTGCCCTTCTCGTTCATTGCGTTCGCGAATTAAGCAAAGCGAATTTGAACTTAATTCTGGCACACCTTAAATATCTGGATTAAACTTGATTCATTCACGTTTTCATAACGATGCTTTCCAGTTTTTTGTTTATTTAGCAACTTTTTCGTTCTGAAGTTATTGAACTGAGGTATTACGCGTATATTTCGGGGCAGTAATCTAGTTACGAGCTCTAGTTAAACTGAATATAATCCGAGTAACAGCAGGGAAGGCGTAAAATCACTCTCAAAACACTTTATAATTGTTGGTGAAAAATTTTTTTACATAATCTACAGTCTGTCGAGTAAGAACGTGATCGCTCGTATTCTTGAAAAAATGTGTTTCGAGAATATTTTTTGCCCTCAATCCATTCTTTGGTGCGCTAATAACGGCGCAATTACCTTATTAAGTTGTCTAATCGCCTCCTGCATCAATAACCGCCTGGCATTTTCGAGGTATGCTGAATCAAAGTCCTCAGAGTGCATATTCGATAGCAATGACTACGATCCGTGATAGCAACCCAGAAACTGATCCGTTTATTTATCAAATTAAATAACCGTTACTAAGTTGAGAATGTGGAATCTTTGGCACAATGACACTACTCAGTATATATCACCACTACACCAAACACTTTATTTTTGCACTCGACGCGCGTTTCGCTAACCATGTTAGCCTCATCAGGAGCGATGATTGACAGTCAATCGTCGAGCGCAAAAATAAAGTGTTTAGTGTAGTGGTGATATATACTGAGTAGTTAAATAACCGTGTCAAATAAAATATTTAAGTTAGGTTGAAATAATTTTAAATAATTACATAGGTATACAAAAAAAAATTCTCTGTCTTTTAAGTAAGACACGTGTTTTCCTAAGTATTTTTTTTATGCTGGATCCAAAAAAAATCATAAATCATAAAAGACATCGACCGTGAGATGTTTTCAGAAAACACACTTAAAGTTGCCAGAACACTATTAAATTAAAAAAAAAATACGTTTTAATAATGTAAAACTGTATAATCATTAAAACTATGGAATAAAACTATTATTTCGGACATCTTTAGATGTTCTGAATCTACATCACTACATATTATAAAACAAAGTCCTCCGCAGCGTCTGTCTGTCTGTCTGTCTGTTCGTGATAAACTCAAAACCTACTGAACGGATTTTCATGCGGTTTGAACCAATAGATAGAGTGATTCATGAGCTAGGGTTAGGTATATAATTGGCAAAGTTTTGTGTAAATTGGTTGAAATATAACGATAATTCTTGGAAGTGTCGGAAAAGTCAAGCCGCCTGGGAGCTTTCATCGAAAACGCTGCCTAATCCCTTTGAGATATAACAGAACAATGCATGTTGGGATATTCCTCTTTTATAGATCTACAAAAAAGTTCGCGATGGCATATATCTATCTTCTAAAGATAACTTACTATACCCATTCTATCCTCTAAAAAATGGTCACATACAATGCGGTAATTGGAAAGCTTGTAACATTCATTTTTTCCTAGATTTTAAGAGCATGTAATGTTACTGATTTTTCGCTTTATATTGTACTTCTTTTCATCTTTGTATCGAGCAGTGTATTTCGCAGAATTTTCTAGCCGCTCGTGGTACAGTGTGCAGTGCGGGTTTCCGACCGAATCTATCGAATTCGTAGTACGCCGCGATTGGTGAAATGTTTGTTTCCCGGAAGTCGGCCATTTTAGAGACAGAGTTCTCACGGCTTATTTAAGGGTCCGGAGAACGCAGATCTAGGCTTTTTTCCATCGAGCCGCCGAGAAGGCTTTTTTCCATCTAGCCGCCGAGAAGGCTTTTCCTCCGACCTAGCCGCAGCCAGGCTTTGTCCATCAAGCCGCAGTAGAGGCTTCGGACAATATTTTCGAGAGCCAAGTTAAGTACGAGTTTTTAACGTAAAGCCGTAGTGGGCTTTGTGTGTTTTTTTCTACATGGAGTAGCCGAAGTAGGCTCTTCTCATAAGTGATGGAATGTGTGAAATCGGTTTTGTGTTCCATTGAAGGCCTAGAAGCCCGTAGGAAAACCGTAAGTCACCAGAACATACATCAGTAGATCTATTTCCCGCAAATAAGTGTTTTAACATCAATTTGAACTGATAAATCGTGAAGTGAATATCACGACTCTTCGATTTCGGGTGTAGTAAAGTTTTAGAAGTAAAATGTCTGATTTAGGAACTCTACTTTATAAGAACTACCTTTTAGGCTAAAATTTTTGTTATTCTTGAACTGTAAGGGTTAGAACTTTTAATTTAAAATCATGAATAAATTTTCTTTTTGTTGATTAAAGCTAGTGTTTCACTGTACACATATCTTTCTTTTCAGGATAAGAAGGGTTGTACCAGACTAATTCTTTTTATTAACAACTGTATAACACTTTAGTGTTTTTTCATTTTTTTAGCTGAAGTTAGATCCTTTCTATTTTAAAATGAATGGTGCCCAAAAAATAGTACAACTAAAGTTTTTTAACCATAAAAAAATAATTCCAAAAAGACGTACAACAATTATCTCTTACCCATATTTCTCTACCAAGGAAAACTGAGCTAGTGTTTGTTAATTTCTTTAGTTCTTTTAAAATCTTTATTCACTCAATTCATTCTCAGAAATTAAAAAGAGGTTGCAAAAATTGCGCCCAAGCGTGGGAGAAAACGAATTTTCACAGGGTACAAGCTATTTAGACGGATAGAGTATTAATCCTTATCAACTTAAATACGTTAGTTACCTTAAGCATTTCATGCACATTAGTATAATCTTTTACACCATATAATTTGAATGAATATCTTAGGAGTCATCGCAAAAAATTAACGCGCGCGAAAATAAATTCAAGGGCGTTACTCACACCGATGACGGGACTCGCTTGATGCGATCACCCCCGCGCGCCGCGCCGCACCCCGCTGCCGCCCACTGTTTCTATATAAGCCGAGCGATAACGCGCGCGTACTCTCACTAACACTATATTCAACATGGACTACCCTTGAATAATTAAGACCGTAGTTTAGTTGAGCAACTCCTTCAGTTTTAAAAAGTGTAAATAACACACACGACTAACACACTTATAACACCACACCCCCGGAAAATGGGGAATTAGGTTAAGTTAGCATTAAGTTAGGTTAAGGTAGGTTAGATCCACATATTAGAAAATTAACCTTAGAGTCAGAATACATCAAATATCTAGACATTAATAAACCAGAATTGTAAAAGGAGTGGAGGGTTATCCCAGCTCACAAGGAGTTTCAGTGGGTATGCCAACCCTTCAGGTTGGTGAGCCCCACATATCTGGAGCACTTTGGGCCACCCTTACGGTGACGCAGACTGCTCCAGAAATCCATAAGACGGATTTCTCCCTGTAAAAAAAAAAAAAAAAGCACGCGTACTCCTATAATAAACAGACTTTTGGAGCGAATGGAGGTGACGACTGGAAGGTATTTGTTTTCTTTTTGGGTGTTGTTGGAAGGTTGCAATTGCGTTGGTTTTGATATTTTAGAGTAAAATTTCAAGGTCGCATTTTTGTTTTGTGTTTGTTGTCTTTAGGTAGATAGATAGATACTTACATACTTATTATTAAAGTTTAGGTAGATAGATAGATCCTTACATACTTATTAATAAAATTGATAGTTCTGAACATACTTTTATTTCACAGAATTTTATCAAATGTCAACGTTATTAGTCATTTGTTTCGGTTTCTTTTCACATCGTGAATCATTTAAAAGTTAATTAATATTAAGGTCGCATTTTTTTATTTGTTTCGTGTTGTCATTCGTGTTGGTGTAAGTGCATAAGTAAGTATTTGAGTGAAATTTGTCGGAAGTTATTAATCCATAAAACTGATTTATGTTATCTTTGAGATTTTTTTTAGGTTGATAGGTAGGTACCTATTATTTACGTTTAATTAACATGTTTAAGTACCTACACATGATAATTTAATCATGCCTTGGCGAAGATCTAATATAGGACGCAGCTAGCTAAACAAGATTTTTTTTTTCGAACAGAACTATCATTTCTCGTAGTTTTTTCGAAATGGTATCAAAACATGAGGAATAGTGTTTAGTATTGAAAAAAACATATCCGTTTACTACTTAGGAATAAAAGGTTGCAAAATAACAGTTTTATAAGTCAATTTTGATGATGATGATGATGATGTTATTTGGGTCTGAGCACATTGACAGCTAAGGTCATTTAGCGCCTCATATCAAGATTATTGTGTATTAGAATTGGAAGTCAATTTCCTTCAAAAATTTTTTTATGTTGTCTTTATATGTTTCAAAAGATTCTAAGGCTAATTTCAGATTTGTAGGGATGTTGTATTTGTCTCTTATATTTTTGTGATGATCCGACTCAAATATGTGGATGACAGACAAAGGTAGGACACAGAGGTGGTGGTTCGTTTTTTATAAGATGACCCTGAGAAGAAAACGTGTGTCCCACCGCCAACCTTCTCAATAGTACATTATCCTTTCTTCCCATGGTGGAGGAGTTCAAAGGCGGGAAGACATTTGGTTTTATGGACCACAGTTGGGGTCTACCAGATCCTACTCTAATTGGAAAAGGGATTTATGGATGGTCTTAAGGAATGTGTTGAAGTCTGAGAAATGATTTTCCCCTGTATTCATAGAGCCTCTTTCAATAGCAAGTTTTGCATCAGTGTTCGTTTTGTCATTGCCACTGTTGCCGATGTGGCTGGGTAACCAAAGAAAACAGATAGACCGATGTTTGAGTTGTGCTGTGTACATCAGATCGGTGATGTGTCTGATGTAGTTATAATCTAGATTTCTTGATTTAATGGCAGTGAGAGCGCTCAGGGAGTCAGAAATAATTAAGGAAGGTTGGTTGGAAGTTCTTGAGAGGGAATATCTGATAGCCTCTTTAATTGCAAGGAGTTCAGCAGAGAAGATGGTGGCATGAATAGGAAGTTTATACATTTTAATGTTGTTGTGTGAAATAAATGCTGCTCCTACTTCTTTATCCGTTTTAGGGCTGTCTGTGTAAAAGAGACAGTGGTTTGGATAGTTTCTGGAGATTCTTTCTAGGAACAGGTTATTAAGAAATGCATTGGAGTAGTCTGATTTATTATAAGAATGTAAGTGAAGGTCTATGGAGGGACGTGGAGAGAGCCATGGGGGAAAAGATGTTTGAAAAGGATAATCGTATTTTGGAGGGGAAATGTTATGGAGAGAGACCAAGTTGAAGATTCTTTTGGGGATTGATTCGAGAGGGAAAATTTGGTTGCGTTTGTGAGCATTGACTAGATTGAGAGAGGTTCTGGTATGGGAGCGAAATAAGGATGAGGAATAGTATTTTAGAAGAGAGAGCTGCCTTGTGAGCTGTAATGGAGGTGTAGCTGATATACACTGAATGCTTGGGATAGGGGAAGTACGGAATACTCCCGTGGCAAAACGTAGGGAATGATTTCAGATGAGATCAAGGGATTTTTTAAGGTGGGGGCTGGCTGAATCATATATAAAGTCAAGTCAGAAGTCAATTTTGAAGATAGGTTGATTTAGTGAATATGGGGGGAATTTGAGTGAGTGAGTGAGCTAATGAGTGAATAAGTGAGCGAGCGAGCGAGTGAGTGAGTGAGTGAGATAGTGAGTAACTGAGCGAGAGAGCGAGTGAGTTGGTGAGTATGTGAGTGAGTGAGTGTGAGAGTGAGTGAGTAAGCGAGTGAGTTTTGTTTAATGTTAATAAAAATTAAAAACAATTTTTTACTTTAGCGGTTGCACATATTTGATGTAAACAGCATTTTGCTACGTAGTTCAGTTAAAGGCGGTGTACGCGTGTTTTTTGTTAAATATGAACACTAAAAACCTAATATTTTTAAGTTTTTGTGATAAATGTAGATTCAGAACATTTAAAAATGTCCGAAATAATAATTTTATTCCATAATTTTAATGATTATACAGTTTTACATTATTTATAAAAATGTATTTTTTTCAATTTCTGGCAACTTTAAGTGTGTTTTCTGAAAAAACCTCACTGTGGATGTCTTTTTTTATAATTTTTCTGGATTCAGCATAAACGAATACTTAAGAAAACACGGGTCTCACTTAAAAGACAAAATTTTTTTTGTATATATGTGTTATAATTGGCACGAATCTTATTTTATATTAAACTAGCCGTGCCCGCGGCTCCGCTCGTGTGGACTTGATTCCTCTTTATCATCACTGCTTATTCGTTATGTTTATATTATTATATAGCTCAAGGGGCCTTAGAAGCCCATCGCTTGGTTGCATACTTGTCTCCACTTCTTTTTGTCTCCTGTTAGCTTTTCCCAGTGCGGGATTCCCATCAACTCCGAATCTTGCTTTACTGCCTGAATCCATGTAGATCGAGGTCTACCCTTGCCTCTTCTTCCAACCACTCCTCTTATTAGGGCTTGCTTTGCCTGTCTTTCTTCCTTCATCGTGTCCCAACCATCCTAATCACCGGCTTATTATGATTTGGCTTATAAGGGGTTTTATATATAGGCATTTTAATTCGTAGTTTGTTCTTCTTCTCCACAGTCCCTCTCCTTTCCTTCCTCCGTAGATTCTTCTCAAAGCTTTCCTTTCCCACACCTCCAACGTCTCCTTTTCTCTTGCATTCAGTTTCCACGTTTCGCATCTATATCTCACCGTGGGTCTGACAACTGTCGTATACATTCTCTCTTTTGCTTTTCTTGATACATTCTTTGATTTTAATATTGGATTCATTGCCCCCCAAATATCTCTGTCCTTTCGCTATTCTTTCTTGTATCTCCGTCCTTTCTTGTCCACTCTCTGTTATTGTTACTCCCAGATAATTAAATTTGTCTACTTTTTCAAACATATATTTTTTCCCTAAGTTGTTTATTATATCTAAACTTTTGTTGTTTTTATTATCCTTCTTCTTTGTAATTTCCATGTATTTTGTTTTTTCCTCATTTATCTTTAGTCCTCTCATCCTTCCCCTTTCTTCATCCTACTTATGGCTTTTTTGAGGTTCTCTTTTGCTCTTGCAGCACTGCTACATCATCTGCATAGGCCAAGCATTGACAGGTTTGTTGGTATATCGTTCCATTTGTTTTTATTTCTGACTCCCGGATTATCTTCTCCAGTACCAAATTAAATAGACATGTCGACACTGGTTCCCCCTGTCTTAATCATCTCTTCACGTTAAACTTGTCTGATACTTTGCCCTCAACCAACACTCTATTTTCTGTGTCATTCAGGGTCATTCTCACCATGCGAATCAATTTACTTGGAATTTTTAGTTCTTCCATTATCTTGTAGAGTCCTTCTCTATTTACAAAGTCATATGCTTCTCTGAAATCTCTGAATCGTCTCACAAAGACCTAGTGTAGTACCAAATTTTGTTCTAAGCTATTATCTTGGATTTGCTTAATCGAAAATATCTGGTCTGTAACCGATCTATTTTTCTTGAATCTATACTGGTACTCTCCCAAAATAGATTCGGCATTCTCTGCTAGTCTGTTTTTGATAGTCAACACTACTATCTTGTACACGACATCCAGTAAGGCTATTGGTCTATAATTAGCACATATAGTTTTTTTTTCCTTTTTTCTATATTGGAAAAATGAGCGACCTTCTCCAGCTCACTGGCATCTTTTCTGTTTCCCATATTTCTTGCACCAACCGGCATATTTCATTTTCCAGATCTACTCCTCCAGCTTTTATCAGTTCTACAATTTCCACCCGGGGCCTTATTTTTTGTGGGTTCTGAGTATTTCTCTTATTTCTTTTTTGCAGGGTTTATTTGTCCCCTCCTGCTCTTCAGTTAATTTTGCTTCCTATTTCTCATTCATTTTTCATCTCCATTTAGTATTTCTTTAAAGTATTCCTCCTATCTATTCAGTCTTTTTGCGAAGCTTACTGCTAAACTTCCATCTTTTTTCCTACATATTAGCATTTTGTCTCTGTTTATTCCCTTTGTATTTTATAAAAAAAAAAACACGTAAATCGGATAAGTGGTTCTTGAGTGCTAAGTGCAGTAATGGAAAGACAGACAGACAGAGAGACGTTACGTTTTATATATATTATAGATTTTTTTTTGACATATATATATATATATATATATATATATATATATATATATATATATATATATATATATAAATAAATAAAATCACGTAAATTGGATGAGTGGTTGTCGAATGGACTAACGGACAGACAGACTGAGAGACGTTCCGTTTTATATATTTTATATAGATTATTATTATTATTATTATTATATAACCTGGTCAGAGAACATATGTATGAATTTAAAAAATCACGTAAATCGCATAAGTGGTTCTCGAGGGATAAGCGCACTAACGGACATACAGACAGACAGACAGACAGACAGAGAGACGTTGCATTTTACATATATTATAGATATAGATTATTATTATTACTATATAACCTGGCCAAAGAATATATGTATGAATTTAAAAAAAGACACGTAAATCGGATAAGTGGTTCTCGCCTGATAAATGCACTAATGGACAGACAGACAGAGAGACATTACATTTTATATATATTATAGATTAGAGATTATAGATATTCTCTGCTACATAGTATTGTTCCAAATTTAATAGTCTAGGCTGTGTACTGCAAGGGAACGCGCTAGCGGCAAACTTTTTTCCGACTTTATTCACTATTATCGTCACTGCTCATTCCCTATGCTATCTATCGTAATAAAATATAGCCTATAATCTGGCCAGAGAACATATGTATGTTTTAAAAAAAAAGTACTTAAATCCGCTAAGTGGTTCTCCAGTGATAAGCGCACTAACGGACAGACAGACAGAGAGACGTTGTATTTTATATATATTATAGAAGATTGGTTTCTTTTGGATAAATTCAATTCTTCAGTGTATATTTGTATTACCTAAAAATATTAATTAAGAAGAGTAATAAAATTATTTTTGACAAAAATATTTTTTTATTTGATTTATTATGTGTAACATAAACATTATAATCAAGTTAAATAACATTAATAGTACAAATTTATTTCAAAACGATATCTCGATTATCGGAGAAACATTTCAAAGCATCAATCGCAGTATCCTCAGGGGTGGCTTTCTTCACAATACACTTTTCTAAAATTGTATCGATTTTTCCTTGATCAGAAATATATTCGGACATTTTACGTCTAACTTCATTTTCATCTATTTCATCATTTTGATTTAGAAAGTTAACTGCTCTTCCCATGCACATAAGATAAGCTCTAAATGCAGGATCACTTGAAAATTTTCCTTGCAAAGCAGCCATAACATCTTGCTGTTTGGCTCCTGTTTGTCTTTGACATTCTGTGTTTGTCTTTAATATTTTTTGCATTTCTTGGGGATCTATTCTAAAACCAAACTAATAAAAAATACAGTGTTAATTTTTAGTATGGCGAAGTATTCGAAATTTTATTGGGTTTACTTTTAAGCTCTGTTCTACGACTAGAGTGACACAATCGAGATGAAACATATCTATATATATATATATATATATATATATATATATATATATATATATATAAATATATATATATATATATATATATATATATATATATATATATATATATATATATATATATATATAGAACTATCCTACGTAAAAGGGATACACGGCAAGCGGTGAAGCGTATACAAAATTTTTTTACTTTCACGAGACTTTTGTGGTTAATAGTTGGTTTAAGCAAAAGTTACAACCTGTCATAACATTGCAAACTGTTTAATTTGGGCATGAGTTATAAAAGTTACCATAATCACTTATTAGTTTACAGAGATTAATCCGGTAGATCCCATAGATTTGGGAGAAACAAATAAAACAGACGAGATGAGATTTATTTATAAAAGTCAAATCTGTCTGCCTATTTCAAAGTTAACTTCCTCACCCAGTTAATTCCCTTTATATCTATATATATATATATATATATATATATATATATATATATATATATATATATATATATATATATATATATATATATATATATATATACAGTCGACACTGTTTATAGTGAAAATCTATATAGTGAAAAACTCTTTATAGTGCAATTTTTTCAATATTTTAATGAAATTTCATGTAAAAAGACCTGCATATAGTGAATCTGTAAAATAGTAACACTCTGTTTAATAAAATTTTTACTGGAATTTTATGTATAAATTTTTATGCATTTATTGAGATCTTGGCCATTTCTGGTTTCCTATTTTTATCTAACATTAGCACGAATTCCATTTTTATGACGCATTCTTTTGAAAAGGTTCTTAACGTGTTGATAACGCCTAATGGTTGGCAATAAATCAGGTAGATTTCTGTTAGAAACCCGGGGAATAACCCATTTTATAGAAACCCATTTTATAGTCGAGGCCAAGTAATTCGCAAATTCAGGTTCAGTTTCTTTTTGTTTAAGAATCAAGTAAGATGTCCAAGCGAGTGTGTTTAAGTTTAGCTGAGAAAATTAAAGTTTTGGAGGAAGTTGATAAAGGCTGCAAAAAAATTGAAGTTGCTGCAAAATTTGGTGTTTTCTCCAAGTTGCGTCTCTCTGATAATAAGAAGTCGCGACAGTATCATCAAGAAACCTAGTGTTCCAAGCAGTCGAACACGAGTACGGGTAAGTACTTACGAGGATGTAAATGAAGCAGTTTTACGATGGTTTCAAGTGGCCCGTACGCATCAAAACGTACCAATATCGGGAAATTTAATAAAGCAAAAGCCTCTACAATTTGCTAAAGAATTTAACTGCGTTAATTCTCAAGCTAGTGAAGGGTGGTTGAGTGCCTGGAAGACTCGCAATTCAATTGTTTTCAAGATGGTGTCTGGCGAGAGTGCAAGCGTTAGTCAGGAGGACCGTGACATTTGGGCTGAAACTGTTTTAAAAAGTGCATTGAAAAAGTACGAGCCAAAAAACGTTTTCAGTTGTGATGAAACCGGTTTGTTTTTTAAATGTTTGCCAAATAAAACTTTTTCTTTTAAAAGTGATAAATGTTTTGGTGTTAAAACAAGTAAAGAAAGGGTGACACTTATGGTTGGAGCAAACATGGATGGCTCAGAAAAACTGAAATTACTGTTCATAAGTAAAAGCAAAAATCCCCGTTGTTTAAAAGGAGTTAAATCACTGGAGTTAGATTACGCCAATAATAAAAAGGCATGGACGACTAACAATTAAGTAAATCTTACACAAAACACTAACATATTAATTCAGTA
The DNA here is from genome assembly GCA_019049505.1 of Pachyrhynchus sulphureomaculatus. NCBI lineage: Eukaryota > Metazoa > Arthropoda > Insecta > Coleoptera > Curculionidae > Pachyrhynchus > Pachyrhynchus sulphureomaculatus. The sequence continues at coordinate 242,875,664 of CM032446.1, forward strand.
AAAAGGCATTTACAAAAGGGATGCCATTAAAAACCTTGGATGCTAAAATCAATTACAAATTAAATCAATTTTAATTAACCACCTATGACCTGCAATTTGTATGACATATTTGACACAACGCTGACAGAAAACAACCATCTGACAGAAGCAAGAGATCATTTAACCTACAGGGCCAAAGCCCATCGAAAACAACTAGGACAGGACCGGCTTTAGTACAAAATATAAATAGATATCATCAAAATGAAAAGTCAGTAAAATGAAAAAAGTACCAATGGAACACGTTTAAGTCCGATATAGAAATTATGATTGCTCACAAGTCTCTTCATATAGAATGGACTTCCTGCTGTTTGTGGATATTTGTCTGAGGAGCCGATGTCCGAGCATTCAAAGGGAATGAAGAGATAAGCGTACTGTCATCTGTAAAACTGTAGATTGGATTCCGGGTCTTTTCCAGCAGATCGTTAATGTAAATGAGAAAGAGAGTAACAGACAGTATGGAGCCTTGGGGCACAACGGCGTTGATAGTGAAAGTGTTAGAAAGAAATCCGTCTACTGCCACTCGTAAAGGCCGGTCTCTGAGAAAACATGAGAGTCACAAACAGAACTTTTCAGACATACCATAAGAGCGTAGCTTAGCCAACAGTCCATCGTGCCAAACACGGTCGAATCCCTTGGATATGTCAAGAGCAACCACTCGAGATTCTCCAAAGTGTTCAATTGCGTTGTTCCAAACCTGTGTTACATAAGTCAAAAGATCTCCTGTTGATCTATGTTTACGAAAAGCATATTGGTGATTGCTAATAATGTTGAATCCCTCAAGATATTTTAGAAGATGCTGATTGATAGCCTTTTCCATAAGTTTCGATATTATTGAAAGCAGTGCGACTGTTCGGTAGTTAGTTGGCAAGGTCTTCTTGCCTTTTTTAGGTATCGGCTAAACTGTGGCACATTTCCAGCAGGAAGGAAATATTCCCTTTATGAAGGATAGGTTGAAAAGTCTACGGAAAACTGGTGTTAGTTCCCTCGCACAGTTTTCAGAACTATGGCAGGTATTCCGTCAGCTCTAAAAGCTTTTTGATGCCTAGCTTCATTAAAATACGTTTTATAATACACTGTCTGAAGACAATATCGGGCATCCTTGACTGCACCATAGAAATGGTAGGTGCTGTTTTTTTTTCTTGGAAATCGACAGTAGAATGTGAAGCAAAGAGTTCAGTTCGCTTTCTCAACAGGTGTATGGTGGATTGGTGAAATTTTGACTAACTGCCTTAGCGACTGAGCAAAAGGACCTGGAATTGTTGGGACAAGCGAGAAGTTTGTTTCTAATTCGTTGATTGTGTGCCTCCTTTGTTTCGTCGATAATTTCTTTGCATCTGTTCCGGGCACGAACAAAGGTGTTACGATTTATGGTGTTAGGATTTTCACGCCATTGTCGGTAGGCAAGATGTTTAGAAGCAACAGATTCTTCGCATTTTCGGTCAAACCAAGGATTGTCGTTGGAAGGACATTTCTTCGAAAAAGGGATGTAAGCTTCCATACCACCCAAAATAACATCGGAAACTTCCCTGGCGCAGTCAGATAGATCGTCGGATCGAAAACAAACGTCTAACGTTCGAAAATATTCCATGAGATCTTCCCATTTAGCAGATTTGTAGTGCCAAATCTTGCGCGGTTTAGGCTCCTCTCTGTCACTGATTAGTAGGGTATTCGATGTCGAAAGCAGTTTATGGTCGGAAGAAACTAACGGCGGATTTACGGTGACCGTGTAAATCTCCGGATTGGGGGTTAAAATCAAGAAGACTGGCGAACTTCCCGTCTCGATCAGGGATCCGTGTTGGTTCGTCAATAAGCTGAGTTAAGCCACAACTGATTGAGAATGATTCAGCTTCACGACCTTGTTCGTCGGTATTATTTGAATATTTAGGCCAGTTGATGTTGTGGACATTAAAGTCGCCAAGGATGGCAATTTCGGCATTCGGATAGTTAATTTGTAAATGATCAATGGTGTCTGCAAGAGAAGCGAAAAGTGTTCTAAAGTTAGTATCACTTGGTGGTCGATAGAAGATACAGATGAACCTTGTGGTTTGTTGAGTCGTTATTTCTAAACACATAACATCAAAGTTTGGGGGCTCCAGACCCTCTTCTCGTTGGCAAGAGAGGTCGCTTCCAACAAAAAGACAGATTTCAAAGTTACGAGAATAGAAGTCGTACCCAGTATAAAGATAGTTGACTGTGCTGGGCGATGAAACCTTGGTTTCACAGAGAGCGAGTACATGAGGTTTATTTGATTGCAAGTGTTGGTGCACTGAATTTATGTTCGAGTTTAAACCTCGTATGTTGCAAAAATTTATTTTAACATTATGATCTCTGCATGTCGGCGCCCCTGAACCAGCCCCCACCCGGTGATCCGAACGGAGGGCTATTTTACCTCCGAAATTTTTTGTATCCAGGTGCTTCATCATGCTATTTGGTCCCACAGTTCGGGACATCGGCACAGCCACGAAACGTTAAACAACTTCACGCAGCCTAAGCCGATGCGATGGTATCACACCGGGCGATGCTGGTGGGATATGGGCATCTACCATCTAGGTTGTTCTTTAAGCCGCCTTCTACGATAGGCAGAACGTACCGGGAGAGATATTTTATCCCGCTCCCCTATGTTGATATTATATTTATTTAAGTGGTTCTTAATTTTTTCTGATGTGTTACCAAAATAGGTTAACACTTGATATTTTTTATCCGTATCTTCTTCCTTTGAGTACACTAAAGAAACAGTTTTATTTTTTAATTTTTTGAATCTATGGTATCAGAAAAATATCCGTTGTTAACAGCAATTTGTTTTATTAGATATAATTCTTTATTAAAATCATCTACAGATAAGGGGCACTTACAAGTCTATGCAACATACTGTGGTAAGCTGCCAATGTTTGTTGCAGAGGGTGAACTGAATTTATATTTATTGTAGTATGACTGATATAAAGTAGTCTTATTATTTACATGTACATACATTATATATACATGATACATTTATTATTATTTAGGTACTCTCCTAATAAATTTGTATATACTTATTGACTTTCAACATTAAATTTTATTTTATAAGTTTCTTCTTAAGTACTAGGCTTGCGCTGAATTCAAAATTGGCTCACATTTCTTGCATACCATTGATAGCACCGAAGATTTCTTTTGTTAATTATGTTTCCTTTTGTAAGCTGGTGTACTCTAATGGGCCTATTATTTTTTGTGGGGACTTTAGCTCCGTGGTTATCGTGTTAGTATACGGTATCAAGGTCCCGAGTTTTAATCCCGTCAGGTCAGTGTATTTATTTATTAATTTATTTAAGTATATTTGGCTTCACCACATACCTACGTAGTAGTTGTTGCAGAAATGTAATAACGCTTGTCGCAGCACTCCAGCGTTGTCCAAGAAATGCCGTGAGGTACAAATATATGTTTCGGCATTTGGACAATGTTGAGGGATATTATGACATCCTCGCCGATATCCATTTAAAAAAAAATATCCCTATTCAGGTGGGGAAGCGAACGATGAAAAAATAATAATAAAAAAATTTCTCAAAGTTAGGGGATAATACTATTTTATAATTTTTAATTTTTTTTTTTGAAGACAGGTTAATTATTCTTTTAAATTTCTTTCTTTTTAATTAAGAAGGGCTAGGACGGTAAGGAGTGCTGCTAAAAAATTGTTTGTTTGTTTTAAAATATATTTTGAAAAATGTGTCTCTAAATTAAACAAGCAACGGAATTTCGGAAATTTAGACAAGCGTAAACTAAAAAATAAGATAAAAAATTAAACCATGTCTTACCTGACAAGTTACACAAGCCACCAAACAAAAAAGTATAACTATTCTCATCGTAGATTAATCTGGGTAAACTTTTAGACTAATTTGTTTAGAATGATGATCCGTACCGGAATAGACTTTTTATATATGATAAATTAAGTAAATTAATAAGGGAATTTTGTACAGTATCATTGTTAAGAGTACAAAGTACCATCAGTTATGCATCTTAATAATTGTAATTAAAATGAAATTGTTCCTGCATTATTTCTGATGAGTAGAAAAGTTTTAATATGTTTTTAATTGAAATATTGTTGATCATTCTCATAAAATATCTACCATTGTTTTTTATTAGGAAAGATGAGTTGGTAGAAATATCAACAAATATAATAATAATTAAGGTTATGTTATATACACTCCATCAAATAAGAACGTGATTATTCGTATTCTTGAAAAAAAATGTGTTTCAAGAACTTTTTTTGCCATCAATATAAGTGCTAATAAAGGCGCAATTACCTTAGTAAGTTGTCTAATCGTGTTCTGCATCAATAATCGCTTGGCATCTTCGAAGCATGCTGTCGACGAGATTTTCTACATATACTGCAAATTTTTCGAATATCGCGAGATAACTTTGTTTAAAAAATTCATTTATTGCTATAGATAGATATATGTCTATGATATTTTAGCCTGCTTCACAGGAACAGATAGACAACTCAAAATATTTTGTGATCATATATATAATACAAATTTATTTAATGAAGACATATCGAATATTATATGGTATACTTTTTTCAGCTTTTTTTTCAATATTAAACAACTTTGATTGCGACCGTATCTTAATTAAACGAAAAACTGCTGATTTTCCAAATTCATACATGTCGCACAATTCAATGATTATAACGCCTGTATTATTAATTATGTTAAAAGGTGTTATATCACGTAATTTGCATTAGAAATTTAGTAGATTGGCTGAATTGTTCGATTTTACAAAGTTGTCATACTTTCAAAATTTAAGTTTCCTCGATTCACGCCATCCAAATATCAATCAATGTCTGATTAACTAAAATGTTTAATTTGAAAACAGGTCTAATTTGGCAATCAAATATTTAAATTGACAAAAGCACCCCTGAGTTAAAGAAAGTTTTGGTGCTGGGCCGTACAAGATTAGAATATTGGTTTTCATTTATGATTTAACAGATAAAAACAAATATTGAGTAAAATTCTGGTTAAAAATTGGTATATTTTCTTTCTACTATAGAGCGTTCATTGACGAGTGTTATATTAAATTTTCTTATAAAAACTTTTATTTAGTGATATTGTAACATTCATTTTTTCCTAGATTTTAAGAGCATGTAATGTTACTGATTTTTCGCTTTATATTGTACTTCTTTTCATCTTTGTATCGAGCAGTGTATTACACTGGAATGTCTAGCCGCTCGTGGTACAGTGTGCAGTGCGGGTTTCCGACCGAATCTATCGAATTCGTGGTATTCCGCGATTGGTGAAATGTTTGTTTCCCGGAAGTAGGCCATATTAGAGACAGAGTTCTCACGGCTTATTTAAGGGTCCGGAGAACGCAGATCTAGGCTTATTTCCAACTAGCCGCCGAGAGGCTTATTTCCATCGAGCCGCCGTGAAGGCTTTTTTCCATCGAGCCGCCGAGAAGGCTTATTCTCATCAAGCCGCAGCCAGGCTTTGTCCATCAAGCCGCAGTAGAGGCTTCTGACAATATTTACGAGAGCCAAGTTAAGCACGAGTTTTTTAACGTAAAGCCGTAGTGGGCTTTGTGTGTTTTTTCTACATGGAGTAGCCGAAGTAGGCTCTTCTCATAAGTGATGGAATGTGTGAAATCGGTTTTGTGTTCCATTGAAGGCCTAGAAGCCCGTAGGAAAACCGTAAGTCACCAGAACATACATCAGTAGATCTATTTCCCGCAAATAAGTGTTTTAACATCAATTCGAACTGATAAATCGTGAAGTGAATATCACGACTCTTCGATTTCGGGTGTAGTAAAGTTTTAGAAATAAAACGCCTGATTTAGGAACTCTACTTTTAATAACTACTTTTTAGGCTAGAATTTTTGTAATTCTTAAAAACTGCAAGGGTTGGAACTTTTATTTTAAAAATCATGAATAAATTTTCTTTTTGTTGATTAAAGCTAGTGTTTCACTGTACACCTATCTTTCTTTTCAGGATAAGAAGGGTTGTACTAGACTAATTCTTTTATTAACAACTGTATAACACTTCAGTGATTTTTCATTTTTTTAGCTGAAGTTAGATCCTTTCTATTTTAAAATGAATGGTGCCCAAAAAAAAAAATAGTACAACTAAAGTTTTTAACCAAAAAAAAAATAATTCCAAAAAGACGTACAACACTTATCTCTTACCCATATTTCTCTACCAAGGAAAACTGAGCTAGTGTTTGTTTAATTTCTTTAGTTCTTTTAAAATCATTATTCACTCAATTCATTCTCAGAAATTAAAAAGGGGCTGCAAGAAAATTGCGCCCAAGCAGGGACAAAAAACAAATTTTCACAGGGTACAAAATGATGCCTCAAAGAGAGGGCAAGTTCACAAGTTACAAAATGACGCTGTCAACGCGGGGCTTTTGGAATTTTATTTTTTAAGGGGTTCAGTGTACTAGCTTTCGAACAAAGTAAAAGCTCTAACTTTTCAGATATTTTTTATTTCATAAGGTTTTATTAAACGAAACTACACTATAGCAATAAGACAAAAGCAGGAAATTTGAAGGATTATTTATTTCAATTTATCTGATGGTGGTATAGATATTTGAATTTTGTTAGTTGACTCTAAGTTAAGTAATTCCTACTTTTTTCTTAAAAGCTACCTTTATAGTTCAGATTGGCGGATGTGCTAGTCTACTTTAATTTTGCACTGTTGAATTTACTTACTTTGCGGTTAACTGAAGAAGAAAAACTGTACGTTTTTTTCTCACCTATGTTTTGCATGAATATTAAAAATACTTTGCTGATACGAAACGGTATTTGGAGATTTTTTGTTGAAAATTCTTAACATATTTAGTAAAGGAATTTTAATAGAAGGCAATACTTAGAAATTTTTTTTGAAATTGTTGAAGATTTTTTAAATGTTTGGTAAAGAAGTTTACATATTTTAGTTGTCGTTACATATTTCTTATTTTGACTATAGGGAGCACAGGAAAAATATTTTTACGACTTTTTAAACAATTCTTTTAAATCTAAATACATTTATCACGGAAGCCTTCAATTTTAAAGTCAATCACCTACTGGAATATGAATTAGACTATGAACTGAAAATACGTCGTACTTTCTCAGAACGTCCGATCGCGGATAAAAGAAAGATTCTAACGAGGATCTTAAGTAAAGAAATATTCCAATAGATCAGATTGGACTAAATAGTTACAAAAAGTTTCTGATTTTTTTAAGTCTAATAAAAGTTCTCCTTCTCAAGTTAAAACTCCTGCTTCTCCAAATGGTCACATATCTCCTTTATTCGTGCATAAATATTTAGATAATAGACCGCATATAAAGATAAATCTATTAGGTGTCCATTTCTCGGCTTTATTTGACTCTGGTGCAAATACCTCCGTTGTAGGTCAGAATGGTATTAAAATTTTAAGTCGTTTAAGTATAAAAATATGCCATGTCAAAAATAGAAGTGTTACCAATGCAGATGGCAGCCGTTTAAAAGTTTTAGGTACGGTTGAGTTGCCGTTAGTCTGCAATGGTCATTGTTTAGTAATCTCCGCTCTAGTAGTACCTTCTCTATCACATACTTTGGTTTTAGGATGTGATTTTGCACAAAAATTCGGAATTCTAGTAAATTTTAAAGATAATTCGTGGTATCCACAGTCCCTAGAAGTCAATTCCCATACAAGTTTTAAAGACTGTTATTCAGAAAGTTCTTTAGAAAACCTTTTCTCGCGTCTATGTACACTAGATGATCTCTCGCGGACGGAACGCTTAAAGGCAGAAAAAGTCATAAGCTCTTTCAATGAAATAAGTAGTAAAGATAGGTTAGGCCGAACAAAAAAAATCACCATGTCTATAGATACGGCTGATGCCAGTCCTGTAAAGACAAGGCCCTTCGCCATGTCTCCGTACATGTCAAAAGTATTAAATAAAGAGTTAGACGAAATGTTGAAACTCGGAGTGATTGAAGAATCAAACAGTCCTTGGTGTTCTCCAATCTTATTGGTGAAAAAGGCCGATGGACAGTATCGTCTATGCTTTGACGGAAGAAAGCTCAACGAGGTCAGCAAATTTGATAACTATCCATTACCGAACATCGACAGAATTTTGACATCACTCCGGAATGCTAAGTATGTATCCTCGATAGACCTTAGAAAGGCTTTCTGGCAAATTCCTTTAGACAAATCCTCTAAGGAAAAGACCGCTTTTTCAGTAGTAGGCCGAGGTCTATTTCAGTTCGCCACTATGCCGTTTGGTCTAAAGAACGCTGCTCAAACTCAGCAACGTTTAGTGGACGCTATATTTGGTCCGAAATATGAGCCACATATTTTTACCTATCTCGATGATATTTTAGTAACATCGGAAGACTTCGAATCGCATATTCGCTTACTTAAAGAAGTAAAAGATAAATTGAAAGAGGCCGGACTGACGATAAATTTGAGCAAATGTGATTTTTTCAAAACTTCTCTAAAGTTCTTAGGCTATATTGTAGGCTCAAATTCCTTGCGTACCGATCCGGATAAAGTAGCAAGCATGGTTAATTATGCGAGACCTACTAATACTACGGAAGTTAAGCGTTTCGTAGGAATGTGTTCATGGTATAGACGTTTTATTGAGAATTTTTCTACCCTGTTGTCGCCTATTAATGATCTTTTGAAAGGACGAAAAAAAGGACAATCGATAGATTGGACAAACGCAGCAGAAGAATCTTTTATAAAGATTAAAGAGCTATTGGTTTCAGCTCCAATTTTATCCCAACCAGATTTTTCTCAACAGTTTTATATTTCTAGTGATGCTTCTAATACCGGTTTAGGGGGCGTCCTAACACAGAAAATCAATGGTGAGGAAAGAGTGATAGCATATGCCAGTAGAACTTTATCAAGGGCTGAACGTAATTATTCGGTTGTTGAAAAAGAATGTTTAGCAGTACTCTTTAATATCGAAAAGTTTCGACCTTACATAGAAGGTGTTCCTTTCACGGTCATAACAGATCATTATAGTTTATTGTGGCTTAATTCTATTAAAAAACCCTAGTGGCAAACTAGCGCGTTGGGCGAGTAGGCTGAGACAACATACGTTTAATTTAATTCATAGAAAAGGAGTCCACAATGTTATTCCTGACGCTTTGTCAAGAATCCCAGATCATACAGTGGACGAAAACAGTGTTAATGCACAGATTGGCGTAAGAATTGATACAGTTGATATAGATCGCATTGATCCATGGTACGATAATTTACGGCAGCAAATTAAAGAATTTCCTCAAAATTTTCCGCAGTGGAAGGTGGAAAATGATATCGTGTACAAGTTTATCCCAAACCAGTTGCCTTTAAAAGTTAATGTACCCGAGTGGAAAATACTAGTTCCTAAACCACAGAGAGAGGAAATTATAGACATGTGTCACACTCCTCCTACTTCTGGTCATTTTGGTTTTTATAAAACTCTTCACAGGGTTCAGGAACAGTATTATTGGCCAAAAATGCGTTTTGATATTTTAAAGTTTGTGAGGACTTGTGAAGTATGTGGAGCGCAGAAATCTCCAAATACACTACCTATGGGACTGATGGGAAAAGAGAAAACGGTCAATTACCCTTTTCAAGTCATAGCAGCTGATCTACTAGGCCCATTTCCACGTTCAAAAAAGGGAAATAAATGGCTTCTCGTGGTTTCTTGCTGGTTTACAAAGTATACCATGCTATTTCCTTTGAAAAGCTCTAAAGCAGAATATATAGAGAGAATTTTGGGAAATAATGTCTTTCTAATCCACGGTGTTCCATCGCTCTTGGTATGCGATAACGGTACTCAGTTTACCTCTAAGAGTTTTAAGAGCTTAAGTGAAACTTATGGTTTTAACATCCGTTTTAATCCCGTGTACTCTCCACAATGTAATTTTGTTGAACGTAATAACCGAACAGTCGGGACCGCTTTAAGAAGTTACGTTGATTCACATGACACTTGGGATAGAGATATTTCCAAAATTCAACAAGCTATAAATACCGCAAGACACGAAGTAACAGGGTTCACACCGTCTTTCTTAGTTTACGGCAGACATATACCTCTATCTGGATCGTATTATAAAAATTTAGATTTGGATGTCAATGATGACAGCGAAATAATTCCGTGTAACAGAGGTGCGTACGCCGAAAATTTAAAGGGTTTAAAAGATATTTTCACCGACGTGCGTAGTAGGATACATAAGGCTTATGAACGGAACAGTAAGTCTTACAACCTTAGAAAAAGGGATTTTTCCTTTAATGTAGGTGATCACGTTTGGCGAAAAAATAAAATTCTTTCCAGTGCAGCTGATAAATTCACATCTAAGTTGGTACCTAAGTATGTACATTGCGTGATAAGAGAAAAGATTTCAGATTTAGTTTATGGTTTAGTTAATTTAGATGGGACTAAAGTAGGACGATGGCATATTAAAGACTTAAAACCATTCAATGGACCTAGCCCTAGTGAAAGTTTGTCAGAAGAAGAATAATTTATGTTTACATTATCTTAATTGCTTTACTTTATTTTTTTTGATGTTGCTCTGTAGAGGTGACGACCTCGTTTTTTTGACCGTTATAAAAGTTGAGCAGAGTACAGCTTACTTTTATTATTTTTTGCTAAGGTTTTGGGTACTGATCATATCCAAACTTAGGTTGATTGTGGTTGATGTTTAGCATCGACTCAGTTTTTGCGAGCTTGCGAAGGAGTCTCACTCAGGATATATCATAAGACTGGTATGTCGGTGGTCGCGGGATTTGATTTGCTTATGACCCCAAATAATATCCAGTTCTTGACACTTGGAAGCGAAATTTTGATTAGAGGCAATCCAAGGTGATCTTGAATTAGGACAAGCGCAAGGTGTAGCTCGTGTAGTATGATGTTAAGTCAAAAGATTTTTTATGAGCAATTTCAAAGTTTGTTACCCGAGTGGGTGTATTTCTATTACCTCAGTGGTATATGTTGGGTGCAATTAAGAGTAAATTGATTTTGGTATATCCAGTAAGTTTAAGACTTGGATTAATTTGATTTAGATCTTCTTCTAAATTGACAAACTGAGGGTATTTTCTATTCTTTTCAGGGCCGTTTAAACGTTACCTTTGAGTCACTAATTTTTAAAAAATTTTTTGCATAGACTCATAGGCGTATGATGAGTTTTTTCGGTATACTATCAGATTGATAGGAAATTGAAGTCCTGCAGGAGAACTAAAGGCTGATCATTTACAGGAGACGAGAGCAGAGTAAGACAGTCGTTTCACAAAGAAATGATCAAAATCTGATACCGAGATGAGAACCTTGTCAAGAGTGGCTAAGCGCAGTGAAGGAAGATTCCTAACCGAATTTTTAGATTTCCAAGAGGTAATCTAGAAGTTTGGGCTGACAGAAAACGGTTATGCCTGATACCTGTAGCAGTTTCTTCTAGAGGCTATTGTCTAGGAAGACGATTAACACCATGATCGAATATTTTAGCTGTCAACGATGTTTTCTTCTTGTTTCTGATTAAGCTGGAAAAGCTCTTGTCGTCTTCAAAAGTTTTGTTGCATTGCCACCGAAAAATTGAGAAATCTTGGTTCATGTAGCTTTTTAAGCTCATTTTCGTTTTTTGGAAATTTCCGTTAGAAGCTTGGTTAAGTTAACCTTGTAAACCTTTTAGGTTGTATCCCATGAGTTATCTGTTTTTACAGGCTGTGATGCACCGGGTGCTAACAGATGCCGTTACGACGTTTGGCAGGGAGTTAGTCTTCCTGAGGAACAGATTGATTGGAAGGGTAGTCTATGGGGGTGAACGTTTGACCTTTGGGACCTTTAGAGGTTTTGTTACTCAATGGTTATTTCTATTTGAGCCAAAAGAGAGCCTAGCTACTGTAGTCAACCTCAGCTCCAATTAGCCTATTAGTGGTGACAGGCTGTTGGCTGTAGTATGTTTCGGAACACCCTATTGATTAATTTTTTTGACTTGTGGTGGTGTGGTAGACACCGTTTTAGTTTAGTGGATGCTATAATCTACTCCCTTTTGTTGGTGGACACCAGGGTCACCATTTCCGTATTTTATTGTCTCCACCTTTTCAGTATATCGTGGTGAGGTGTTTGTCTCCTGTTATGTGGGATGGATTAAATGTTTTCCGTTGTTGTTCTAGGGCGAGACCAGTACACGAGGGTTCTTCATGCAACTTGAAGAGGCGCAATGCTGGTTGAGTTTTATATCTCTGTGTAGCCATCCTGAAGAATGAAGGAGGGCGTTTTTTCTGGCTCATGTTTCTAGGCAGATTTGCCACTTTGGTGCGATGTGCCGAAGATTTGATTAGCTTTTGCTAAGAGCTTTCACCAAGCTCGATATGGAGTTATCATAACCAAGAGTTTGGGATTTGAACTCCTGTATATGTTCCTGTATATGTTTCAGTATATATTTCGGTGTATATTGGTTGCCTGAGGGCATGTGCTCAAAATGAGTGATTTTGAGTCGTTTTGTTTATGGACTCCTATATATATAAAATTGTGATTTTAGGGAGGTCCTATTTCGAGACTTGCTGTCTCATATAGTTATTTTGGAATGTGTTTCCTTGAATGTTAGTTGCGCGCGGACTAATCATTCCGTTCTTTGTGAACATTGCTTTTTTAAGCATGATCATTCAGTTTAGAGTGAATTTTAGCTTTTATAGCTATGCACTGTACCTATAGTGATATTATTAGCTTTTATAGCTGCTCACTATGTTAATGGCGAGATTGTTCTTTTAGAACGCAGACTTTGTGTAGTCGAGGACTATTTACAGAGTGTTTCTTGGCGAGGAGCCGAGGTTTTTTCTGGCGATATACCAGAGTGTTTTCTTGGCGAGGAGCCGAGGTTTTTTTTCTGGCGATATACCAGAGTGTTTTTCTTGGCGAGGAGCCGAGGTTTTTTTTCTGGCGATATACCAGAGTGTTTTGTTGGCGATGAGCTGACGTGTTTTTCTCTGGCGATCAACCAGAGCGTTTTCCCTGGCGATTTTTGCATGTCTGGATGTCTCAGGACGTCGACATTGCGCGATGTAGCGTTTTCCCTGGCGATTTTAGCATGTCTGGAGGTCTTAGGACGTCGACATTGCGCTGTAGAGTGCGATTATTTTCTGAGTGCGACTAGTAGTGATACTAGATTTGGAATGTTCTCTTAGCGGTGAGCTAGAGCATTGATGGCGATTTTTTCCCGAGCGTTTGTCTGGAGTTTCATCCAGATGTTCTTCTTAGCCTTGTGCTAAATGGTCTTACAAGACTTTCTCCTTTTAGTGTTAGTGTTCGCACTAGAATCATTTATTTTTTTATTTTTCTTTATTTAAGAATTTTTCTAAATTTCTTTTGCTGAAATAGAAAATTTTCTGACAATCCTTAAACTATTTTAAGGGGGGTGTTCATATTTTGTTTCAGTTCACTTTTTTTGATTTAGACAAGAGTCTAGACAAAGTTATATTTTTTGTTTGTTTTGGTAACAATAATAGAGCTGATTCTTTTATATAAGAAGACCGCTATTGTTACTCTGGACAAGTATTTCTTATGTTCATGCAAGGATTTTTATTTACTTTTTGCTATACTTAACCTTAGTGCTTAATTAAGTTAAGTCTAGTTATAAGATTCTGCAAACATTTTCATTTATTTTTCATTGTACTTAATATTAGTGCTTAATTAAATTAAGTCTAGTAGTAAGGTCCGAAGATTGTAATTTTGTTTTAAGTTTTGACCTTAGTATTAAGTGACAATGTAGCACTTTGTACCTTTTTTTGATGAATAGGCTTAGTTTAATATACTAGTGTAGTCTATTTCTTTTTGGAAGGGGGTAAATGTAACATTCATTTTTTCCTAGATTTTAAGAGCATGTAATGTTTTCGCTTTATATTGTACTTCTTTTCATCTTTGTATCGAGCAGTGTATTACACTGGAATGTCTAGCCGCTCGTGGTACAGTGTGCAGTGCGGGTTTCCGACCGAATCTATCGAATTCGTGGTATTCCGCGATTGGTGAAATGTTTGTTTCCCGGAAGTAGACCATATTAGAGACAGAGTTCTCACGGCTTATTTAAGGGTCCGGAGAACGCAGATCTAGGCTTATTTCCAACTAGCCGCCGAGAGGCTTATTTCCATCGAGCCGCCGTGAAGGCTTTTTTCCATCGAGCCGCCGAGAAGGCTTATTCTCATCAAGCCGCAGCCAGGCTTTGTCCATCAAGCCGCAGTAGAGGCTTCTGACAATATTTACGAGAGCCAAGTTAAGCACGAGTTTTTTAACGTAAAGCCGTAGTGGGCTTTGTGTGTTTTTTCTACATGGAGTAGCCGAAGTAGGCTCTTCTCATAAGTGATGGAATGTGTGAAATCGGTTTTGTGTTCCATTGAAGGCCTAGAAGCCCGTAGGAAAACCGTAAGTCACCAGAACATACATCAGTAGATCTATTTCCCGCAAATAAGTGTTTTAACATCAATTTGAACTGATAAATCGTGAAGTGAATATCACGACTCTTCGATTTCGGGTGTAGTAAAGTTTTAGAAATAAAACGCCTGATTTAGGAACTCTACTTTTAATAACTACTTTTTAGGCTAGAATTTTTGTAATTCTTAAAACTGCAAGGGTTGGAACTTTTATTTTAAAATCATGAATAAATTTTCTTTTTGTTGATTAAAGCTAGTGTTTCACTGTACACCTATCTTCCTTTTCAGGATAAGAAGGGTTGTACTAGACTAATTCTTTTATTAACAACTGTATAACACTTCAGTGATTTTTCATTTTTTTTAGCTGAAGTTAGATCCTTTCTATTTTAAAATGAATGGTGCCCAAAAAAAAAATAGTACAACTAAAGTTTTTAACCAAAAAAAAAAAAATTCCAAAAAGACGTACAACAATTATCTCTTACCCATATTTCTCTACCAAGGAAAACTGAGCTAGTGTTTGTTTAATTTCTTTAGTTCTTTTAAAATCATTATTCACTCAATTCATTCTCAGAAATTAAAAAGGGGCTGCAAGAAAATTGCGCCCAAGCAGGGACAAAAAACAAATTTTCACAGGGTACAAAATGATGCCTCAAAGAGAGGGCAAGTTCACAAGTTACAATATTTACAATATAAAACATTACATTGTCAAAAGTCAAACTCAAGTCCAAAGGTTTTAAATTCCATGGCAAATAAATCAGTCATAAATAGGAACGAAAATTTAAACAACTTTTGAAAATCACCACATACAGTATGTTTATTGTATTAGAGCTGACAATTGTTGTGTCTTCTTCTGGCGCAAGATGTAAAATAACTACAAATTATATTACAAAATATATAAGTTACTTGGTTATAAGGGTTAAGTTAATTAACAATATTCACCTTAATAACTAAAACAAGTACAATAAAGGGGACCCTCCGCCATCCAGTTGATCATATATCTAACATATGTAATATATATAAAATGCAACGTCTCTCTGTCTGTTCGTTAGTGCGCTTATCGCGTTCAGTTTCGGTACATTCGGCATCAATAGAAATGATTGACAAGAATGGGTGCACGTATACAATTATAAATTATACATATATACATATACCCGAAATTAAACTGAATGATAAATACAAACGGAGCGCGCACAATTAAGAATGCAAGCAAAATTTGCATGTCGTGCATCAAATATTTTATTAAACAGGTATAGGAAATATAAGTATGCATTTTGTTTTATGAATATTGAATTGAACATGACTGTTTTTTTTGATTAATAAATTAATTGGACAAAATAATTAATACATAAAGAATAAATCAGGAATTTTGAAAATATTTATTCTCTGGCTTTAGGAATAGTTTTAAAATAAAATAAGAAGATATTTTATAAATATATAATATAAAACATAAAAAAAATATATAAAACAGAAAATTATAAAAGTACCTATATACTCTCAATCCTTAAAGACAGTAAAAATAAGTAAATGAATATTACAACAAAAATAAACTTTATAGCAACGGGAATTTTTAGGTTATTTTTCATTTCTTAACACTCAACAAAACTGATTATAGTTGAGAAAAATCAGTTTATTTACATTGTTTAACTTGCGTCTGTTACGTCGTTCAGTAATAATCTGACCAGCCACCGACTAGTGTAGGTAGGTATATTGGCAACTACGTGACGAAATCGGTACTTTGTACAGGGTACAACGTCACGGGTACTTTTTAAAGAGGTACGGGTACCCTAAATACTCGAAAGTACCGATTTTTGACATCACTACTACTAGGTCACTCCTGTACCCATTGTTTATACTAATTTGTTTTATGATATTTAATTCATACTATTATAAGCCGACTCGGCTTATAAAAGTTTCATCCATAGCCTAATAAAATTATATAAAAACAACACTATGTTTTAATTTCCAATATATTGGAAATTAAAACATAGTGTTGTTTTTATATAATTTTTATCATGAATTTCCAACAAGTATCGGCTAACACAATCAAAGACATAGCCTAATAGATACACCATTAACGGAAGAAGATTTTCTGAAAGAAAAGAACAACAGTCACGATCGCGCCACTCGTCAAAGTTTCAATACAAATAGAACAAATGTTATCAGCTATTGTAATAGAATTACAAAATATTTCCATATGAATAAAACGTACGGACTCCACGATAAGTAGCGTTAAACTGATGGACAAAATGCTTCGTAAAATATTTTCAGGTATAGATCGACTCATGAGATTACAATGGAATTCTAGACAGTTGCAACCTAAGGTCGTTACTATCATTACTATGAAGAAGGGTCCACTTCAAGGATACCTCAGAGAGGAATAATTAGAGGTGTGTGTGTGTGTGTGTGTGTGTGTGCTTTTCTACGCACAAATGCGTCATGTTGTCGGAATACACTATTATACGTAAACGTATAGTGGAGTATGCGTGTCTCTCTAAAATTTCATCATATCTCGAGGACTATTAGGTCCACGTAAATTTTGTTTAGGAACTCTCTTATAAAGATTTTAATGGTAAATAAATCGTATATATGTAAATAACCAAAATTCACGTAAAACTAGTATAGCCTGTCCCAAAATATAAGATCCTGATTTTTGCCGTTTTAAGTGGGCAATATAAAAATTCTGACCTTTTATTTATGATAGGTTGCAGAGATGGACTTAAGAATTTTATTTATTAATGCAAATAAATAAAATTATAAGTGTTTTTAAAGATGTTTATTTATAGATGCATGTAAAAACGAATAAATAAGAAGTACAAATATACAGTGAGAATGAATGGGGTTTACAAGAGAGGACATATTGTATAAATAAAAATATATTTTAACTTAAGCCTAATTCGGTTTAACTGTCACTGTAATCAGCTGAGTTAATTATCAGTGGTTTTATATTATTTACATAAGTATATGAATCTTCAACTTTAACAACGTGCTGAATGGAATTCCTCCACCTTTTACAAGGTATATCATTTATAACTTTTTTTTACTAATTCAACCACTGACAAGCTTAAAGTCGGAGAAACATTTTGTGCCCTTATTTTTGATTTAACTTGATGCCAAATATGTTCAATTGGATTAAACACACAATAATACGGAGGAAGCCGCAAAACAGTGTGTCCGATTTTCTCAGCCATACTATCACAAACATATTTCTTTTTCGATTTATAATCTTTCAAAACTTCCAAAAAAACACTTTTTTTTATAAATAAAGTCAAAGTAAATGTCGTTTTCTAACATATATTCCTGTATTTCCGATTTGGTGTTGGCTGCATTAGTAAGCGACTATGGTAACTTGCATTGTCCATAACTATAACACTCTGTTCGGGAACATTTCAAAAAGGGAATTTTGAAACAAATTTTCAAAAAGTTCGTGATAGTCCAAACTAGAATCTTTTATGTTTTTGCAGATAATAGTAGACAATTTTAAACCCAGTCCTTTTCAGATCCAGCATGCAAAATGGTTATTCGTTTACCTTTATTTGAAGGTGCATTAGTCTGACATTTTGGACTGCTGTCAACCCACCCTTTTTGCACAGTGTCATGGGTATCGAACCATGTTTCGTCAAGGTAAATTATTGGCCAATTCTCTGATCGATACTTTTTAATTTCTTGTAAATAAGTATGTCGCAACATTCGTAATCTTTTTGACTCCATCACTACTTGCCTTTTATTGATTTTTCGAAACGTAAATCCCATTCTTAAGAGAATTCTGTGAAGGGTTGATCGGCCAAAATGTATATTGGTCCCGTCATGCACCAGTCTTAATTTTATTTTGTCTAATCTTGGCACCAACTGCTTTTCATACATAGAATATATTTTTCTCCTGATGACGTCATTTTCACAATCGTGTACATGATGCATTTGAAAATCTTTCCGTTTTTCCTGTTACTTAATGATCATTTTCCTACAATACCCTTACTCGTAGAAATTGGAGTTTTTGTAGTTCATTGGTATCTTGCAAAGCACTTTGTTTATTCAAATTTCTTTTTACCAAACTGTCGTAAACATTTTTCACTATTTGTTTAGCGTCAAGTGATAAATGTTTCCTCTTGCGATAGCCACTATTGCAATTTTCCCACGGACACCACATAATGAAAATAGAACCGTTACGTTGTAAGTTGTAAGTAAAACTTAAAATAAAAATAATAAAAAGTATTTTTCGAATCTTAATGGGGACTTGTGGTCATTAGGCCTATATTATGAAATACTTAAAGGGCACCAAACTGGGTTGTTAGGTAGTAAATATATAGGTAAAAATAGATCCAATATGATTGCAGGTGCAAGTGAGGGCGGTATACAAAGCGAGTAAAATAAAAATACGTTTATCGTAATACCTGACAACAATGCGCAAAACCTTAATAGGGTCCTTTATTGCCCATTGAAAAAGCAAAAAGGCAGGATCTTATATCTTGGGATTTACCATAATTCACGAGATATTTGAGAAGAACTGATTTTCGTGACCTTTGACCTTCGATAACTTTTTTTGCCGGCACGATTTCGAAATGGAGTTTTAACACAATATTTCTGATACCGAAACAAAGACCTTAATAGGGTCGTTTATTGCCCCATTGAAAAAGCAAAAAGGCAGGATCTTATATCTTGGGATTTACCATAATTCACGAGATATTTGAGAAGAACTGATTTTCTCGACCTTTGACCTTCGAGAATTTTTTTTTGGTGGCACGATTTCGAAATGGAGTTTTAACACAATATTTCTGATACCGAAACAAAGAAAATCCTTAAGGAAAATTCCCACTTGATTTTTTCAGAAGATGGATGCTATAATGACTGGATAATTTGTTTCGCAATTACTTTTAGCGGGAAAACAAAACAGAATTTAAAGCCTCAATTTAAATTTGAGTTCAAGAAGCTATCAATTTTGTAGGTGTGACATTATGTTTGCCAACATATTTTTAAGACTTAAGAAGAAGAAACACAAATAAAAATGTTAAATACGAAAAAACTAATATCAGATGTTTCCTGGTAAGATTTATAGATTACACAATACTTTGCGGTTATATTTACCCATCGATAAATTGTAGTCAAACAAGAAATATATAGGGTGGTCCACTAGCATGTCGTTGGAGTATATTTCGAATTCTTAGAGGGTGGAGAAAAGGCATTTTTGCGGAAGTTGGAGGATTCCTTAAGATGGACAACTTAAAAATATATGTTGAGAATGTGGGATATTTGACACAATGGCACTACTCAGTATGTATCACCACAACACCAAGACACACTTTATTTTTACACTCCATACGCGTTTTGCTAACTATGTTAGCTTAATCAGGAGCGATGATTGATTAGTCAGATTTTAGTCCATCATCGCTCCTGATGAAGTTAACATTGTCAGAGAAACTCGCGTCGAGTGCAAAAACAAAGTGTTTTGGTGTAGTGGTGATATACTGAGTAGTAACTTAAAAATATATTTGAGTATACACAGTGGCTTCCCGTAAAACTCCGAAAAAAATATTGCGTTCCGGCTAATTGTCGACTAATTATGGTCTTTTACTATATAATAATAACAATAATAAATAAGTAAGTATAACGATCTCAATTCACCAAATACAGGAAATTACACCCCAACGCATGCAAAGAAAGACTTACCATCGAGAGGAAGGCAGGAGGAAGAGGAATTATAGACATTAGATCATTACACACAAAACAAATACAAGCACTTAGGAAATTCTTTCTCACCAAGCAAACCAGCCTCCACACAGCAACAGTCAAAGTAGACAAAAACTATACCCCACTCGACTTATCCCGGGCAGACCACCCAGCAGATACACACAGTCACATCCAATTACAACAGGAAAAGATGAAAACGTGGTCAGAAAAAACACTCCACGGAAAACACAGATACCACATAGAACAAGACCACGTAAATAAAAAACAATCATACCCTTGGTTACGGGATGGGCAGCTATTCCCGGAAACAGAAGGCTTCTTACTTGCCATCCAGGATAAAGTGATATTAATCAGAAACTACCAAAAGCATATCATCAAAGACCCAACTATTACAGAAGACAGATGCAGAAAATGCCACCAGCAGAAAGATCGAACACATAACAAGCGGATGTAAAATATTAGCCGGAACGGAATACACAGCCAGACATGACTCAGCGGCAAAAGTAGTTCACCAAGCACTAGCCACAACATATAAGCTCATAGAAAACACAGATCCCTACTACAAATACACACCAACATCCGTACTTCAAAATAAAGATTACAAACTCTACTGGGACATCAGTATCCGTACAGATAAAACAGTCTCCGCCAATAGACCCGATATTACTTTTCAGTGCAAAAAAGAAAAAGTCACCTATCTAATTGACATAGCTGTCCCCAACGACACGAACATCCAAACGAAATACACAGAAAAAATTTCCAAATACACAGACCTTGCAACGGAAATAAAAAGGCTATAGAAACAAGAAAAAGTCATCATTGTCCCCCTCATTATATCAGACAGGCCTTACACCAACAACATTCACACCACACTTAGTACAATTAGGACTCAACATAAACATACACAAAAACATTCAGAAGTCAGTGATTTTGAAAACATGTAACAGTGTCAGGTCATTCCTTAATAGACAATGGTATTGCGTTTGTGCTGACTTGGTTTGCGCCCATCAGCCAAACATGGAACCACATTGACCAAATGTGAGAAAGAAAAACGAGAACAGTCATAATAAGTATAATAAAATGTCAACTTCCAACTTCTTGTGTAAAGCTATATTTAGGTATTGAGTAGAGTAAGGTGTCTAAAAATACCGTTTTATTGTTAACCAGTTTATTTTAAAATATACAAATGCTTTGAAACTTTTTAGTACATCAAATAAATCCATGTGGTAGTACTTAATGTAATTATATAAAAAACAACACTATGTTTTAATTTCCAATATATTTAAAGTCACTTGACAATTGTTTCACCATACAATGGCTTCTTCAGAAGTAAATAAAAAAGAAAAATATTTGGTAGTAATCCTGGTTATATAGTGTTTAAAATTATCCTTAATTACCTAAGATTATGCTAATCATTTTATTATATTACTAGCCGGGCCCGCGGCTCCGCTCGCGTGGACTTGATTCACTACTATCGTCACTGCTTATTCCTTATGTTACCCAACGTAATAAAATATCTCCCATTATTTCTCCTTATCGCCTAATATTTCTCCTTATTTCCTATTATCTCTACATAATTTCCATTATCTAGGCTTATCTCTGCTCATCTCCCATTATTTCTCCTTATCTCCCATTATCTCACCTTATTTCCCATTATCTAGGTTTATCTCGACTTATCTCCCATTATTTCTCCTTATCTCCCATTATTTCTCCTTATCTCCCAGTATCTCACCATTACTCCCATTATCTAGACTTATTTCTGCTTATCTCCCATTATCTCTCCTTATCTCCCATTATTTATACTTATCTCCCATTATCTCACCTTATCTCCTATTATTTCTCCTCATTATCTCACCTTATCTCCCATTATCTAGGCTTATATCGAATTATATAGAACATATGTATAAATTTATAAAAACACGTAAATTGGATAAGTGGTTCTCGAGTGATAAACGCACTAACGGACAGACAGAGAGACATTGCATTTTATATATATTGTATTCTTTGCTACATGATATTGTTCCATATTTAATGCTTTAGGGAGTGTATTGCAAGAGAACGCGCTAGCGGCAAACTTTTCTCCGACTTAATTCACTATTATCGTCACTGCTTATTCCTTATGTCACCTAATAAAATATATCCTATAACCTGGCCAGAGAACATACGTATGGTTAAAAAAAAACACGTAAATCGGATAAGTAGTTCTCCAGTGATAAGCACACTAACGGACGGACAGACAGACGGACAGAGAGACATTGCATTTTATATATATTATAGAAATTCTCTGCTACATAATATTGTTTCATATTTAATGGTTTGGACTGTGTATTGCAAGAGAACGCGCTAGCGGCAAACTTTGTCCGGCTTCATTTACTATTATTGTCACTGCTCATTCCTTATGCTACCTATCGTAATAAAATATAGCCTATAACCTGGCCGGAGAACATATGTATGTTTTAAAAAAAAAAAAGTACGAAAATCGGATAAGTGGTTCTCCAGTGATAAGCGCACTAACGGACAGACAGACAGACAGAATACGTTGCATTTTATATATATTATAGATGTAATAAAATATATACCTATAACCTGGTCAGAGAACATATGTATGAATTTAAAAAATCACGTAAATCGGATAAGTGGTTCTCGAGGGATAAGCGCATTAACGGACAGACAGACAGACAGACAAACATTGCATTTTATATATATTATAGATATAGATTATTATTATTATTATATAACCTGGCCAAAGAATATATGCATGAATTTAAAAAAAGACAGGTAAATCGGATAAGTGGTTCCCGCGTGATAAATGCACTAATGGACAGACAGACAGAGAGAGAGACATTGCATTTTATATATATTATAGATTATACATTACAGATATTCTTTGCTACATAATATTGTTCCATATTTAATGGTTTAGGCTGTGTATTGCAAAGGCACGCGCTAGCGGCAAACTTATTTCCGACATCATTCACTATTTTACGTCATTGCTCATTCCTTATGCTACCTATCGTAATAAAATATAGCCTATAACCTGGCCAGAGAACATATGTATGTTTTAAAAAAAAAAGTACGTAAATCGGATAAGTGGTTTTTCAGTGATAGGCGCACTAACGGACAGACAGACAGACAGAGAGACGTTTGCATTTTATATATATTATAGATTTACAGACAGAATTATTTTAAGAATGCAACTCTGTGGTACTATTTCCGAGAACTAATAAAGATTAAGTAAGGGCGAATGGTTTAAGTCTACCTGTTCCTTTAATAATTGATTGGAGTTTTTCCGTTCGTTAATTTCAAGACATTCGAGCAAATTTAATTGTTTAGATTTATTTTCTACATGTAGGATTTTTAGCGTAATATCAAAATTATGGGATTCGTTTATTATATGGGTTGCGTAATGTGAATTGTTCTTATTTTTTAAATAACTGTGTTTATGTTCTTTAATGCGAGTTTCAAAATATCTACCAGTTTGTCCAACGTAGGTTTTAGTACAAGATCCACAATTTAATAGATAAACTCTTGATTTTAAGAATTTCTTAGATTTGGTTTTGTTATTCAAAATTATACTCCCTAAGGAATTACTGGTTTTGAATGCTATTTTATTGTTCTTTTTTATTAAATGTTTGGAAATTGTTCAAGTTATTTTCCCTGTGTATGTGAGTGTACTAAATTTTCCTTTTTTGTCATTAATTGTGGGATAAATTAGAGAGATTGCTTGTTTAAAGGATTTTTTATTTAAGATATTATCTATAATGTTAGGGTCATATCCATTATTAATTGCTATTTGTTTGATTATGTTGAATTCTTTGTAAAAATTAGTTTTAGTCGTAGGGATATGTAAAAATCTATGTATAAAAGAGTTAAAAGCTGCCATTTTGTGAGGATAAGGGTGGGATGAACTATTGTGTATGATTGTGTCAGTATGTGAAGGTTTGTGGAAAATCGAGAAATCGTGTTTATTGTTCACTTTTGATATAGATATGTCTAAGAAATTTATAGAGTTATTGGTTTCTAATTCTATGGTAAATTTAATATTAGGATGCATATTATTTCGGAAGTTAAGGAGGACTGTTAGTTGTCTATCTGTTCCCGTGAAACAGGAAATGATATCGTTAACATATCTATACCAGTAAGCAATATTTTTGCTTACCGCGTTTTGATGAATTTTTAGTTCTAAATGATCCACGAAAATTTCCGCTAGTAAAGGGCTTAAAGGATTACCCATTATTAGACCTTCTTTAGATGTATAAAAGTTATCGTTGAATTTAAAATAGTTTTGATCCAAGCACGTCGTAAATAAATCTAAAATATCCCGTTTAATAATTTCGTTTACTTTATTCTTGATTAAGAGCTTATCTACTAATTCTATGACTTCATATGATGGGATACTAGGAAATAAGTTTTGTACATCAATGTCAATTTCCCACTATAAAATTTGGGATTGACTTTTGTAAAAGCATGCACACTTATTTAAACAAATTTAATTAACTTACCAGAGAATTTAGTCAATTAGTAGTTTGCAGAAGGCGATCAATCTGAAAGTAAAAATAAAAAAATATAACTAATATGAAAAAAAATCACTAAAAGTAGTATTTGTTGAATCCTTTTTAAATATATAATAAAAGACTGTTTTTAGTCAATTTCCACTGGTTTATTTAAATTGCGATGACGCGTTTCGCTGTCGATGCAGCTTCTTCAGATCTACATTTTAC
Organism: Pachyrhynchus sulphureomaculatus; assembly: GCA_019049505.1. Taxonomy (NCBI): domain Eukaryota; kingdom Metazoa; phylum Arthropoda; class Insecta; order Coleoptera; family Curculionidae; genus Pachyrhynchus; species Pachyrhynchus sulphureomaculatus. The sequence goes on from CM032446.1 coordinate 242,900,431, forward strand.
ACTGTCAAGTTAGGTTTAATATTCACAGTTCTTAATTATAATATATACACCTAATTAAATTACATTGATAGTATTGGAAAATCCACACAGATTTGGAGTTAAGAGAATAAATTCAATAATGGTGAATTGCTTAAATCTACCTGGTCGTTGAGTAAAGTACCTGTAGTCCTTAATCGATTTATTTGCATAGTCTCTAAAAGGTTTAGTTTTAAACCTTTTTGTTGGGTGTGTAAGATTTTGAAATTCTGTTAAATGTGTGATTTTCTGTTAATAGATGATTAGCATATGTTGAATTAGATTGTCTATGGATGAAACTTTTTTCGTGTTCTGTAATTCTTTGTCTAAATGTACGTCCAGTTTGTCCGATGTATGTTTTAGGACATGACCCACATGTTAATTGATAAACCCCTGATTTATTGTCTTTATTGATTTGTGGTTTGTAGTTTTTAAGGTATTTCCCTATAGTATTGTTAGTCTTGTAAGCTATGTTGATATTTTTTTGATTTAAAAATTTCCCCAGTTTTTCCGTTGGTTTGCCGAAATAGGTTAAGCATTTAAAAGTGGTATTTCTGTTCTTAAAACGTGGGTATATTTCTGAGATAGCCTTGTTTCTAAGTTTTTTCTTAACGATACTATTGATTAAACTAACGGAATAACCGTTGTTAACGGCTACTTGTTTTATGTAGTTTAATTCTTTAGTAAAATTTTCTTCTGATAAGGGGATATTAGTTAGTCTATGTATAAAACTATGATAAGCGGCAAGTTTATGATGGTTAGGGTGGTGAGAACTATTGTGAATTGTGGTATCTGTATGACAAGGTTTGTGATATATTGCAAATTCATGTTTTTTTCCTGGCTTTACTGATTGTTAAGTCTAGGAAATTGATTTTCCCTTCGACTTCTTCTTCCATTGTAAAACTGATATTTCTATGTAAAGAATTAATATACTGTAAAAAGTGAGTTAATTGTCTGTCCGTACCTGTAAAGCATACAATTATATCGTCTACGTATCGATACCAGTATAGGCAATTACTACTATTGTTGTTATGGTTGTTAAATATCATTGTTTCAATACTGTCCATGAAAATTTCGGCAAGTAATGGACTTAATGGACTCCCCATAATTAACCCTTCCTTACTATTGTAGAATGTATTGTTAAATGAAAAATAATTTTGTCTTAGGCAAGTTCTTAATAAATTAATTATGTCCATTTTTATAACTTCATTTACTTTGTTTTTTGTTAATAGGTTCTCTATTAAAATTATTGTGTCTGGAGGAACACATGGAAATAAGTTTTTGACATCGAAAGAGACTAATTTAGAGTTTTCTGGAATTGTTATATTCTTAACTTTATTCACGAGTTCGTATGAGTTTTTGATACTATATTTAGTTTCAAATTTGGTATGATATTTGATTAAATCAATTAAAAAGGATGACGTCTTATATGCTGGAGCAGACATGTAATAAACAACTGGTCTGATTGGGTGGTCAAGTTTGTGTAATTTTATGAGTGAATAAAGTTGTGGGATTTGGGGATTCATATTTATCAATTTAATTTTATCTTTATCGTGAATGATACTTTTAGCCTGTTCAATTTGTTGTTTTATTTCTTTTTGAAAAATATTTGTTGGATCTTTATTTAAAATTTCGTACTTTCCTGTTTTGAAAAAATCTAACGTTTTATTAATATAGTCGATTTTGTCTATTGCTATTACTGTGTTACCTTTGTCTGCTTTGGTAAAGATTACATCATTTTGTTTTGCTTTACTCTGAATTGTTTTTATTGTCCTTAAGTCTTGGTTGATGTTGTTAGTGTTAGATATGAATTCTTTTTTAATAATTTCGGCTGTTTGAAATTTTGATAATATGTTGTTAGGACTATCTTTCAAGGCAATCTCAGTAGTCCTAACAACATATTATAAAAATTTCAAACAGCCGAAATTATTAAAAAAGAATTCATATCTAACACTAACAACATCAACCAAGACTTAAGGACAATAAAAACAATTCAGAGTAAAGCAAAACAAAATGATGTAATCTTTACCAAAGCAGACAAAGGTAACACAGTAATAGCAATAGACAAAATCGACTATATATTAATAAAACGTTAGATTTTTTGTTAGCTTCATCAAAACAGGAAAGTACGAAATTTTAAATAAAGATCCAACAATTCCCAACTATTTTTCAAAAAACAGAAATAAAACAACAAATTGAACAGGCTAAAAGTATCATTCACGATAAAGATAAAATTAAATTGATAAATATGAATCCCCAAATCCCACAACTTTATTCACTCATAAAATTACACAAACTTGACCACCCAATCAGACCAGTTGTTTCCTACATGTCTGCTCCAGCATATAAGACGTCATCCTTTTTAATTGATTTAATCAAATATCATACCAAATTTGAACCTAAATATAGTATCAAAAACTCATACGAACTCGTGAATAAAGTTAAGAATATAACAATTCCAGAAAACTCTAAATTAGTCTCTTTCGATGTCAAAAACTTATTTCCAAGTGTTCCTCCAGACGAAACAATAATTTTAATAGAGAACCTATTAACAAAAAACAAAGTAAATGAAGTTATAAAAATGGACATAATTAATTTATTAAGAACTTGCCTAAGACAAAATTATTTTTCATTTAACAATACATTCTACAATAGTAAGGAAGGGTTAATTATGGGGAGTCCATTAAGTCCATTACTTGCCGAAATTTTCATGGACAGTATTGAAACAATGATATTTAACAACCATAACAACAATAGTAGTAATTGCCTATACTGGTATCGATACGTAGACGATATAATTGTATGCTTTACAGGTACGGACAGACAATTAACTCACTTTTTACAGTATATTAATTCTTTACATAGAAATATCAGTTTTACAATGGAAGAAGAAGTTGAAGGGAAAATCAATTTCCTAGACTTAACAATCAGTAAAGCCAGGAAAAAACATGAATTTGCAATATATCACAAACCTTGTCATACAGATACCACAATTCACAATAGTTCTCACCACCCTAACCATCATAAACTTGCCGCTTATCATAGTTTTATACATAGACTAACTAATATCCCCTTATCAGAAGAAAATTTTACTAAAGAATTAAACTACATAAAACAAGTAGCCGTTAACAACGGTTATTCCGTTACTTTAATCAATAGTATCGTTAAGAAAAAACTTAGAAACAAGGCTATCTCAGAAATATACCCACGTTTTAAGGACAGAAATACCACTTTTAAATGCTTAACCTATTTCGGCAAACCAACGGAAAAACTGGGGAAATTTTTAAATCAAAAAAATATCAACATAGCTTACAAGACTAACAATACTATAGGGAAATACCTTAAAAACTACAAACCACAAATCAATAAAGACAATAAATCAGGGGTTTATCAATTAACATGTGGGTCATGTCCTAAAACATACATCGGACAAACTGGACGTACATTTAGACAAAGAATTACAGAACACGAAAAAAGTTTCATCCATAGAAAATCTAATTCAACATATGCTAATCATCTATTAACAGAAAATCACACATTTAACAAGAATTTCAAAATTTTACACACCCAACAAAAAGGTTTAAAACTAAACCTTTTAGAGACTATGCAAATAAATCGATTAAGGACTACAGGTACTTTACTCAACGACCAGGTAGATTTAAGCAATTCACCATTATTGAATTTATTCTCTTAACTCCAAATCTGTGTGGATTTTCCAATACTATCAATGTAATTTAATTAGGTGTAATATTATAATTAAGAAATTATATAAAACTATTAATATTAAACCTAACTTGACAGTGTAAAATGTAGATCTGAAGAAGCTGCATCGACAGCGAAACGCGTCATCGCAATTTAAATAAACCAGTGGAAATTGACTAAAAACAGTCTTTTATTATATATTTATAATGAATTTCCATCAAGTAGAAGCTACAACAATCCAAAATTTGAATCCATTTTATTTACGGTGTTATAAAAGTAGTTCAATATATTGAAATGGAATGGTCGAGTAAAGGAATATTCTGTACTTTTCAGTGTTCCGCACAGAAGACTTATGGAGTCACTTCGGTGTCCGTATGTCTGTCCGTCTGTCACACCCGATTTTCTCCAAACCAATTTGACATAGAAAGTTGAAATTTGGCACAAATATAGGAACTGATGGCCAAATCAGAGCCATGTAATTTTAAAAGCCAAATTTTTACTTAAGTAGTTAGTTTTTGGGAGTGAAATCGGAAGTAAAAAAAAAAAAAAATTTTAACAGGTCATTGAGTGTGAGTGAGTCAAATGAAAGCTCGTGAAAACATGAGTTCAAAAATATATATGACGTAATACTTGCGCACACTTTTCTTAGTATTATTTTTAAAAATTGGCCAAAAATCTCTGCCCCCCACCCTATCTCGAAAAGTACTGATCAAAAAAGTTTTAAAAATTCTGGAATAGTCTAAATAAACTGTAGATTGAGCGAAAATTATCGCAGACGTGTGACGTTTGATAATTTTTTTGGTATAAAAAAAACTATGTGGCATGAAAGAATGGTGAAGATTTGGAAAGTTGGGAATTCAACTGGGACTAGGAGCTACGAAAATCAATACGTATTCGGTGCAATCAGTAATATCATGATGAGTGGTGACCAATGGATAAGTATCGAATACAAGTTTTATTTTATTTGTTTATAATTAAACAATATTTAGGTAGTAAATATTTGTTTTAAACATTTATTACTAGATCCTGGATTGAGCTAGATTCATTTATTGGCTATTAGGTAGCTTATTTTTATTTTAAAGGTAATCATACTAATTGCGCAAGTCCAACTCGCACTTGACCGGTTTTTTTCCTTCATTTTACAAATAGTTTGTTCAAGTCCAACAAACCAGCCATTTAGAATGCCCGAAAATAATATTGCCAAATGTTCACTGTTTTCTTAAAAAGTCATAACCTTCGGCCAAAACGTATTTCCTCAAAAAAAATCTGCCTGTTTAATCAAATATGACAAAAACCCCGAGTTATAAAATATCCATGAAACATCTTGCAGTTAGGTTAAATTTAATAATTATATAATAATTTTTATATTACATAAATAAATAATGTAAAATTGATGCTTACAGAAACTTTACCCTGGTACAGTAGAACCCTGGTTTCGGAGGTAACGTGGGGGGGCACCCTCCTCGGATAACTGAAAACTCGAATAATCCGGATTTGTTTTTTATTCATTCAAAAAATAAACACCAATACTTTAAACCGATGTAATAACGTTTTTAGCATATAAATAGGTACATCTATAATATATATAAAATGCAACGTCTCTCTGTCTGTCTGTCTGTCCGTTAGTGCGCCTATCACTGAAGAACCACTTATCCGATTTACGTACTTTTTTTTTTAAACATACATATGTTCTCTGGCCAGGTTATAGGCTATATTTTATTACGATAGGTAGCATAAAGAATGAGCAGTGACGTAAAATAGTGAATGATGTCGGAAATAAGTTTGCCGCTTTCGCGTGTCTTTGCAATACACAGCCTAAACCATTAAATATGGAACAATATTATGTAGCAAAGAATATCTGTAATGTATAATCTATAATATATATAAAATGCAATGTCTCTCTGTCTGTCTGTCCATTAGTGCGTTTATCACACGGGAACCACTTATCCGATTTACCTGTCTTTTCTTAAATTCATACATATATTCTTTGGCCAGGTTATATAATAATAATAATAATCTATATCTATAATATATATAAAATGCAATGTTTGTCTGCCTGTCTGTCTGTCCGTTAATGCGCTTATCCCTCAAGAACTACTTATCCGATTTACGTGATTTTTTAAATTCATACATATGTTCTCTGACCAGGTTATAGGAATATATTTTATTATCTCTATAATATATATAAAATGCAACGTATCTCTGTCTGTCTGTCTGTCCGTTAGTGCGCTTATCACTGGAGAACCACTTATCCGATTTTCGTACTTTTTTTTTTTAAACATACATATGTTCTCCGGCCAGGTTATAGGCTATATTTTATTACGATAGGTAGCATAAGGAATGAGCAGTGACAATAATAGTAAATGAAGTCGGACAAAGTTTGCCGCTAGCGCATTCTCCTGCAATACACAGTCCAAACCATTAAATATGGAATAATATTATGTAGCAGAGAATATCTATAATATATATAAAATGCAATGTCTCTCTGTCCGTCCGTCTGTCTGTCTGTCTGACTGTCCGTCCGTTAGTGTGCTTATCACTGGAATTTTTTCTTAAACATACGTATGTTCTCTGGCCAGGTTATAGGATATATTTTATTAGGTGACATAAGGAATAAGCAGTGAAAATATGGAACCATGTAGCAAAGAATTATCCGATTTACGTGATTTTTTCTTAAACATACGTATGTTTGTTTACGTCTGGCCAGGTTATAGGATATATTTTATTAGGTGACATAAGGAATAAGCAGTGACGATAATAGTGAATCAAGTCGGAGAAAAGTTTGCCGCTAGCGCGTTCTTCTTGCAATACACTCCCTAAAGCATTAAATATGGAACAATATCATGTAGCAAAGAATACAATATATATATAAAATGCAACGTCTCTCTGTCTGTCTGTCTGTCCGTTAGTGCGCTTATCACTCGAGAACCACTTATCCGATTTACGTGTTTATACATATGTTCTATATAATTCGATATAAGCCTAGATAATGGGAGAAAAGTTGAGATAATGGGGGAGAAAAGTTGAGATAATGGGAGATAAGGAGAAACAATGGGAGATAAGCCTCGATAATGGGAGATAAGGTGAGATAATGGGAGATAAGTATAAATAATGGGAGATAAGGAGAGATAAGTCTAGATAATGGGAGTTATGGTGAGATAATGGGAGATAAGGAGAAATAATGGGAGATAAGGAGAAATAATGGGAGATAAGGAGAAATAATGGGAGATAAATCGAGATAAGCCCAGATAATGGGAAATAAGGTGAGATAATGGAGATAAGGAGATATAATGGGAGATAAGGAGAAATAATGGGAGATAAGGAGAAATAATGGGAGATGAGCAGAGATAAGCCTAGATAATGGAAATAGTGTAGAGATAACGGGAAATAAGGAGAAGTATTGGGAGATAAGGAGAAATAATGGGAGATATTTTATTACGTTGGGTAACATAAGGAATAAGCAGTGACGATAGTAGTGAATCAAGTCCACGCGAGAGGAGCCGCGGGCCCGGCTAGTACATTATAAAACAGTGAAATAGGTATCTATGCGTTTCTGTTTCATCTTCTTTTTCTCGCTGCAATGTTTCTCCATCTATTAAGAAGAAACAAATCCGTTGGGGTTGCCTCTGGTTGTTGTTCGATATATCTCAAAGCTTTTTCCAAAGAAGTCCTCATCAAGAATCTTCTTGATGAAAGATCTTAGTGGGAGACTGTTCATCCACCGCCGCTTTGTCATCGTCATCGTAATGTGATTTTTCGGTTTCCTAAAAGGCATTCGTTATTTCTTCAATACTCATTTCTTCTTCTAAATCATGTGCTGTAATCCACTCGACAACATCTTCTCTTGTTACATTTTCGCAACCTTTTAATTTTTGCATTAATTCAAATAAACTTTTTTCTTTTTCTTCTATCTCGCTGTCAAAATTTAAACAGGACATTTCTCCATGGCTTCAATTTCAAAACTAATTCATTTAATGGAGTATCATCTTCACTGTCATTATAGTCCTCAGAATCAATAACTTTTGACCAAAATTTTTAAATAGTGGTAGTACGCACAGAATCCCAAGCTTGACTTACCCAACATTTTTCAGTGTAACCTTTCTCATCCCATTGATAATATCCTCCTTTTCTGTGTATTCTAACAGATGTTCAAGATATAAACGCCTATAATTTTTGTTAAATGTTTTTGGATTATGCCTTTATCCTTGGTTGCATTATGCTGGTTACATTTGGAGAAAAAAATTTTACAACAATTTTGCCCACATGAAGTCCTTCTCCAGGGTGAGAGGGGGCATTATCCATTAACAAAATTTCTTTAATAGGAAGACGGTTTCTGTTCAAAAATTTAGTCACAGATGGCACGAACTCTTCTTCAAACCAGTTAGTAAATAAGGTCGCATCCATCCATGCCCTCTTCTGATTTTTGTAATAGACTGGTAGGGCCTTGGGTGAGATGTCTTTTAAAGCTCTTGGACGTGCAGACTTGCCAATCACCATCAGTGGGATTTTGTGCTTGCATTGGAACATACCATTATAGTTAATCTTTCCTTACTTCGTTTGTGCCCAGGAGCTGATTTTTCCTGTCGAGACGCCAATGTTTTTGATGGAAGCATTTTATAATTCAGACCAGTTTCGTCACGGTTGTAAATTTGATCACATGTGTATCCACAATCTTCGATTTGCTTTTTAAAGTTCTGCTCAAACTTCTCAATTGATGACACATCATCAGAAAGTTTTTCACCACATACAGTCAGTTGTCGTACACCGTACCGTTCTTCCAGCGGTCAAGTCATCTAGAACTGGCGGTAAACTGATCTATCTCTGGGAATTGCCTACTAATCATTATTGCTGTCTGTTGTAAAATTGGACCTGACAGAGGCACACCTTTTGATCTCTGTTAGTTAAACCACATGAATAAAGCTTCGTTAACCTTTTCATAGTAGCCGGTTTTCATTGATTTTCTTCCTGAGGACGAGGAGGCTTGATTTATACACCACTCCTCTATTTTTGTGCGGTTTCTTTTCCAATCTCCAACGGTACCTCACCTACTCCATAATCTCGTGCAACAACTTTAATTGTCTTTCCTGCTTCAGTTCTTCTGATGGCTTTTAATTTTTCTTTAATAGGAAAGACGATTCTTTTACGCTTGTTTTGCTCCATTATAATACGACAAACAAAAATTCAAACAAAGCATTTCATATTAATTACACTTAACTACCAGAACTCCAACCAAATAAATTATGTGAGTATACTCGGTACTTCTCCGTAGTAAATGCTATAACGCACTGCCTTCACGCAAATTTACATGCTGAAAGAGTCCAAAAACATAAATAGGGGAACCCCTCACACGGGCCAGCGGGATTCTCTGAAGGCGCAAATGATTTTAAATGGAAATATGTATATACATATTTTAGAAGCTCGGTTAATACGCAGCATAGACGAGCGTACCTTGGATAATCAGATTCTTAGATTGACTCTGTTAATCCGGAGCTCGGATAATCGCTACTCGGTTAATCGGGGTTCTATTGTATTTTGCTGCTCTGTGGTCCAACGTAATTTTTTTTTGAAATACTTCTCGAATAATCGTTAGTTGAATATTTATGTACAGAACTTTCCATTTATTCAGATTTCAAAAACGAATAGAGATATTTGAGTTAATTTTTTTTTTAAATCAAGCTAAATGTTTATGCTTTTCAGTTGAATTCATACGGTTGTAGTAAAAATTTAATTTGTTAAAGTTATAAACATTTTTTTAAACAATTGCGAATTAAGCCATATTCTCAGTTTCACTCGAAAATAAGATCGCACTTTTTTATAACGTAAAACTCCAAGCTGAATTACGAGGATGGATTGAAAAGTGCGCGGCCTAGTCTAGCAGTCCCTAAAGCGCCATAGGAACGACACGTGTGCGGTGTTAATTTACTCGGTAGTGTTTTACATATTAAAAAAGTGCGATCTCATTTTGGAGTGACACCGAGAAACAAAAATAATTCAATTATACCTATTCGTTTTCGAAATATGAATAAATGAAAAGTTCTAAACATAAATATTCAACTGGCAATTATTCGCAAAATAATTGTAAAGCATTGCAAAAAAAAAAATAGGAGGTAAAAAGGTACTTGTAACTCCATAGAATACATAGTTATTTTGACCCTTTTTAGTGTTCCGTACGGAACCCTTATAAGATCACTTCGGTGTCTGTCCGTCTGTCTGTCCGTGTGTCACACCCGATTTTCTCCGAAACTATTTGTCATAGAAAGTTGAAATTTGGCACTAATATAGGAATTGATGGCCTCATCAGAGCCATGTAGTTTTGAAAGTTAAATTTTGACTTAAGGGGTTAGTTTTGGGGGGTGAAATCGGAAGTGAAAAAAAAATTTTTTTACTAGGTAATCGAGTGTGGTGTCAAATAAAAGCTTGTGAAAACACGAGTAAAAAATATATGTATATAATGTAATACTTGCGCGCACTTTTCTTTGTATTATTTTAAAAATATCGCGAAAAATCGCTGTCCACCCGCCTTATCTCGAAAAGTACTTATCAAAAAATTTTGAAAAAATTCTGGAATATTCTCCACAGGGTGTAGATTGAACGAAAATTATCACGAGTGCATTACCTTTAATAATTTATCTGGTATATAAAAAAAAACAAAATTTCAAGGTCATCAGATTTGTAAAGATTGGAAACAAAGCTTGTCTTTGAAATTATTTGTCATAGAAAGTTGAAATTTGGTAAGAATATAGGAATTGATAGCCTCATCAGAGCCACGTAGTCTTGAAAGTTAAATTTTGACTTAAGGGATTAGCTTTAGGGATAAAATCGCAAGTGAAAAAAAAAAATTTACTAGGTCATCGAGTGTAATGTCAAACGAAAGCTTGTGAAAACGCGAGTAAAATATATATATATATATATATATATATATATATATATATATATATATATATATATATATACGAGGCATGTTTTTTAAGTAAGTACCGTTTTGCGATTCCGCCGCCGCAGCGATACGGTCGGCGTTCCGCGCATGCGCGCTGGTAACCTACATCTCATGTCTACGCACTGACGCCATTACAGTCTGATTCTTCATTGTATACGTTGTTTACTGAGTGTTTAAGATGCCTCCGACAATCGTGAGTCCCGCCGATTGTGAAGTACGGGCTGTTATACGATTTCTTAGTGCTAAAGGCGTAAAACCGATCGATATTCATCGTGAGATCTGTGAAGTTTACGGACAAAACATTATGAGTGATGGAATGGTAAGGAAATGGGTGAGAGTATTTAAAGATGGCCGCACAAATGTGCATGATGAAGAACGGAGTGGGCGTCCTTCGGTCGTTAATCCTCCTCGGTCCTCCATACAGCCCTGATCTGGCGCCCAGCGACTACCATTTGTTCCTGCACTTGAAGAAGCACCTGGGTGGTCAGCGTCTTCAAGACGATAACGAAGTCAAAACATTTGTGATACAGTGGTTAACAAGTCAGGCGGCAGAATTTTATGAGGAGGGTATTCAAAAACTGGTGCCACGTTATGACAAGTGCCTCAATATTCACGGAAATTATGTAGAAAAGTAGATTAAGGTACAGGCTTTCATGTAAAATAAAATTATAGCGATATCTTTGCACGTCTTTTTTAATATCCAAAACGGTACTTACTTAAAAAAACATGCCTCGTATATATATAATATATAATATATATATATATATATATATATATATATATATATATATATATATATATATATATATAAATGTAATACTTGCGCACACTTTTCTTTGTATTATTTTTTAAAAAATTGCGAAAAATCGCTGTCCCACCTTATCTCGAAAAGTACTGATCAAAAAATTCTGAAATATTCTCCACAGAGCGTAGGTTGAGCGAAAATTATCACGAGTACATTACCTTTAATAATTTATATGGTATATAAAAAAAAAATTTCAAGGTCATCAGTTTTCAGTAAAGATTGCAAACAAACTTTCTTCAAAACTAATTTGGGGTGTGTCTTGTAAAATCACTAATCATTTTATACCTCCGTAACAAATTTTTTTATTTCGAAAGCAATCAACGTACGGAACACTAAATGCGCAAGTTCAACTTGCACTTGACCGGTTATTTGTTATAAATACATTAAAATTAAATATTTGTATGAGATGTCTTTCATAAAAATACAGTATCATATTCAAAAGGAAATCTAATAATTTAATTTAAAAATTAAGCATTGTTAATCAATAATCAAATCAGCTAGGTCAATGTACGCTATGTCTTAAAAAAAAAACCATTTGCAAAAGTCATGCCCAATTCTTTTCGAACTTTACCCGTCATGTTTATTCACCAATTAGTTTTATGTCCATCATATTTTAAAGCTAAAGAACTGATCTGTAGGTAAAAAAAGTCACTTGTTAATAAATTAAAATTCAGATTACCGTTAACGAAGTATCAGGACAGTATTAAACAAGAATTGAAGATTTAGTTCAGTTATTAAAATGCTGATATTTAACTCTGTAATATGGTTCGTTATCAGAGAAATGTTGACGAAATTATTGAAACACACACAGTTTTTATTAATAAATAAAAATATTGTTTTCCTCTAATAATCTTCCTTTAAATTATTCTCTTTGATCCTAACAGAGTAACTGGCTGAAATTTTTGAGACAGATTAAAGTAATCTTACTGGTCAATCTTGTCTTTTATTTTTAATAATTCGAATTGTAAAAAACGAGTGAATATTCTAAGAAGTAATTTTAGTTCTGTATCACAAAATAACATAAAATTTAAATTTTGTTTATTTATCCATAGTCAGTGAAATAAGAACGTGACCGCTCGTATTCTTGAAAAAATGTGTTTCGAGAAAATTTTTTGCCATCAATGTATTTTTTGGTGTACTAACAACAGTGCAATTACCTTAGTAAGATGTCTAATCGCTTCGTGCATCAATAATCGCTTGGTATCTTCGAGGCATGCTGTCGACGAAATTTTCTGCATACTCTGCACATTCTTCGAATCTCGAGAGGCAACTGAGCCAAAGTCCTCAGAGTCTTTCCTCTGAGCTTTCTATTTACAAAGGTTTTGAGTAGGATTGGGGTCTGGCGATTGTGAGGGCCACTCTAGTATTTTATCGTGGACCCGAGCGAGAGTGACCCGTTCGCGAAGTGATTTTTGCCCAGCAGAAGTTTCTTCAACGTGCTTCTCATTTGGATATCATGAGCACGAAGATGTTCTTGAGTGGTCTCATGGGATGCATTCAAACCCTATTTTCTTAATTCTGCCGCTCCTTGACGCAACGTTAATTTCGGGTCCAGTGAAAACAAAACACGATTCGTTTTTCGTCTTTCGGAGTGACTCTGTCTACCGAGCCACGTTTTGACAAGTTGTTGACATTTTCGTCTCTTTAAAATGATTTACCCACTTCTTCACAAACTATACCGACTTCTCAATATATTTAGCGGCGCGGAATGTGTCATTTTAGGTCCCTTTGGATGGGAACAAAGAAAGACTGCCTCAAACTGATGCGTATGATGTAATTTCGACAAAAGTTCGAAATCGATTGTTTTTTTACTAAAATGCGTCGTAGACAAGGATTCCCTCTACCGATTTTTTATTGAATCGCTAGAATCGCATCTACCAAAAATGAATTATCGCGGACACATTCTTACTGTGTACTAAAATTGCTACCATGAAGAGCAAAATCATTAGTGTAGCTAGAGGGGGTAGGGGTGTGCAGAGCGTTCTGAGTTACCGTCGCTACTAAATTACAGTCGGAATAAAGAAAACATACTAATCAAGACATTAGTAGAGCTAGTAATAACATTAATTAGATTAAAAATCTTACCAAAAGGCCAATAAATTAATGAGAGTTCTGACGTAAACTATTATCTAACAATAAATGTAGACAACTGAAGGCCCATGCAAGCCTTTCTCAGTAAACAAGGTAGCCCTAATTACTTTTCTTAATTTATTTCGAATATGTTTCAAGCGATTTTACTGGCTGCATGGTCTGGATGTATAAAACTCAGGATTAGAGTTAAGAATATTTTTTTAAATTAAAAATGGATCAAAATTTGTTTTCAATAATTTGTGGAACCTATAGTTTACCAATATTTAAACTGCAAATCGCAATATTTTGTTCAAAACTGAAAGAAGTTTAGGAGAATTTTTCAAATATTCTTTAGTCAATTTTCAGCAAAAAAGACTTTTGCTTCTTCTTGCTTGGGAGACATTCTAAAAAATTCAGTTTTTAAATAGACAAAGGAACCCATCCGATGAAGCTAGACACCAAAAAAGCTTCTGACGCTGACGGAATACCTGCCATAGTTCTCAAAAACTGTGGGAGGGAAATAACGCCAGTTTTCTGTAGACTTTTCAACCTATCCTACAGAAAGGGAATATTGCCTTCCTGCTAGAAATGTGCCATACTTAAGCCGATACCTGAAAAAGGCAAGAAAACCTTGCCAAATAACTACCAACCAGTCGAACTACTTTCAATAATATCGAAAATCATGGAAAAGGCTATCAATCAGCATCTTCTAGAATATCTTGAAGGATTCAACATTATTAGCGATCACCAATATGACTTTCGTAAACATAGATCAACAGGAGATCTTCTGACTTATGTAACACATGTTTGGAATAATGCAATTGAACACTTTGGAGAATCCCGAGCGGTTACTCTTGACATATCCAAGGCATTCGTCCGTGTTTGGCACGATGGACTGTTGGCTAAGCTATGCTCTTGGTTATGTCTGAAAAGTTCTGTTTGTGGCTCTCATGTTTCCTCAGAGAGCGTTCTTTACGAGTGGCCGTCGACGGATTTCTTTCTAACACCTTCACTATCAACGCCGGTGTGCCCCAAGGCTACCATACTATCTCCTACTCCCTTTCTCATTTACATTAACGATCTGGTGGAAAAGACTGGAAACCCAATCTACAGCTTTGTAGATGATAGTACGCTTATTTCTTTATTCACTTTAAACGCTCGGACATCGGCTACTCAGACGAATATCCGCAGACAGCGGGAAGTCGTTCAATTTAACAAATACCTGGAAGAAAATCAATCTTGGGGTAACAGTAACCAAGTGGAATTTAACTATTCAGAGAAGAGCTGTTTGTCTGATTGGAGACCAGGAACTAACCGGCGGCTTTGATTCGCTGGAAACATCGAAGAACAGTTGGCCTATTCTACAAGTATTTTCATGGAAAGTGTTCGAAGGATGTAGCCCGCTTAATTCCTCCCAGAGCGGTGGTGCAGGTTAGAAATATACGTAGAGCTAATACTTCACATCCGTATGAGGTTCAGCTTGTTACTCCTCGTACAACGCTTTTCAAGCAGTCTTTCATATGAGAACATAATCAGTTTTGGAATAATTTGCCCAGGACTGTGTTTCCCATCGAGTACAATTTACAGCGATTCAAGAACAACGTCAATCGCTTTTTTCGCACGCGTGTTGCTCCTGCAGCGCTTTAGGGACTTCCCTGCAGCACGTGTACTAGACCCATAAAAAAAAATCTTAGAAAGAATTAACAACAGGAAATATTTTAAAAAGACTTTATTTATTCAAGATAACCTCTTTTTAGCATCAACGTTCACACGAATTAATTAATATATCAAAAGACTTTTTAACATATGTTTTGGTACCTTATTCAATATCTTTGACAAGCGGCCTCTATGTGGGGAATCTCGTAATAATAAACCCATCCCTCCGGAAGGTTTAATTTTGAAGGTAGGAAATGGTTACAAGAAGTGATCTCAAGGGAATAGTATGGATGATTAGGGGGTTACAATGCCTTTTCGAGCAAAAAACTGACTTCTGCGTCCTTATGCGAGGGCGCATTGGCATATAACAGTGTCCAGTTTCTTTGCAGGCAATATTCCGTAAAATTCTACTCAAAAGCTCCAAAATACCGAATACTCTCGTGAAATTCCGGTCATTTGGAACGAATTGATATGGCGATGTCCCTCGAGTTGTAGAACGAAACGAGCCTGATTGCGACATGTGATTTTTTGATGTGAAGGTCATACTGACAGTACCATGTTTTATCACCCGAGATAATGTTTTTCAGTAAATTTCACTTACAGAGAGTTACTCTAATAATGTTCTAAGCGTGTTGAATGCTTGCCTTCCTGAGTCCCCGATAAGTGAGTACGGAACAAAGTGTGAACAGACCTTACGTTTGTTCAAAACATCGGTCAGAATTATTAAGTAATCTGTGCTCTTACTGTACGTCCGTAAAAATTAATTATGATTCTTGAGTTTCCTCAGATCTTTTTCTTTGCAAGTAGTCACAGATGAATTTCTTTCTGATATTATCAACACTGGTGTATAGGGCTTCATCCCTTTTCTTTCCTCTATGTTGTTGATATTAAGGAACTGCTAAAAAATACCAAAAATTTAATGCGTAGTTTTGCTGATGACAGCAGGCTTGTTCCTTGATGCTTTTTAAATGCTCAAACGCCAGCCATCCATGCAAACATTCGCAAGAGAGTTGGAAGTTACATAAGTTAACGAGAATCTGAAAAAAAACTGACTGACAAATATTTCCTGTTTGTAATATTTTTATATTTATAAAACACACATTTCCTTCAATTGTTTCAATACGGTTCTGGTAAAGCTATTCTTAAAGCCGGTTCCAGGCGAATTGATCTTAATTTTTTTTCTACAAACCTTTTCAAAGATCTTAACCTTTGATGCCATACAAAGTTGCTCGGTAAGACAGCTCAATAACTATATAAGATGTTAAAGTTATTATGGGGGCTTTAGTAAAATCTTAGGTCTTAAGCGAATTAATGATGAAGGTCATTGCGATTTGTGTGCTAGTTGGGGTACTTCAGATCAATGTAAGTAATATTTTGGACATTCCGAAATTCTTCTTTTTTCAGGTATTCTAGATGACGAGAAACATATTTTTTAACTTCCAATTTTATAAAAAATCATAATATAGTCAAACATCACAAAAAATGTTAATTTTTATTTACATAACAATAGATTTTTTTTTGGCATACTCGGCAATTTTTTATCTGTCGACATTTTAATTTTATTCTTTAATGTACGTTGGCAGAGAGAACCTAGTTTGTTTGAGGTGATTTTAGAACAAAAGGTTGTATTTTTTAATCTTTAAGGTATTTCTTACGAAAAGACGGAGAGAGTATTATGTTAGAGAAAAACGCGAAATAATTTGGTTTTCAGGGTATAATGAATGTGGCAACTTAGCTTCCCGCTTGCTTCCCTCCGCACACAATTAGGTGTTATTTATTTTTATTTAGTGTCGATGTATATTAATTAATTAAAACGATACTTCGGATTTCAGTGCAATGCATAGAAAGAACGCCCGCGTCCGCTCGCTCAGTCCTCTTCAAGCTACCTTGCCACAGCAAAAATTCACTTCATAAAATACAATAAAAAGTAATATTTATCTAATATTTTTGGAACAGCTAGGGGGATAAACTGCCTTCATATTTTAACAAACAAAAGCAAAATATTTTTTTTGTGTTTTTCTACTTTTTAATGCATATGCTTTTGATTGAAGAAAAGGTATGGATTCCTATCTTTTAAGTGTTAAATATCTGACACTTTTACGATTAATTATGCAATACGGATGGTTTACATCTTTAAATTGAAGCAGTGAATGTATGATGCTAAAAATCTATTATTTCTTATTTCTCAAAATTTCAAGCAAAACTACTTTTAACAGTTTCTCGTAAGAAATGCCTTAAAGTAGTAAGTTTCAAATTTTTTTTATTAGTATTTCACAATCAAGTGAACTGTAGTCTTTAGTGTGAGATAGTTACATCTGGTGTTTATTTTAAAAGTGCATGTTTATAGTAATCTCAATCTCAATCACAAAGGCCCATATCAACCGACCATTTGTGAACATAGGCTTCCTTCATTCTATCCCATTGGGCACTATTTTGCGGTTCTCTGATCCAGTTCAGCCAGGCAGTTAACTTTGGATCATTTGTCCAGCGTGTTGGTGAACGTTCCCTTTCTCTCTTCTCTGTATACGGTCTCCAATGAAGGATGATGTTGTTCCATTTTGAGCCGGTGCATCTCGCGATATGTCCTGCATAATTCCATTTTAAAGTGGTGATTGTTTCAACATCATCTGTCATTCCTGTTGTTCGTCTAATCCATTCATTAGTCCTCCTCCATAGCCCTTTGTGTAACTGCTATTCTTTTTAGGGTTTGCTTTGCTCAAGTCCAAGTCTGACATCTGTACGTAAGCACTGGAAGAACACATTGAACGAATACTTTTGATATAAGCTTTAAGGCGATGTTCTTATTTTTAAGTATATATGAGAAATTTTCAAATGCAGACCATGCCAGTCTTCTCCTTCTATGTATTTCACTTGTTTGGTTTTCTTTTTCTAGTTGTATTTAGTGACCCAGATAAATGTATTTTTCGACATTTTCAATTTGGTATTTGCTAATTATTATGTGTGGGTCTCCTTTACGCATGATTTTGGTCATGTTCAAATTTATTTTTAGACCAACTTTACTTGATTTCTGTTCTAATTCTCGTAACATATGCTGCAAATCACTTGAATTTTCGGCTATGATGACTACATCATCAGCGAATCTTAAGTTATTCAGTCTGCTTCCGTTTATTTCAATACCCTTGTCTGGCCATTGTAGATGTTTGAATACCTCTTCTAATGTTGAATTGACTAATTTTGGTGAAATGACGTCTCCTTGTCTAATTCCTCTGGGAATATTAATTTTTTCTGTGTCTGTGTGCAGTTAAATAGTTTATGTTACCTTTTCATATATATTTTTTATTATTTCTATGTATCTGTGGTCAATCCATGTATTTTTTAAACTATTTATAATTGCTCAATGTTCGATGGTATCAAATGCTTTATAGAAATCGACAAAAGCAAAACAGATGTCCAAGTTATATTCACCTGACTTTTCTATTAACATTCTCATTGTTAAAAGATGGTCATAAATGCTAAAACGTTTTCCTAAACGCCGTCTGCTCTACAGGCTGGTAGTCATCTAATTTTCTAGAAACTCGGTTTGTTATAATTTTGGAGAAGAGCTTATATACCTGTAAAAGTTAACTAATAGGTCTATAGTTCTCCAAATTTGTTTTATCCCCTTTCTTGTATAGGAGAATAACTATCGCATCTGGTATTCCTCTCAAGAACTAATTGGCACATTCTAGACAGAAGTTCGTCTCCTCCTTCTTTTAGCATCTCCACTGTTATATCATCCTCCCCTGGTGCTTTGCACTTTTTCATACTCGATAAGGCCAACATGATTTCATCTTTATCAATATCAGGCATATCTTCTGATCCGACATTCATTATCTTTCCTGTCGTTGTTCTATATTCCGGATCCTCGTCAAGTTGAGAAGTGTATATATCTTTATAAAAAGTTTCTGTAATTGTTTGTAGAAAATTACTGGGTAAATCATTTTATTAATTTTCTCTCCAACTTTTCGATAATAGTTCATCCGTTAATTTTCAAAGAAAGACATTAGTGATAACATCTATTAATAAAGTTGGACACATACTTTTATAGTGTCAATATTTTGCTCGCTAGTTGTTAAAGTTGGCGATACTAGAGAACTTTCAGCTATTTAATTAAAAAAAGTTTCTTCCTTCACAGCGACGAAAAATATCTGATTTGGTATATATAAATCATTTTAACTTGCCAGCAGTTAAGACGGCTTCCGATGTAACTAATTTTATGTTCGTAAGTTTATTTTTAATTTACATAAATGACCTGGATTGTCAGTAATGAGGATAATGATATTATAGTAATTGCAGACAATAATGCTTTAGTTAATGAAAAATAAGATAATTAGAAATATGGATATAACTACCCAAACGATAAAAACTAAATTTCAGTAAATGAAAGTGTGAAACAGCCTATTAATATTTTCTTAGAGCCTATATCACGATAGTATTATCCCTCTCTCTCTCTCTCTCTCTCTATCTCTCTATTGTTTTACGGCTACAGCTGCTAGGACTATTAGGCTGTGTCGGTTTTTATTTCAAAACCCTTATTTTTCTGTTATATTAAATGGTTCCCAACAAAGTCCACAACAAAATGAGTCTAGACGCTATGTCCATAACCTTGTTGAGATTTTATATTTTAAATATTTAGTTTAAGCTTTTTGTATGCTTCCTAGACTCCAATAAAGGTTCTCCTCGGGAAAACTGCTACTGGTTTTGGATATAACCGTTTTCTGTCAGCCCGTCAGCTCGATTACGGAACTTTCACAAAAAGCACGGCCACACGTGCTCGACCACCTGCTCAAATCACATAACCTCAAACTCTCGTTTTAGAAACCCTTCCGCACAGTGCTTAGCAATCCTTTGCGATTAGAAACCCTACCAAGCAATTTTTGGACCACCGTTCCACACTTCGGAGCCCCAAAACGCGCGAACTTCGCTCTCAGAAGCCCCAACCGGAAACACACTACCTCGTGCTTCGAACTATCAAACGGAAATTATGATAGTATTATCATTAAAGTGTAAAATATTTGAGAATGTATCTTGTTTCAAAATTATACAGAAATAGCTATGTTGAAATTATATCGGAGAAATTGTGCAAAAATATATTTGTCAATAGATGTTCATTACCTATGGTGATATAATTTGGCATTATATCAGCAGTCCATCTGCTATTTTTTGGTTTATAACGTAAAGTGGTTCGTGATATACAAAGTTAAGACACCAGAACAATGCAAGAATACACTGTGATTCAATAAAAACTTTGAGTCCTGTCCTACTTGTACATTTTAGCTCATCTCCTCTATGCCTACGATCACAAACATAACTTAAACACATAGACTAATATACACGACTATAAGATATGCGGTGGCATGGAGATCCAATTTCCTTCCCCTATAAAAAAAATCGTCATTACAGTAAAACTTTACCACTAGCAAAGGTCGGTAATAAGGGGGGAAATATCTCATCATCTTACTATAACAAAATAACCGGTCAAGTGCAAGTTTAACTTGCGCAATTAGTGTTCAGTACGTTGATTGCTTTTAAAATAAAAAATGTTGTAACGGAAAGTATAAAATGATCAGTGACTTCACAAAAAACACACCCCAAATGAGTTTTCAACAAGGTTTATTTCCAATCTTTACTGAAAATTGATGACCTTGAAATTTCTGTTTTTTTTTTATATACCATATAAATTATTACAGGTAATGCACTCGTGATAATTTTCGTTCAATCTATACCCCGTGGAGAATATTCCAGAATTTTTTCAAAATTTTTTGATAAGTACTTTTCGAGATAAGGCGGGTGGACAGCGATTTTTCGCGATTTTTTAAAAATAATACAAAGAAAAGTGCGCGCAAGTATTACATTATATATATTATTTTTTACTCGTGTTTTCACAAGCTTTCATTTGACACCACACTCGATTTAGTAAAAAATTTTTTTTTTCACTTCCGATTTCAACCCCCCAAAACTAACCCCGTAAGTCAAAATTTAATTTTCAAAACTACATGGCTCTGATGAGGCCATCAATTCCTATATTATTACCAAAATTCAACTTTCTATGACAAATAGTTTCGGAGAAGAATCGGGGCGTGACAGACGGACAGACAGACAGACAGACAGACAGACAGACAGACAGACTGACAGACACCGAAGTGATCTTATAAGTGTTCCGTACGGAACACTAAAAAAGAGGATTCCTAAAACTTTCCATAAAGCGACACCACCTTTAAAAATCGGTAATCTAAGAAAGAGATTTCATAAAAAAGAACCTATTTTTATGATAACACTTTTACTACCTTTAAAAACCAATAACCAAGAGGAGAGAGAGGGTTTCCAAAAAAGAACCTTCTCTTATCATTAAACTTTGGCAACTTTACAAATCGGTGATCAGTCGAGGGGAAAGGGAGATTTCCAAAGAAAAAAGATTCCTTTCTCATGATAAAGCTTTATCACCTCGAAAATCGACACCCACTATGGAGGAGGGTGATTTCCCAACATAATCATAAATCTTTCCAACCCTCCACGAGAAACACAAAACAAGAAAAATCTATCACCAAAGCGGGAACAATAAACAAATACGGGCTCCTCTCGAAAAAACCTGGCCCTCCTGAAAATGCTGGATCTCGAGGGAATCCTTCCAGCTCTCTCATTCCTTTCTCGTCAGCCCTCAATATACAAAGACGCACTGATATAAATATTGGCTTCTTAAGACTACTATAAAAGTAAATAGAGATGGTTTTAATAACACTATTCAAAATTTATTTTTTGTTTGTCACACAGACTTTGTACCATATTTAGATAGTGTAGGTATTCTTAACAATACGGATCGTTACACTTATTATGTTTTTTGTGACATGAAATTTTATTTTTTCCATTAAGAGCGTATAAAACTATATTGGAACTGAATAATTAGGGTATAAAATATCAAATACCTAATATTTTTGATTTTCGTGAGTACTTCGCTGCAAGTAGGTATTTTTTAAGTGTCCAAAAATAGACCTTCAACAATGTAGTGCTCTGTTGTATTTGGTATCGCTTCTCTATGTGAAAAATGTCATTGTGAAACCTTTTCTCCTGTTTATTGTTAACAACACCCAGATTTCCAGAAAGGATTCCAGGTGCGAATCCAGAAAGTGTTTTTAACAAGATGTTACATGTCAAAGTTTGTAATATAGTAATAGTTTTTTAATTAAATTTTTATAGTTTTCTACCCAAAAAGATATTCTTAATGCTCTGCCTGTTTTTGGAAAGATTTAAATCATTCATATCTGCGTATGTAAATAAATCATATTCAGATCTGCTTATGTTAAAAATAATATTCAGGGATACTTGGTTCTTAAGTTAGATTGCATTCCGTTTCACCACCTTGACCAGGGACAACCCGTTCTTCGATCTCTGTAGATTTAGGAGATGTTGGTCTAGGTATTACAGGCAACTCGGAACTTTGAGGGACTGTCCTTTTTACAAACAGTAGCTCTAAATATTTAATGGTGTGTTTCGACTTATTAATTATGTTCTTGATGTTAATTGAGCAAACATAGCAGTCACTTCGATAATAGCTAAATTTCGTCCAAATCATTGGCATGGCAAAGGATATATCTCGAGATCCTTTAGTCCACCCTGTAAGAAGGATAACACATTATATAATAGAAAAATCGAAATTTCCCGTTCTCTAAATACGTAACAAAAACTGTCCGGTTGGTTTGATTACACAAATATACGAGGATTATTAATTATGTTCTTGATGTTAATTGAGCAAACATAGCAGTCACTTCGATAATAGCTAAATTTCGTCCAAATCATTGGCATGGCAAAGGATATATCTCGAGATCCTTTAGTCCACCCTGTAAGAAGGATAACACATTGTATAATAGAAAAATCGAAATTTCCCGTTCTCTAAATACGTAACAAAAACTGTCCGGTTGGTTTGATTACACAAATATACGAGGATGGATTGAAAAGCGGCCTAGTCAAGCAAACAAAATAAAATACGTACAAAAATATTTGTATTTTTCGACGTTATCTCCACCTAGCTCTATGCACTTCTTCCACCTGCTTTTCAAAGCTTCCACACCTGCTTGAAAAAAAAAATTCCTCAAGAGCTTCAAAATACTGGTTAACTGCAGTTTCGATTTCTTCATTTCTGGCTACCGAGGTACTTTTTTAGGTTTGAAAACAGTTGAAAGTTCGAAGGTGCCAAATAAGGAGAATAAGCCGGGTGGGGCAGCAATTCGAAACCACAATCACGAATTTGAGCCATAGACTCAACAGAAGCGTGAACGCGAGTGTTGTCCTGATGGAACAAAATTTTTTTTCTCAGTAATCCTGGGCGTTTCTCTTTAATTTTTTGACGTAAACGACGCAAAAGGGTGCAACAGTAAGTCAAGTTTACCATATTGTTTCGCCTTTCGGGAGTCCACCATAATAATACCTTTAGCATCCCAAAAAACTGACGCCATCACTTTTCCATCCGATAGAATTGCCTTCGCTTTCTTTGGGGTCTGTTTACCAGATTTTTTCCACTGCTTGGGTTGTTGTTTTGACTCTAGAGTATAGTGGTGAACCCAGGTTTCGTCCATTGTCACAAATCTGTTAAGAAAATCTTGCGGATCAGCCTCAAACATCTTCAAACAGTCGCGTGAAATCGTGAGTCGAATTCGTTTTGTGTTCAACTGAAAGCAATCTGGGGACCCACCTATCGGAAACCTTAGAAAATCCGAGTTCGTTGGCAATGATGTTTCGTGTTCATTCATACAAGATGCCTATAGGCTCTGCAATCTCCCTGATAGTTAATCTATGGTCTTTCAATATGAGATCACACACTTGCCGATGTTTTCATCAGTCGTAGACGTCGTGGACCGGCCCGAGCGAGGGTCATCTTCGATGCTCTCTCGTCCACGTTTAAATTCTGCAACCCATATTTTCGTAGTGGTATATGACGGAGCAGATTCCCTTATTGTTATTTTCATATCATCGTGGATCTTCTTTGGCGTTAATATTTTTTTAAACAGGTACTTGACGACCGCACGTTGTTCAATTTTTTCCATTTTTCCAAAAACGCTGGACTTGGTCTCACTAAACTCGATCTAACCTAAAAACCACAAATTTTACAGCAACAAAATTTTACACTGTGACAACCAAAGAAAGTATGAACTTATAAAAATATTATAATTATTTTTTGGTGAGGCCCCGAACTTTTCATTCCATCCTCGTAACATAAAATTAAATTATAATTTTCGGGTCACTAGTTGTTCACTTACAGTAACTTGACATCTTAAATATAATACCACTATCACAAAAAACTGAAGGTGGCCAAATAAATACTACTGCAGTTGGGCGTACCTAAATATGTTGTAATATTGATGCCAATTTTATGTGACAAAAACATTGCTGACTAGTGTCATTTACCTAAGTAAATAAATTTGATAGAAAATCAAATATTATTTCTCTCATTCGGAAAATGTATTATATTATAAACTAGCCGTGCCCGCGCCTCCGCTCGCGTGGTCTTGATTCACCTTTATCATCACTGTTTATTCGTTATGTTTATATTACTATATAGCTCAAGGGGCCTTAGAGGCCCATGACTTGGTTGCATACTTGTCTCCACTTTTTTTTTGTCCCTGTGAGCTTTTCCCAGTGCGAGATTCCCATCAACTCCGGATCTTGCTTTACTGCCTGAATCCATGTAGATCGAGGTCTACCTTTGCCTCTTCTTCCAACCACTTTTCTTTCCCACACCTCCAACGCCTCCTTTTCTCTTGCATTCAGTTTCCACGTTTCGCATCTATATGTCACCGTGGGTCTGACAACTGTCGTATATATTCTTTCTTTTGCTTTTATTGATACATTTTTTGATTTCAATATTGGATTCATTGCCCCCAAACATCTTCGTCCTTTCGCTATTCTTTCTTGTATCTCCGTCCTTTCTTGTCCACTCTCTGTTATTGTTACTCCCAGATAATTAAATTTGTCTACTTTTTCAAACATATATCTTTTCCCTAAGTTGTTTATTATATCTAAACTTTTGTGGTTTTTATTATCCTTCTTTTTTGTAATTCATGTATTTTGTTTTTTCCTCATTTATCTTTAGTCCTCTCATCCTTCTCCTTTCTTCTATCCTACTTATGGCTCTTTTGAGGTTTTATTTTGCTCTTGCAATCACTGCTACACCATCCGCATAGGCCAAGCACTGGCAGGTTTGTAGGTGTAAAGGATTATCTGTTTTAGTACCAAATTAAATAGACATGTCGATACTGGTTCCCCCTGTCTTAATCCTCTCTTCACCTTAAACTTGTCTGATACTTTGCCTTCAACCAACACTCTATTTTCTGTGTCATTCAGGGTCATTCTCACCATGCGAATCAATTTACTTGGAATTTTTAGTTCTTCCATTATCTTGTAGAGTCCTTCTCTATTTACAGAGTCATATGCTTCTCTGAAATCCACAAAGACCAAGTGTAGTGCCAAATTTTGTTCTAAGCTATTATCTTGGATTTGCTTAATCGAAAATATCTGGTCTGTAACCGATCCACACTGGTACTCTTCCAGAATAGACTCGGCTTTCTCTGCTAGTCTGTTTTTGATAGTCAACACTACTATCTTGTACACATCCAGTAAGGCTATTGGTCTATAATTAGCACATATAGTTTTTTCTCCTTTTTTTTTATATTGGACAAATGAGCGACTCTCTCCAGCTCACTGGCATCTTTTCTGTTTCCCATATTTCTTGCACCAACCGGCATTTTCATTTTCCAGATCTACTCCTCCAGCTTTTATCAGTTCTACAATTTCCACCCGGGGCCTTATTTTTTTTTGGGTTCTGAGTATTTTTCTTAGTTCTTTTTACAGGGTTTATTTGTCCCCTCCTGCCCTTCAGTTAATTTTGCTTCCTATTTCTCATTCAACTCATTTTCATCTCCATTTAGTGTTTCTTTAAAGTATTCCCCCCATCTATTCAGTCTTTCTGCGAAGTTAAACTTCCATCTTTTTTCCTACATATTAACATTTTGTCTCTGTTTATTCCCTTTGTATTTTATAAAAAAAAACGCGTAAATCGGATAAGTGGTTCTTGAATGCTAGGCGCAGTAATGGATAGACAGACAGACAGAGAGACGTTAAGTTTTATATATATTATAGATTTTCTTCGACATATATTAAATTAAGAATTTAAAAAAAATCACGTAAATCGGATGAGTGGTTCTCAAATGATAAGCACACTAACGGACAGACAGACAGAGAGACGTTGCGTTTTATATATATTATATAGATTATTATTATTATTATATAAACCTGGTCAGAGAACATACCTATGAATTTAAAAAATCACGTAAATCGGATAAGTGGTTCTCGAGGGATAAGCGCACTAACGGACAGACAGAGAGACGTTGCATTTTACATATATTATAGATATAGATTATTATTATTACTATATAACCTGGCCAAAGAATATATGTATGAATTTAAAAAAAGACACGTAAATCGGATAAGTGGTTCTCCCCTGATAAACGCACTAATGGACAAACAGACAGACAGAGAGACATTGCATTTTATATACATTATAGATTATAGATATTCTCAGCTTCATAATATTGTTCCAAATTTAGGCTGTGTACTGCAAGGGAACGCGCTAGTGGCAAACTTTTTTCCGACTTCATTCACTATTATCGTCACTGCTCATTCCCTATGCGACCTATCGTAATAAAAAATACAGCCTATAACCTGGCCAGATAACATATGTATGTTTTAAAAAAAAAAAAAAACGTAAATCGGATAAGTGGTTCTCCAGTGATAAGCGCACTAACGGACAGACAGACAGACAGACAGAGAGACGTTGCATTTTATATATATTATAGATGAATACATAGGAAACAGGAATAACCTATCTGCATTTCTGTATTTTCTTTATTTTATTTAAATTACCTATTGTTAAGTTTTTATAATATTTTATTTCGTACTGAAATTTACTTTATTTCTGTTTTGTTTATTTAGCCTCTACCATTGTATGTGTTTTTTGACATGTATAAAAGACGCGAAATATCTATCTATCCTGACCCCTACATTAATATATAATTAGAGGCTAATAGCTATTGTAAAGATCTATCATTATTTTGAAATTAAACTATAAAGAATAGAAATTTATTTTTTAAAATTTAATGGCATCATCATAATAACTATTCTGTTTTACAGGCTGCTCCTCTTACTAGCGAACAGAAACTGAAACTGGACAGTTACAATAAAATATGCCTCAAACAATCCAATGTCACTGAACTTTTGTTAGAACAAGCTCATAAAGGAATATATAATGACGACCCCAACTTAAAGAATTACATTTACTGCTTTTCACAAAGAGTTGGTTTCCAAGACACAAATGGCGCTGTCCGAAAGGAAGTATTCGAGAGAAAACTAAATGACGAAGTTGAAGATAAAAGGGTTCTATCTAAATTGGTCGAACAGTGTACAGTTCAAAAAGAGAGCCCAGAAGATACTGCTTTTAATATTGTAAAATGTTTACGGGAAAGTGCTCCTGATATTGATTTCTTTAAGGTAAATATGTACGTATGTATATTGCGATATATTTTTTTACCGTGCCAATTAAAAAGATTACTTCAAAATATATTCATCCGGAAATCAATGTATTTAATTTTCAAAAAATCGGTCAAGTGCAAGTTGAGCTTGCGTAATTAGTGTTCCGTACCGTGATTATCTTGAATTTTTTTTTGTTTTTTTTGATTTCACAAAACTCCACTCCAAATGAGTTTTTAACAAAGTTTGTTTTCGATATTTATTGATAACTGATGACTTTGAATTTTTTTTTATATATACCAGATAAATATAAACACTAAATCATAAATTTTCTGATGCCAAATCAGTCATCAGTTTTAAAATTTCTGTAAGCATGGTAAGGACAGATAGAACACAGTACCCTGTGGGATTCATCCTACTGATATATAAAAAGTTATTTTATCCTACGTCTGTGGCAATGCCACAAGAACACTAAATGGTCATTTGCTGTCTGATAGTACAAAACAGTTTGGATATCGTCAGGGTGATGACACTTATATTTATTAATAGCCAGTTATATGTGGTTATATATAATTTTGAAAAGACAAATTTAAGAAATTTTCTTTTATTAATGATAATTATATTATTATTTACTTTTTCTATTAGTAAAAACCATGTACCTTGTTAGGTTAGACTCTTAACAATGATATAAAAGCAGCGAAAACTGATAACTTGCGTTGTGGAGAATATTCCAGAATTTTTTCAACATTTTTTGATAAATATTTTTCGAGATAAAGTAGGGGACAGCGATTTTTGGCAATTTTTAAAAATTAATACAAACAAAAACGTGCGCAAGTAGTATGTCATATATATTTTTGAACTCATGGTTTTACAAGCTTTCATTTGATGACTGGCAAAAAAATTTTTTTTTTTACTTCCGATTTCACCCCTCAAAACTATTCCCTTAAGTCAAAATTTAACTACACGGCTCTGATCGGGCCATTAATTCCTATATTAGTGCCCAGTTTCAACTTTCTATGTCAACTAGTTTCGGAGAAAATTGGATGTGACAGACGGAGAGACACCAAAGTAATCTTATAAGTGTTCCGTACGGAACACTAAAAATGTTGCCCATGTATAGTTCTAATTGTCCTGTTGACAAACAATTTATATGTGCTCTTATCGCTGGGTGAAATATTTTAAGACTAGATCTCCATTTTTTTTTATCTTAATCTTAGAGATTACTTTTCAATCTTAAACCGCCCCTCTAGAGGGAGACTCCCTGGTTATACTGTAACATAGTTGGGACATTTTTTTTATCAGGCTCTAGCATTGAAATAAGTCACTTTGCCAAATATAGTCTACATAAAAGTTTTCACAAAAGCTTATTTAAAACCCAAAGTATAGCTAGCTGGTGTACCGCTGAGTAAATTTTCAAAATTTTTGCCGTCTTTTATACACAAACAACCTGCCAAGTGCAAATCGGACTCCGTACGTTGATTGCTTTTGAAATAAAAATTTTGGTTACGGAGGTGTAAAATGATCAATGACTTTACAAAACACCGATCTGATGACCTTGAAATTTTTGTTTTTTATATACCAGATAACCTATTAAAGGTAATGCACTCGTGATAATTTGCGTTCAATGTACAGCCTGTGGAGAATATTTAAGAATTTTTTCAAAATTTTTTGAACAAGTTTCTATTTGATACCCCACTCGATGAGCTGGCAAAAAATTTTACTTTTCATTTCTGATTTCACCCCCCAAAACTAAGCCCTTAAGTCAAAATTTAACTTTCAAAACTACACGGCTCTGATTACGCCATCAGTTTCTATATTAGTGCTACATCTTAACTTTTTATGTCAAATAGTTTTGTAAAAAATCGGGCGTGACAGACAGACACCGAAGTGATCTTGAAAGTGTTCTGTACGGAATACTAAAAACCACAGAGGCTCTTGCATACACAAGAAGCTTTATACATAACCACCGCGGCTTTTTGCAGAAAACTTTCTTAAA
This sequence comes from Pachyrhynchus sulphureomaculatus, assembly GCA_019049505.1. NCBI lineage: Eukaryota > Metazoa > Arthropoda > Insecta > Coleoptera > Curculionidae > Pachyrhynchus > Pachyrhynchus sulphureomaculatus. The sequence continues at coordinate 242,930,128 of CM032446.1, forward strand.
GGAGAATTAACTATAACAAATTCATCAACACTATGCTTACGAAATCCATATTCCTTCCAGCTATTATAAAAATTGCGGATTGATAACTATTTACACAATCTTTTAAATAACTAAATGCAATGGCCGATAGTTGTTTGGCATGATCTTTTTCACATTTTTCTTAGTCAGTTGAACCCTAACACATTTCCCAGACAAGGTAATCCTTTTTTTTGTGAAATGAATTTAAAAAATCTGAAAAAATGTTAGGATATGTTTTATAATACACTGTATCAAAACAGTATGGAACTAGTGAGTTATTATTCAAGGAGAGACATTTTGCTTCTATTTGTTTGTATGTTTTTTGTTGAGAGATAGGTGAGATTTTGCGATCGACTTTCAGCCAAATATATTAAACGAAAACTTTACTAGATCCAGAACTTTTGTTAGCCACAAGTAATTTTCGGAATACTCACACATGGGCAGTGAAAAACCGACACATATCAAGTTTTCAAGAACAATTTTCAATAATTTTGATAGGATACTTCCACAAGTTATATCGCTTGTACGTACGATTCTTTTGGAGTTCGCCAGTGTCGTATGAATAAGTGATACTGACGTTTCGCTGATCATTCTGCGGGCTTCTTCGGAGCTTGTAACGCGAACTAACTTCTTCGGAAACTAGTATGAAAATTTTAAATGAATTTATGGATTCATCTTTTAACGCCTTGCTGTTGGTCCATGGGTATTATCTGACAGGTTCAGATTATTTAAATTTTATACAAGATGTGACTTTTTCATGGTCTTTACATTTTAGATGAGAAATTGGTGATTGTCTAATTTTTTGGGTTTGAATATTACCACGCTGCAATCCCTGATACTTTTACCAGATTATATAAATATGAGTATACAAAGCTGGAATTAATACAATGGAAGCAGTACACACATGCATAGAAAACGCTACAAATCCAATTCTGGATCTCGAGGGAATTTTTCCAGCTCTCTCATTGCCCTCTCGTCAGCCCTGAATATATAAAGACTTACTGATATAAATATTGACTTCTTAAGACTACTTTAAAAGTAAATAGAGATGGTTTTAATAACACTATCCAAATTTAATTTTTTTTTGCCATTGCCACGCTGCAATCCCTGATACTTTTACCAGATTATATAAATATGAGAATACAAGGCTGGAATTAATACAATGGAAGTAGTACACACATGCACAGAAAACGCTACAAAGACAATGCTGGATCTCGAGGCAATTCTTCCAGCTCTCCCATTGCCCTCTCGTCAGCCCTAAATATACAAAGACTCACTAATATAAATATTGACTTCTTAAGACTACTATAAAAGTAAATAGAGATGGTTTTAATAACACTATTCTAGAAGTTTTGCAAGCGGTAAAACACTACTTAAATTTCCACTAAATTTTATATTTTTAACACCATGGCATGTTTCGCTATACGACAGCTTCTTCAGATGGTTTGTTACAAAATGAGGGTAATATTACTATAATAAATTGTTGGTTTACAATTTATGGCAGGTAATAAAATAATTTAATTAAAACAGATTTAGTAATGGTGAATTATTTAAGTCTAGTTGTTAATTTATTAAGGAATCTGAATTTTTCAATTTGTTTATTTCTAAAGATTTTAGGTAATTAAGTTTCAGGCTCTTTGTGCAAGTATGTAATATTTCAAAGTTTGGGTTAAATTGGTGGTTATTTTCAATTAAATGATTTGCGTAATTTGAGTTATTTTTTCTGTTGATGTATGATGAAGCATGTTCTTTCATTCTTTTTGAAAAACTTCTTCCTGTTTGACCTATATATGTTTTTGAGCAATTTCCACAATTTAATTTGTATATTCCGGATCTATTGTCTCTATCTGTTTTAGTTTTGTTATTTTTTATAAATTTGCCAAGTGTGTTGGATGTCTTAAATGCTGTGTTAATATTTAATTTTCTCAAGAATCTATTTAATTTAGTGCTGCATCTACCATAGTACGTTATTGACTTTACTTTTTTATAAGGTTCTTTATTACTCGGAGAAACTGTACTAATGGCTTTTTTGTAAAGTTTTTTCTTGAGAATATTATCTATTACGAATGGTGAATAGTCATTGTTTACTGCCAATTGTTTTATAATTTTTTGAATAATATATACAAATCAAAAACTTCCTTGACCCAACAAAATATAAAATTCACCTCAGTGAAGTTGAAATCAACAATAGCTTAAACTTCCTTGACCCCAACAATAAAAAAAGATGCCTCCGACAATCGTGAGTCCCGCATAATAACACATTTTTTCATAGATCTGTTTACCATTAAACCGTCACATACTAACATAATTATTGTGCATATTACCTCTTGAATTACGGATGTTATCACGTTGGGTTCCAAGTTGACACAAAAAACTTTTCAGTTTTCCATAATAACAATTTTTAGACAAACTTAAAACATGGGTGGCCTACGTATTCGATAAACAATCCATTAATGCAGTACCAAAAAAAGTGAATATTAAGCAAACAATTTCTGCCCGCAAAATCATGTGCACATCCATAATTGCTAGCCTCGTATAACAATCATTATTGTGAGACATTGAACAATCTGCGTCGTGCAATCCAGAACAAAAAGACGTGGCAAGTTGAGTAAGGGTATCGTTTTGCTCAAGAAAAAACTTCATCAAATCAAAAAAGGATCATATACAGTATAGTTTTTTCCGAATAATAACCAGAAAACCAGTGGTTAACAAGTCAGGCGGCAGAATTATAAAAAACGTGCCAAAGTCAATAACGTAGAAAAGTACTATGGTAGATGCAGCACTAGATTAATATTCACCATCAGATTCTTGAGAAATAAAGAACCTTAAAAAACGTATTAACACAGCATTTAAAACATCCAAAAACATCCAAAATACTTGGCAAATTTATAAAAAATAACAAAACTAAAAGAGATAGAGACAATAGATCCGGAGTAAACAAATTAAATTGTGGAAATTGCTCAAAAACATATATAGGTCAAACAGGAAGAAGTTTTTCAAAAAGAATAAAAGAACATGCTTCATCATACATCAATAGAAAAAATAACTCAAATTACGCAAGAAATTTAATTGAAAATAACCACCAATTCAACCTAAACTTCGAAATATTACATACTTGCACAAAGAGCCTGAAACTTAATTACCTAGAATCTTTAGAAATAAACAAATTGAAAAATTCAGATTCCTTAATAAATGAACAATTAGACTTAAATAATTCACCATTACTAAATCTGTTTTAATTAAATTATTTTATTATCTGCCATAAATTGTGAACCAACCATTTATTATAGTAATTTGACCCTCAATTTGTAACACACCATCTGAAGAAGCTGTCGAGCAGCGAAACATGTCACGGTGTTAAAAATATAAAATTTAGTGGAAATTTAAGTAGTGTTTTACTTCTTGCAACACTTCTAGTTATGGATTTCCACCAAGTATCGGCTGAATCAATCCAACACTATTCAAATTTAATTTTTTTTACTATTGACACGCTGCAGTCCCTGATACTTTTACCAGATTATATAAATATGAGTATACAAAGCTGGAATTAATACAATGGAAGCAGTACACACATGCAAACAAAACGCTACAAAGACAATCGAGGATATAACTCCCTTTTATCTGCATGTCATGAGCATGGAAAATTAGCCTTTGTGTACAATAAAATGGTAAAATGATCGGAATAAATATATTTTTCTGTGTTTTTAAAATGGATCTTTAAAACAGCTTTTTATTACTATTATTATATAGACTAAAGCTAACCAATTAAAAATAATACTTCAATTTAAAATAACTGGTCAAGTGCAAGTTGAACTTGCGCAATTAGTGTTCCGTACGTTGATTGCTTTCAAAATAAAAAATTTTGTTACGGAGGTATAAAATGATTAGTGATTTTACAAGACACACCCCAAATTAGTTTTCAAGAAAGTTTGTTTCCAATCTTTACTGAAAACTGATGACCTTGAAATTTTTGTTTTTTTTATATACCATATAAATTATTAAAGGTAATGTACTCGTGATAATTTTCGTTCAACCTACACTCTGTGGAGAATATTCTAGAATTTTTTCAAAATTTTTTGATCAGTACTTTTCGAGATAAGGTGGGACAGCGATTTTTCGTAATTTTTTAAAAATAATACAAAGAAAAGTGTGCGCCAGTATTACATTATATATATATATATATATATATATATATATATATATATATATATATATATATATATATATATATATATATATATATACATATATTTTACTCGTGTTTTCACAAGCTTTCGTTTGACACTACACTCGATAACCTAGTAAAATTTTTTTTTTCACTTGCGATTTCACCCCTAAAACTAATCCCTTAAGTCAAAATTTAACTTTCAAGACTACGTGGCTTTGATGAGGCCATCAATTCTTATATTCTTACCAAATTTCAACTTTCTATGACAAATAATTTCGAAGAAAATCGGGTGTGACCGACAGACAAACAGACAGACAGACGGACAGACAGACACACACTGAAGTCATCTTTTAAGTGTTCCGTACAGAACACTAAAAATGACAACAAAAATTTTACTGTATACTCGACCGACCGAACGAAAATTCAGCTTTTTTAATTTAAATAAAAAAACCGGTCAAGTGCAAGTTGAACTTGCGCAATTACGTACGGAATACGTACGTTGATTGCTTTTCAAATAAAAAATTTTGTATAGAGGTATAAAATGATCAGTGGACTTAACAAAACACACCCCAAATGAGTTTTCAACAAAGTTTGTTTCCAATCTTTACTGAAATCTGATGACTTTGAAATTTTTGTTTTTTTATATACCAGATAAATTATTAAAGGTAATGCACTCGTGATAATTTTCGTTCAATCTACACCCTGTGGAGAATATTCCAGAATTTTTTCAAAATTTTTTGATAAGTACTTTTCGAAATAAGGCGGGTGGACAGCGATTTTTCGCGATATTTTTAAAATAATACAAAGAAAAGTGCGCGCAAGTATTACATTATATACATATATATTTTTACTCGTGTTTTCATATTTCATACACCACACTCGATTACCTATAAAAAAAATTTTTTTTGCACTTCCGATTTCAGCCCCCAAAACTATTAAGTCAAAATTTAACTTTCAAAACTACATGGCTCTGATGAGGCCATCAATTCCTATATTAGTGCCAAATTTCAACTTTTTATGACAAACAGTTTCGGAGAAAATCGGGTGTGACAGACGAACAGACAGACGGACAGACACCGAAGTGATCTTATAAGTGTTCCGTACGGAACACTAAAAAGCTGTACACGTATTTTAAGTTACAAAGATTTCATGTCCCCAGATATAGTAAAATTAAGTTTGGAATGTGAAATCTTTGGCACAATGACACTACTCAGTATATATCACCACTACACCAAACACTTTATGTTTGCACTCGACGCGCGTTTCACTAACCATATTAGTTTTATCAGGAGCGATGACTGACTGTCAATGACCGTTATTGACAGTCAATCATCGGTCCTGATGAAGCTAACATGGTTAGCGAAACGCGCGTCGAGTGCAAAAATAAAGTGTTTGGTGTAGTGGTGATATATACTGAGTATAGTAAAATTGTTTCCACACTGTTTAGTTGTGAGTAATTTGATTAATGGGCTTTACTAGTTGGCTTGTCAAGAATTTTTATTGTATCTTTTTTAGGTTGCTCCAGAAATAGTTTATGTCTCAAATGAACAAGCACAAAAATACTTGGTTCTACATAAAGAATGTGCTGCCGAAGTGAAAATCGATGCAGATATCATAGAAAAAGCCGGCAAAACAGGTGCAATTCATGATGACGATAAATTCAAAGATTACATTTTTTTGCATGACGAAGAAACAAGGAATCTTAAATGAAGATGGTACTATTAATAAGGACAAGTACTACAAATGCTTTGAGAAGATAATTAAGGATGCTCCGCTACTGGAGAAATTAGCTAAAAAATGTCTGGGGGGGGGGGGGGGGGGGGGGGGGGGGGGGGGGGGGGGGGGGGGGGGGGGGGGGGGGGGGGGGGGGGGGGGGGGGGGGGGGGGGGGGGGGGGGAGGGGGGGGGGGGGGGGGGGGGGGGGGGGGGGGGGGGGGGGGGGGGGGGGGGGGGTGCAGCATGATACACCCCAAAATACCGCTTTCCTTATGAGCAAATGTTTTTATGAAAACTCTCCAGTAAGTCCTTCGAAACTAATAATAATACATTCTATTTTTTTTCACATCTTATATTAGTTCAGCATAAAAAGTAGAGTCGTATACACAAAATTTTCCTAGGTCTAGCTACAAATTTTCCACATAACAAAAATACCGGCAGCTGGTTAGTGTTGTTAGGGTATGTTAGGGTCTTTATGTTAACTTTACACTGATAAATTTATCCTTAATATTTAAAACACTAATGAATTTTAAATTAAAAAAAATAAATTTTGTGGACCCTGTACGCGCTTCTGGAAAACAGTCTCAACAGAAGCAGTGCATGAGTGGAAGTTGGTAAAGTCTATTGTGTGATCTGTCAGAAGTAGATGTAGAAGGAGGGCAGATGTGGTTTGTTTATCTTTGATAGCCAATTTATGTTCTTTCATATTAGCAGATATTCTTGTTAGTTTGTCCAATGTTTACCGCAAGTTTCACATGATACTCTGGTTTTTCACTTGGATTCTGTCTTTGGGTTTTCTTATCATTGATCTTCTTGTTTGTATAGGTTCTCCTACAGCTGATACCGAATCGAGTACTGTTGGTGGAGCCTTTAAAGTATAGTACCATAGAGTAGCATTGGGTCTGTTTTCTGGATCTTCATCAAACTGTCTTCGTGGATTTTGTTCATTTATGGCCCTGTCTATTGTGTGTTTTATCCATCCTGTTTTAGGGTTTTGGGGAACTTTTCTAACTCTCTTTTAGAGCCGTCTGTGAGAAGAGTTGAGCTGGAAATTAATATGTCCCTCACAGGCTGCAATTGTGAGGGATAATTGTGGAATACAGTACTATTGTGTTTGCTGGTTTCCTGCATACAGTATCTTTCGATCGTCCGTTTTCACTTTTGTGTGACTTCTACATATACGAAAAGCAAGGTAAAGTGAATTTATTGAGGAAGGGAGTTTAGATAGTCTAGGAAGCTGATTTCTACCGAAGGTCTATACCATGAATACATCGTCAATGTATCGAAACCGTATTATGATTGTTGTCTCCATCGCTTTCTTTTTGGAGTATATCATGAAGAGATTGGTTTGTCGGTATATCTATTTATCGTACATGAAGAAGGTATTTTTCAAGCAAGGTTTTGACAGATCTACTACATTTGCTGAAATATTTTCGTTCTCTATTCATTTCTTCACCCGTAAATCACTGTCAATGTTTCCATCATTTATCGTAATATAACCAGAATGTCCTTCTCAGCATGTGTGAATATCTTCAAAGCGTCTGTTATAATACTGTAGTAGTTTTTGCTATCGCAGAACCAGGATTGTTATTTTCGACTTGATTCTTGGGACACTTCTATTTACAGTTCAAAAGTGACGATACGGTTTAACGTTTTTGTTATATGTGAACAGGTTTCGGCCCTATATATATATGTATATATATATATATATATATATATATATATATATATATATATATATATATATATATATATATATATATACAGTAAAGTCTGTTTATAACGAACTCCAGAAATTCACTAAAAATGGTTTGCTGTATCCGAAGTTCGTTACAAACAGTAAATAAAAAATCATCAATTTTTAACCTTTTTATGCTTAAAAAATAATATAATAATTATTAAATTAAAAGAAAACGTTGTAAAACAAGTCACACTAAAGTTATTATTATGTATGTTGGTACATATACGAGTATAAACGAAAGCATTAAAATACGTAGTTTATACAATAAAATTAGAAATTTTCGTTTGTACAATTTTACTTGAAAAAGAAATGGTGTTTATATAATTATCAAGGTCACAAACACTACTCCATATACTATGTTCAAGAACTTCACGAGATTCCAAAAGATTGCGAGTTGCAGTCATTGTCTTAGTCATTTCTGAAACGGATGGACCATAAATATTATTTCCTTCTCCAAGCTCGTCTTCATCGTCATTATCGCTTAAAATCTGTCACTCATGTCACAATTTGATCATCAGTTAATATTTCTCTCGTCATTAATTCATTATCAGCACATACATATTCTTCAAAATTAAAGTGATTAAACATCTTTTTAAACTCGATTTCCACTGTATATTTTTGAATGTCAGCATCGTAAACAAATTCTAGACAATCAGTAGGATCTTCTCGATGTTTTTCAATCCACTGAGTCCATGGTAGCTCATCATCTGAGCCATATCTACATTCTTTCCTTAAAAATCCGCCATGCTTAAAACAGTTTGCAATGGTTTCTTTACTGACTTTTTGCCAACCCATATGGATAAAGTTTATAGCGTCCAAGAGAGTTACAGAAAAAATGTTGTCTTTATCAATCGTCTCTAACATTTTCATAAATAAAATCTTTCTATAATGACGTTTCAAAGAATGTATCACACCTTGATCCATAGGCCGGAGCTTTGAACTTGTGTTTGGAGGCATAAAAACCAATTTAATTGCTGTAGATCAACTTCAGGGTGCGCTGGACAGTTGTTAATCAAAAGTAATATTTTTTTGTTTGTGAATTTTAGTTCTTTGCCACATTCGATCACTTCGATTTTAAAAATTTCTAGTATCATCCAGGCTTTACTGTTTAATTTTTACTTTACTGGTAAATATTTGTTTTTAAAACACCTGGGTTTGACGGGCTTTCCTATCACTAACAATTTTCTTTTTTCTGTTCCAGACATATTTGTAGTTACACAGTAATCCTTACTTTTGATAATTTTCTGCCGGCACAATTCTCTCCGACAAACTTTAATGTCTTTTCAGGCGCCATCTTGTAAAACAAACCCGTTTCATTTGTATTAAAAATGTCCAGATATTCATAACTTTCTCGAATTTCCTGCCATACATTGGCCAACCACTGATCAACAACAATCATATCCACTACTGCATTTTCTCCTACTAGCTTACCCTCACTAATATTATGTTGCTTTTTAAATCGTTCAATCCAACTTCTAGAACAGTTAGACTCGGTGTTCTCTATTTCCCTTCCCAATTTTCTTGTAAAGTATCGCCGGTAATAGGAACATGTTCATGTCATTTTTGACTAAACCATTTATTTATTTTTTTTTGTATGGGTCTAGCATATGAGCTGCAGGGAAGTCCCTAAAGCGCTTGAGGAGCGGCATGTGTGCGAAAAAAGCGATTCATGTTGTTCTTGAATCGCTGTAAATTGTATTCGGTGGGAAACACAGCGCTGGGCAAATTATTCCAAAGGGATGACGTTCTCCTTGGAAATCGACAGTAGAATGAGAAGCAAAGAGTTCAGTCAACAAGTTCGCTCTCTCAACAGGTGTAGTTGCAATGGAATTATCTGGCCGTGCGAATGGTGGTATGGTGGATTTGGTAAAATTTTGACTAACTGCCTTAGCGACTGCCCCAAAGGACCTGGAATTGTTGGGACAAGCGAGAAGTTTTTTTCTAATTCGTTGATTGTGCGCCTCCTTGGATTCGTCGATAGTTCCTTTGCATCTGTTCCGGGCACAAACAAAGATGTTACGATTTATGATGTTAGGATTTTCACGCCATTGTCGATAGGCAATATGTTTAGAAGCAACAGCTTCTTTGCATTTTCGGTCAAACCGGCTTGCCGTTGGATGGGCATTTCTTCGAAAAAGGGATGTAAGCTTCCATACCAGCCAAAATAACATCGGAGACCTCCCTGGCTCAGTCAGGGTTATCGGATCGAAACCAAACGTCCATCCAAGGGAAAGTTCGAAAATATTCCATGAGATCTTCCCATTTAGCAGATTTGTAGTGCCAAATCTTACGCGGCCTAGGCGCCTCTCTGTCACTGATTGGCAGGATACTCGATGTCGAAAGCAGTTTATGGTCGGAAGAACCTCATGGCGGATTTACGGTGTGTAAATCTCCGGATTGGTGGTTAAAAACAGATCAAGAAGACTGGCGAACTCCCCGTTTCGGAGTCCTTTATCGACTTGGTATGTGTAGATTTTCTTACTTTTTTACAACTAAAGTTTCTTTTATCATAGATTGATAAGATTTCTTGCCTCTTCTTCCATATTGTAGAAATCGTAGATTTAGTTAAATTCAACTGTTTGCAAACATCACTTTGTTTAACTCCATTTTCTATTTTCCTTATAATATCGTATTTATCTTTTAAAAGTAAACGCTTTACATTTTTGTGTACTCATTTTAAAAACTTACTTCACCTTGATAATCAAATATACATTAGAACCGCATAACACAAGTGAATTGAAAATAATACTGCTCAAACTAGCGACGCGGCGGAAGCAAGTAGAATAGGGGTTCCCAGCGAATTTCCGTGATTTATCTAGATCAAGTCGCGCGACATCGAGCACAGGGAGTGGCAAGTTCGTTATAAACGGACACAAAACATCCAACTTATCCGTTATCCGGAAGTTCGTTATAACCGATAAAAATTTGCATTGTTCTGATGGAAGTTTTTTCATGCATTATAAAATAATTCATTTTTACAGGAAATTCGCTTTATATATATATATATATATATATATATATATATATATATATATATATATTATATTTATATATATATATATATATATATATATATATATATATATATATATATATATATACTCGTATATATACATATATTTATATATATATATATATATATATATATATATATATATATATATATGCGATATATTATATTTATATATATATATATATATATATATATATATATATATATATATATATATATATATATATATATATATATATATATATATATATATAATATATATATATATATATATATATATATATATATATATATATGTATATATATGTATATGTATATATATATATATATATATATATATATATATATATATATATATATATATATTATATATATGTATTATATATAATATATATATATATATATATATATATATATATATATATATATATATATATATATAGTCTTTTATCTCGTTATCGAGGCTCAGTTCAGGTTTCCATGAAAAAAAGAGCTTAAGAAATGCGACACGTGAGAAGAAAAATCTATTCATGTTGATCTTGAATCGCTGTAAATTTGTAGTGTGTGGGAAATACAGTCCTAGGCAAATCATTCCAAAGGGCTCATGTTCTTCATATAAAGGACTGCTTGAAAAGGGTACCATCCTTTGAATTTTGTCCAGAATTTACACTTATTGTGGAGTGTAAAGTTTTCTAATTTGAAATAATATTTCCAGCTTTTGAGAAGCTATAAAGAGAGCATGCCGTATACATAGCAAAGGCTATGCATGCGACTTATTCATGTCCAGGCATATTTGCTCCCAGGTTAACGCCAGAAAATTTACTGACATACGATGTCGGGCTTAGCAACGTTACCTTTTTTAGAAATCACTTCCGTCTGGATTTTGTTACGTTAAATTCTTGAGGTTAACGTCATCCCAAGATAGAATTTTTGCAGGTTTTTGTTAGTTAAACGACTCCCTGCTGTCTACGGATATTTGGATGAGTAGCCGATGTTCAAAGGGAATGAAGAAATACGCGGTCTGTAATTCGCAAAGTTGAAGACTGGATTACTAGTTCTTTCCAGGATATCGTCAATGTAAATAAGATAGAGAGTAGGTGACAGATGGATCAATATATTTGAAATTTGCTAATTGTTCAATAATTTTTCCGTTGATGTGGAGACGAGTATTGTTGCTTTTGATGATATTAGGCATCAAAAATAATACTGTATAACCCCGTGCTTCTAGAGAGCGGAGCTGCAATGTCAATGTTAATACTAACTGAATTCTTTCAAGCAAAAATAACCCTATATTAAGAGACCTAATTGAAAAAGTAAAAAAAAAGGAAATTATAGGTATATTCTTATTTTTATTTTTCTCTTATATTTCTTTGCTTGTTAAATAAGAAGAAATAGTATTAAATTATCCTAACATTAAATTATTATTTATTTTCAGATCCACATTGATGTTTTGCCTAGGGACATACCAGTTCCAGATGAGCTGGCAAAAAAAATTATTGAAAATACTAAAGCATGCATCAAAGAGACAGGCGTAGATAAAGAATTAATTATTAAGTCCCGAGAAGAAATCTTCACTGACGACCCAAAATTCAAAGAGTTTACCTTCTGTATATCAAAAAAAGCTGGCTACATTAACGATGACGGAGATCTCCAATTAGATGTTATAAAAGTGAAAACTTTCATGTTTTTCAAGGATCTTGAGGTAGTTCAAAGAATCATTGATCAATGTGCTGTTAAAGGGGAAACTCCTCAAGAAACTGCTTTTAATACTTTTGTGTGTTTCAAGAAAAAATCTCCTGGACGCCTTCATATATCACAGGTCAGTTTAGGTTATCTCAGTCGACATTGGCTTGAAAAGTGGCATCAGTATGTAAGCCCAGGTTTTTGAAAAATATTCCGTTTCTGTACAAAAGCTTGTGTTTGGTTTAACTGGATGAGTTCAAATGTTTCACTGATCAAATCTTATCGATTACACTGTTCAACACGAGTCTTGTTTCCTTTATTTTTTTTTCTGTTATTGGGTATTTCTATGGCCCTGACTATGAAAAAAATACTGGGAGATTGCTAACAGCTTTACCTTTTGAAATATACAGTTTTATTATTTTGCCAAAAAAATACAAAAAAATAATACATTATGTTAATAAAATTTCTATTGAACACTAACAAATGATCTTTTATAAGATTTCCTTGAATGAACGACTTTAGGTAGATCTCGTTGCAAACTCCAGCAGTAGTCTGCCATCATATGTGAGTCCCACCGCCCCTGATAACGCTCTTCCATTGTCCGAAGATTCTGATGAAATCTTTCACCCTGCTCCTCACTAAAATCACCCAGATTTTGTGGAAATCGGTCTAAATGCGAGTGCAGGAAGTGGATTTTTATGCTCATGTTGCACCCTAGCTCTTGCAAGTTCGATAGCATGCACTCAACAAGCTCGACATGGTCGTCAGATTTCTTTTTGCCTAGGAAGCTACTCATAACCAAAACAAATGGATTCCAAGCTTTGGATTCGACTTCAGTCATTGATTTGACAAAATTAGGATCTTTCACGAGTTGCCTAATCTGTGGCCCATCAAAAATACCAGCTTTCAATTTTTCTGAACTTAATCCTGGAAACTTGCGTGAAAGAAAATTAAAACATTCGCCACTTTTGTCAAGCGCCTTCACAAACTGTTTCATTATGCCGAGTTTAATATGAAGTGGTGGAAGTATGATGCGGTCTCGGCTAACTAAAGGCACGTTTATAACATTTTTTGTACCAACTTTTAGCTCTTCCCGCACTGGCCAAACTTTTTGTGACCAATGGTGTTGTTTGTCACGACTATCCCAGAGACACATGAAACAAGGGAACTTTGTGTACCCCCCTTGTTGACCTAAAAGAAAGTTAACCCTTTTCAGATCAACACAAATGACCCATTTGTGGTCTTGATACTTAATTTTTTCATAACCTTAGAAACATTTACGTATTCTTCTTTTAAAGTCGTCGAATGTGCAATAGGTATAGATCTGTACTTGTTACCGTTATGAAGCAAAACACACTTTAAACTTCTTTTGCTGCTGTCTATGAAAAGACGCCAATCACTAGGTTGGTACTGTTTTAATCCCATCTGCTGCAAAATACCACCAACATCGTTACAAAAAACTAAATCCCTTCTCTTGAGAAAAATACGGTAACAGATTTTTTTCTCGGGTACGATAAAATGTAATGTTGGTTTCCGGAGTAAGCAAATTTTTTTCTTTTAAACGAGATGCTAAAATTTCAGAAGCTTCTTTTGGTAAGTTCAGATCTCTTACTAAGTCATTTAGTTCTTTCTGATTAAATGGTTGAGGTTCTGAAAGGCTACATTTGTAGTCTGAATCAGAGTCTTCACTTGATGTATTTCGTTCGGGTTCACAGAGATTTGGATCATCAGAAGATTTAGATGTGCTGGGTTGTACCTCTTGTGATTTTAATTGAGGTCGTTGAGCAGAAGATAAGTTAGGATATGACCACTTACATCCATTTCCAGGGTTAATTCCGTTTATTTTCACAACGCAGAAGTAGCAATCATCATGATGGTTTTTCGAGGTTCTCGCCAAATCATGGGTGTTACGAACATTATTGCATCTCTTTTTCCACTGGACCATAACCGTAGACATACCACACATTTCTGGCATACAATATGAGGAACCCATGGCTTGTCCTGATTACACAATTTTATTTTAAAGTATTGATGATACGCAGTTTTCACAAAGTCCGATATAGGTTTTCGATATTTTGCAAATATATATTCACCACAAATATAGCAAAAACAATCGGGATTAAGCACACAACATCTTCTTGACGAAGCCATATCTAAAACAACAACAAAATATATTTTAGTGTCCAATAAAAAACGAAAATCTAAGTAAAAATAGTAAATGAGGGTAGTTAGCTATAACTCAAAAACAAAAGCTGTTAGAGAAAAATTGTTGCCATATTTAAAAAATACGCGTCAATTTGAGATAGAAACAAAAAAAAAATCACAGGAAACAAGCAATTTTCTTTTTTTTGTTGACCAGTGTTATCTTAATTTCTAACATCTAATAAAGAAATTATGCAACAGAATGTATATATATATATATATATATATATATATATATATATATATATATATATATATATATATATATATATATATATATATATATATATATATATATATATATATTATATATATATATATATATGTAGAGGCTTTACAGTTGTCTATATATAATTTGTAACTTCAAGTAATAAAATATTATGTCGTGATGCCACTTTTAGAGCACCGATTTTATGGAAATTGGGGATCTGAGCTGAATTTCAATTTTTCAATGTGATTTTCTAACGAAAATCGAGATTTTTTTTATGAGTCTAGCACATGTGCTGCAGGAAATCCTTAAAGCGCTACAGGAGCGATACGTGTGCGGAAAAAGCAATTCACGTTGGTACTGAATCGTTGTAAATTGTATTCGGTCGGAAACACAGTCCTGGGTAAATTATTCCAAAAGGTTGGTTCATATAAAAGACTGCTTGAAAAGGGTTGTACGAGTAGTAACAAGCTAGCGCGATGTATATTTGTAGCATGCATCGCTCTGGGAGGCATTAAGCGGGCTACATCCATCAAATACTTTCCAATAAAAATACTTGTAGAACAGATTCAAGTCACCAGTCGTTCTCCGATGTTCTAACGAATCAAGGTTGCTGGCCAGTTCCGGGTCCAATTGGACGAACATCTCTCTCCTGAATAGAATCCAGCAAATGCAGTGTATGTTTGGGAGAAGAACCCCAAACATGGTAGCATTAGTCCATCATTGGTCGAATTTGTGCTTTGTACAGAATGAACAGTTGTTGTGGAGTGTAAAGCTATCTAGTTCCAAATAATATTCCCGGCTTTAGAAAAGCTCTCTTTGTTATGTTTGCAACATGTTCATGCCAAGACATATTTGCTCCCAAATTAACGCCCAGCAAATTGAGTAACGACGCTAGAGGAATGGAGTGCCCCGATATAACTCTGCCGGGTTCAGCAGCGTTAACTTTTTTAGAAAAAACTGCCGCTTGTGTTTTTGAAGCGTTAAATTCTACTTGGTTACTGTCACCCCAAGATAAAATTTTTTGCAGGTTTTTGTTAAGTTAAACGACCCCCTGCTGTCTGCAGATATTTACATGAGTAGCCAATGTTCGAGCGTTCAAAATGAATGATGAGATAAGCGAACTGTCATTTGCAAAGCTGTATATTGGATTCTTGGTCTTTTCCAGCAGATCTATAATGAAATAAGAAAAAGAGTAGGAGACAGTATGGAGCCCTGGGGTACACCAGCGTTGATACTGAAGGTGCTAGGAAGAAACCCGTCGATCCTCTTTCGTAAAGAACGCTCTTTGAGGAAACTTGAGAGCCATAAACAGAACTGTTCAGACATACCGGGGGATCGTAGCTTAGCCAACAATCCATCGTGACAAACACGCTCGAATGCCTTGGATATACCAAGAGTAACCGCTCGAGATACTCCACAGTGCTCAATTGCGTTGTTCCAAACATGTGTTACATAAGTTAGAAGATCTGTTGATCTATGTTTACGAAAGCCATAGTATATTATATATTAATTTGTTATGTAATGTAAATATCAGATATGCCATATTTTATAGCATATGATTTATACATTTAAAGTATCAAACAGAATTGGCCCTCTGTTCCGTTTTATAAAGCAAAAGTATAATTGTCTCTTGGAAGGTTGGTGGCGACCGTTTTTTGAAACTGCGGAGGTTTGCTTTTTTGTTTTTGGATTTCATGGAACAATTCCAGAAATATGGGACTAAGTTTATTAGTGTAGCAGAGTATAAAAATGATTTTTTAAAGTTTCTGAATTTAACTACATTGCTAGATAGAAGACACCTAAAAAAACGCCATGGAACAGGTATACCACTATCATATTGTTAGGCACTTTAACAGACTTGGAATATAAAATAATCTTCTTTATACTGTACACAATACCTTTTGAATAACTTTCTGGAAAAACTAATTTGTTTTTAGTAATTTTTATATATCAAATACGTGCTCTTAAGCGACAAATCTTGACAGTTTATAATAAAAAAAAAGTAAGAGTTGTTGGTACAATAAAATGTTTTTATTTTAAAAAAGCCACCCTCAGCCAAGCTTTAAAAGAAAAGCCACCCTCATGCAGGGTAGTTGTAGCACACAAATAGGCCAGTGATGCGGCGGTGTCTTTTTTTATTACATATTTCTATGTGGCTGCTAGGTTGAGGGCCTCAGCTCTTTTGTTTAAAGTAGTAGTTTTCTAATTTTTAATTTTTAGTGTTGATTAGTGATCATTTGTGTGTAGTTGTTGAAATCAATTTCATGACCTGTTGCGAAACAGTGTTGAGCGGCCACTAAGTTTGTGTTTTTTGGCCTTGCAGATATTCTGTTAGTGCGTCCTGTGTAAGCCAATTGTATTTTCTATACGGTATGCTCTATGCGGCCTGGATTTCTAGCTTTTGGATTTCTGAGTGATGATCCTATTGTTCTATGTAGCTTATTGGTGGCAGATATGTTATGTTGTCGTAGAAGTCGTTCGATGCGATCTATTGTTTATTTCAGGTGGTTCTTAAGATTTCTCTTGAGTGCTATCTTATTGTAAGAATTTCTTGATTGATTGTGTGCTGTTTCCGCTATGTTAGATTGTTTTCGTAATACCCTTCATCTCCCTTGTCTGTTGGTATTGTCGATTAGGCGAAAAGATTTAGTCATCGAGGTGCTGGGTACTGCTTGAAGTTATGATTTGTGGTAGTATGAATCGGATTCCAAATAGTTGTTGGTATGTATCCGCTTCCTGTATACTGTGTGTTTAGGATGCCCTTTTACAGTTTTCTGTACCAGTTCATCTAAGAAACGAAGCTGGTTGTTTTCTTCTAGTTACAGTGTGAATTCAAATTTGTGGTCTAAGTAGTTTAGGTGACCCAAAAACATATGAAGTTCACTTTTCCGAAGACCAATATGTTATCAACGTATCGAACTCATCATTTTGGTTTCGGGACTATATTTTGTTCTAAGTAGGTTATGAAGAGGTTGGCGATAGTTGAGATGAACGTATGGTGGTATACATATACATTTTATATGAGCTTTGACTGGCTAAGAGTTTAATTGGCAAACACTGCTGCCATTATTTGCTACTCTCTTTTCATAGAGCCTGTGTGCTGAGCATGGCCTTTTTTCTAAAAGGTAAAAGCACTTGGCAGATACGAAAATAATTAGATACAGCAACAAATAAAGTTTAGCCCTTTTTCCTACCAGTACTTCTTGTACAATTTGAGTTGTTTTTTTATATTTTTATTTTTTATCATTTTTATTCATGAAATAACCGGTCAAGTGCAAGTTGAACTTGCGCAATTAGTGTTCCGTACGTTGATTGCTCTTAAAATAAAAAATGTTGTAACGGAGGTATAAAATGATCAGTGACTTCACAAAACACACCCCAAATGAGTTTTCAACAAAGTTTGTTTCCAATCTTTACTGAAAATTGATGACCTTGAAATTTTTGTTTTTTTTTTATATAACAGATAAATTATTAAAGGTAATGCATTCGTGATAATTTTCGTTCAATCTACACCCCGTGGAGAATATTTCAGAAATTTTTCAAAATTTTTTGATGAGTACTTTTCGAGATAAGGCGAGTGGACAGCGATTTTTCGCGATTTTTTAAAAATAATATAAAGAAAAGTGCGCGCAAGTATTACATATATATATATATATATATATATATATATATATATATATATATATATATATATATACATATATATATATATATATATATATATATATATATATATATATATATATATATATATATATATTACACGTGTTTTCACAAGCTTTCATTTGACACCACACTCGATTACCTAGTAAAAAAATTTTTTTTTCACTTCCGATTTCACCCCCCAAAACTAACCCCTTAAGTCAAAATTTTCATGTCTCCGATGAGGTCAACAATTCCTATATTATTACCAAATCTCAACTTTCTATGACAAATAGTTTCGGAGAAAATCGGGTGTGACAGACGGACAGACAGACAGGCACCGAAGTGATCTTATAAGTGTTCCGTACGATACACTAAAAAGAATATTGCTTTTGGGATGATATTTAAATGTTTTCGTTTTTAAAATTGTATGTTAAAATTAAGAATAAATTCATATTAATAATAAATTTACTTATATATATATATATATATATATATATATATATATATATATATATATATATATATATATATATATATATATATATATACACAGTATCGACTTTAACCTGTCTAGAAAAATATTAAAAATAGAAACCATTTTTTGATCCAATTTAACAATTTATTTCGCTATTACTACTACCTCGCTTATAAATCAATTTTGTTTTTTTTTTCCAGTTCAAAGAAGCTCTATCCGAAGGACAAAAAGAAAAAGGACAAGTTATAAAAGAATGTTTAGAGGAAACAGGAGTCTCGAATGAAACTGTTTTAAGCGCTCGTAAAGGGGATTTTCAAGATGATTCATTACTGAAAGAATACTTTTTCTGCCTTAACAAAAAGTTCGGAGCCATAAATGAGAAAGGTGAATTTAACCATGACTTAATCAGAAAAAGCTTAACTGAGACGTTCAGTGCAGAAAAGGCTGAGAAAATAATGGAAAAATGTCTTAAATTTGAAGGCACACCTATAAATACGTCTTATGAAAGTTTTAAATGTTACTATACTAACTATCCTGAAGCTGAAAATATGTTTTAATTTATTCCAAATTTATTAATATTTTCTCTCTTACTTTTAAGATATTTAATTTAATTAATAAATCTATTTAAGTGTAAAAAATGATTTTTTTTAAATACATTTACAATATATAAGTTCCCACAGATATCTTATTAAATTCTAGGTCTATACATATAGAATTTAAAATTAGTTTCTACGTGGCTATGTGCATACGTGTATACATATTTATCTCCAGTTAATACTTAAGAACGAAAAATCCCATTTTCACGCAGCTCTCTTTTACCTGTCGATATATACATCATCTAAACAGTTTTTCCACTACATCTGATTTAATTCAATAACATTGAAAATGTTAGAAAAATAACATGCAAGTATTTTATACTACAACGGCAGTGGCAAATATTTAAATGGGACCACATCCAGTTTTACATTTCTGTTAATATGCAATTCTATAGTTTGGTATTTTAATTCTAAATCATCTATATATATATATATATATATATATATATATATATATATATATACAGTAATACCCCGCTTAGCGCGACCCCGTTATGCGCGGTTTCACTATAACGCGAATTTCAAATTTCGCGCTCATGTAGTCATTAACTTCTCTATGGTCGCGGGGGATCCCCGCTTTCTCTGAATATTCTCTTTGAAGAATTGGGAATTCCCTGTCCTTCGACTTTGTTCTATGGGGATTTCCTCGTTCGTTTCGTGTGTTCATTTGTTCCGTAATGTTAGTTCGGTCGGCTGGCAGTTTTGTTTTAATATTTATTGGAGATACATACATACATAATTTAACCCTACGTTAAAAATGCCGCCTGTAAAGAAAAAAGAGCGTAAAAGCGTCACTTTGGAATTGAAGATGAAAGTGTTAAGAAGAATGGAAAATGGAGGCAAAGCAACAATTGTTGGGAGAGATTTTGGACTCTCAGAATCGACTGTGAGAACGATTTATAAAAATCGGGAAAAAATTAAAATCTCCAGCGAAGGTTCAACACCTATAAGTGCAACAAAACTTTCTCGTTCGAGATCATCTATCTTAGAAAGAATGGAGAAATTACTCTCAGTCTGGATCGAAGATTTGAATAAGAAGAACACACCACTAAGTCAAGATCTCATATGCACAAAAGCAAAATCTTTGTATGAGATGCTGAAAACAAAAGAAGGAGAAGGGAGTGCCACTCCGACTTTTGCTGCCAGCAGAGGCTGGTTCCATCGGTTCAAGCAGCGTTCTAATCTTCACAATATCCACATAACAGGCGAGGCGGCCAGCGCGGACATTCAAGCTGCAGCTGAGTTTCCAGACAAGTTTC
The DNA here is from genome assembly GCA_019049505.1 of Pachyrhynchus sulphureomaculatus. Classification (NCBI taxonomy): domain Eukaryota; kingdom Metazoa; phylum Arthropoda; class Insecta; order Coleoptera; family Curculionidae; genus Pachyrhynchus; species Pachyrhynchus sulphureomaculatus. The sequence continues at coordinate 242,950,854 of CM032446.1, forward strand.
AAGACTTCGTTAGACGAGAGAAAATTCCTGCTTGTCTCATCTTCAATGTTGATGAGACCGCACTTTACTGGAAAAAAATGCCATCTCGAACATTCATTTCTAAGGAAGAACGTCAAGCCAGTGGTTTCAAAGCTGCGAAAGATCGACTAACACTTCTGCTGGGTGGTAATGCCACTGGTGATTTCAAACTGAAACCTTTACTAGTGTACCATTCAGAAACACCCCGTGCAATGCGAGGCACAGACAAGACAAGTCTACCAGTTGTGTGGCGATCAAACAGAAAGGCGTGGGTTACACGGGAAATTTTTCAAGAATGGTATTCTAATAGTTTTTGCCCATCAGTCAAATCATACTGTGACAGAAATGGGCTTGAACCTAAAGTTATATTACTCTTAGACAATGCCCCAGGACATCCAACCTCACTTGATACGCCCAGAGACTTAAAAGTGTACGTAAAGTTCCTTCCACCAAACACTACGTCAATATTACAACCTATGGACCAGGGAGCAATAGCAAACTTCAAAGCTTATTACCATCGCCGCACTTTTAGCCAACTAATTCATGAAACTGACGGGGAAGGAAGACAGTCTATGCGAGAGTGGTGGAAGTCATACAACATTATGAAGTCTATTCACAACATAGAAGAGGCTTGGAAGGAAGTTAAAATGAGTTGTATGAATGGGGTGTGGCGTAATCTTTGGCCAGATGTAGTGGAAGCACCTAGAAGAATTGTCCAGATGCAGAGACAAGTGCTTGAAGACATTGCTGCAATGATTGAGGGGTCTGAACTTGAAGATGTCACGGTAGAAGATCTCGTAGAACTTGTAGCAACGCACGACGATCCTATTAGCAATGAAGATCTGATCGAGTTACAGAATAATCCTATCTACGATGAGGAAGAACAAGTAGAAGAGAAAGTTTTATCTTCAGGGGAAATACAAAATGCACTTTCAAAAATTTATTCAGGTTTGGACATATTGCAGAGTATAGACAATAATGATGACCGTGTCTTGACCGTGTGTCAAACAATTAAAAACAGTGTTGGGTGTTATGAACGTATTTTACAAGAACGTAAACAAAACGTTACCCAAAAGACAATAGATGTATTTTTCCGTAAAAAATAAGAGTATGTATTGCATAAAGTGTTCTTAGAATTAAAGTGATTGATTAAAATGATTTGTATTTTTTTGTATTAAATTTTGACTATGTTTAATCATAAACCTCGATATACGCGAATTTCAGTTAACGCGATTTTTTTCGGAACGTATTCCTCGCGTAAAGCGGGGTATTACTGTATATATATTAGAGTGACCGGATCTCATAGAAGGGAAAAAAAATGTCGGAATCTTGTTCGTCTGGACCCCACAAAACGATTCCACTTTCCAGATATTGAGATAGCCGAAATTTGAGCTCGATTAAACGACGTTAACCCGTGCCGCTCGTCGCTCAAAGTTTGAAAAAATCCAAATTTTTGGCCAAAAAGCTGACATATGGAGCCATAACTCCAGAACGGTAAACAATAGAAACACGCTTAATATCTCAAAAGAAAGCTAATGTTGTTCTTCAAAATTTATATTCTATACATAATTGTTGTTATTTTAAGTCAAACCGAGTTACAACAGCCTTTAGCCCGAAAAACGTGACCTGGTACCACTAGGAGCATACTTCGTATATTTTGTTATTAAGTGATAAATTTTGCTTTTTTTTTGGTATATTTTTGAGTTTAAAGTAGAAATATAATAAAAAAACAAGTAATACTGATAAGTCTAATGACATTTTTTATTTTAAAATATAAAAATTAGGTATATAATACATACAAAACAGACACAGAAGAGATACAGACGTAGTACCTAAATGAGTTGATAATTTTACATAGTTATCTAATCTATTTTCGAGCTTTTGTTAAAGTAGTTTTTGAATCGTCAGGATATAATGCTCGGCATTTACTTACAACTTGCAGGACATATTGCTTTTGGTCTTCATCTTTTGTCAGAAGGTCGTTAAAGTCGGTTATTAATTTAACACCACGCTCAGCCATATCATTAACTACTTTTAATGTTTTGACAATTTTCAATCCTTCTTGGAAGTCATTATTTTGAGGCCAGGTGTTTGGATGTTGTCTTAGGAAATCTGTTTTTATATTAAATTGGTCAAAGGATGTAAACGTTTCTTTGGTAAGTAAATTTACCAATCCTCCATCAACTACCTCTTTTAAGTTTTCTTTCCTAACTTTTGGATTTACAACCCTAGCGTGCTGTGATGGTTCATCTGTGCTACTGAGCAATTTATTAGCCATTAACAACTTTTCATCGTCTGTAATGGTAGGATCAAAAAACGATAATCCCACCAACTTTGCATTCAAATACCACAAATGGTTCGAAAATTTGGTCAGGGCTATTTCTGCAATGTCGTTGTCACATTCTTTATAGTCTAACAGACTATGCAAAATACCTAAATCTTGCTTTGGTGCAAGATGAGCTTTTGGAGCATTGAACCAAGCTTTACAATAAATTTTAACTAGGAAAACAGAAATGGCACGCACAGAACTTTCTTCTTCTTTAGACATCTTAAATTGACGACGAAAAATAAACATTTTTAAGCAGTAAATAGCCTTTGCCATCCACCTAGCGTGATGAATGGCTCCTGGAGTTCTAAAACCCACAACATTGCCGTCTAGTGATCCAACAAACACGAGAACCAACTGCAATAGCTCCTTGTAGTCATCTCTGGGGTGGCTCTCAGTTAATTTGGTCTCGAATTCAGCAGTAACATTTGCAATTACTTCTGGAGTTAGCTGCTTTTGTATTAGATTGTCACTGATACCTGTGTCGTATTTTTCACGCCACGCAGTGAGGAATCTCTTGAAAATGTCTGGATGAGGTCCAGTGGTTGATCCCATTTTTGTGTCGAATACGCCTCTTAACAGAATTTCCAAGATATGGTGACGGCAAGCTAGGTATAACAATTCTCTTCCTAACATTTGCTCCAATATGACGCATGCTCCTTTGAGTCTTCCCGTGTTGGATGCTGTAGTGTCGAAGCACATCGCCTTGACGGTGTTGAGAAGATCCCATTCATGTAGGCATTCATATACGGCTACGGCTTGCTCCTCTCCAGAGCTGTTTGCTGTTACAGGAACTCCCAGCAGCTGTTCCTTTTCGCCATATGAAATAGCTATAGCTATTCGCTCACATTGTTCATTTTTTAAAACACCCGGTAAAAGTTTACCGTCCCAATGGACAACCACGGGCTCTTTTTCAGGAATGTTTACTTTATCAAAAATTATTTTATTATATTGTTCTCTGAACATTTGCCTTCTATCATGTAATAAAGTTTTCGAGACTTTGTACTCAAGAGGGTCAAGGTTTAGTGCTTCTAGAGTAGCTATTAAAATTCTCGTGGCATTTCTGTCGGATACCTTACATCGATCTATAAAATGGACAATTTCATGTTTAAAATCTCTTTAACGCCATTTGCAAATGAAACTTTCATCCTCTTGCTCACAGATGGTCCTGGATCTTCTGCAGCTTCTTCAGGGATGTCCATTTCCTCCAAGCTCTCAAGTTCCTGGTAAACTAGTCAGGTAATCCCCATATAATAAAAGATTAAATTTGAACAAAAGGCTCTTTATGTTTGAAAATTGAGTTCCAAAATACTTTTTAACAAAAAAATGTTAATTCCTAGACACATTATGTAAAAACCCGTAAAATTCTTAGAATACTCCCAAACTGGCTCCTACTGGTACCAGGTCACGTTTTTGGGGCTAAAGGCTGTTGTAACTCGGTTTGACTTAAAATAACAACAATTATGTATAGAATATAAATTTTGAAGAACAACATTAGCTTTCTTTTGAGATATTAAGCGTGTTTCTATTATTTACCGTTCTGGAGTTATGGCTCCATATGTCAGCTTTTTTGGCCAAAAAATTTGGATTTTTTCAAACTTTAAGCGACGAGCGGCACGGGTTAACGTCGTTTAATCGAGCTCAAATTTCGGCTATCTCAATATCTGGAAAGGGGAATCGTTTTGTGGGGTCCAGACGAACAAAATTCCGACATCGATTTTTTGCGGTCACCCTAATATATATAAGGAGAGCTTCTCAAAAGTTGGGAATATTTTTTCGAACCAGAAAGCTTTACACTCCACAACAACTGTTAATTCATTACAAAGCTCAAATTCGACCAACTATGGAATACTGCTCCCATGTTTGGGGCTTCGCTCCCAAACATACACTGCATTTGTTGGATTCTATTCAGAGAAGAGCTTTTCGTCTGATTGGAGACCCGGAACTGACCGGCGACCTTGATTCGCTGGAACATCGAAGAATGGTTGGCGATTTGAGCTTATTCTACAAGTATTTTCGTGGAAAGTGTTCGAAGGATGTGGCCCGCTTAATTCCTCACAGAGCGGTGCATGTTAGAAGTACACGTCGCGATAATAGTTCACATCCGTATGAGGTTCAGCTTGTTACTCCTCGTACAACGCTTTTCAAGCGTCTTTTATATGGAGAACATCATCCCTTTGGAATAATTTACCCAGGACTGTGTTTCCCACCGAGTACAATTTTCAGCGATTCAAGAACAACGTGAATCGCTTTTTCCATACACGTGTCGCTCCTGTAGCGCTTTAGGGACTTCCCTGCAGCACGTGTGCTAGACCCATAAAAAAACAAAAAAAAAATACAAATATCTGTGAAGCTATTGCTGTTGAACTTTTTTTTTGCAATTAATATATTACCATAAAGTACCGTGAGAAAATCAAATTCCATATTTATTTTTGACTTGCCTGCGAGCAAGGGAAATAGTGATTAAATGACTTAATCATTTTCGATTTTTGTCCCCATTTTTCGTGAGTAAAACTCCGATTTTTCTCGGAATACCTAATTCTTAATTAAGCCATCAAAAACTAATAAACACTGTCTGTCGCCCATCGATGTAGGTATTCCGATAACTAATGAACGATCTAATTGGATGTAATAAATTTAATAATTGCTTTTAGTGATAAATTAGGTAAATAAATTAATTAACGTAGCCAATGGAGCTACCGAAGTGCAGCTAAAAAGGAAAATAACCTTTTTTTTTTATAACGTTACTTGAGCACCTTTTTCCTTGATGCATCGTTAAAACACAGAATTATCTGAGATAATGCAGATAACCATTATCTACACTATTCATAAAGTTTCGTAAAAATTTGGTCTAGAATCTGGAATCTTTTAGTGACAATTAGAGAGGCTAATCCTATAACTAGTATATACTAAGTGGTGAACTAATTATGATTATACAGTTGTGTTTTTTACATACACCTCGAATTTTCAAAAATTATGTTTCTTAAGGATTTTTTTTTCCTATACTTCTAAGAATTATTCAAAAAAAAAAAATTAAGAAAATTCCATTCCACTACAAAGTTATAGCATTTAATGTGATCTGGCGTCGGATTGGGACCCCTGCCTGTTTTCAGACACTGCCTGCAATACTACTCAGTCAATTTTTAATATTTATTAATTTTTTTTTAATCTTTATAATTATTTTGTCTACAAGTATATATATATATATATATATATATATATATATATATATATATATATATATATATATATATATATATATATATATATATATGTGAAACAATATCATGTAACAAAAAATATAATATATATAAAATGTAACGTCTCTCTGTCCTTTAGTGCGCTTATTACTCGAGAACCACTTATCTGATTTACGTGTTTTTTTTTTTTGGCCAGGTTATCTATAATCTTCTATAATATATATAAAAAGCAACGTCTCCCTGTCTATCTGTCTGTCCACCTGTCCGCAAAAGCGCTTATTACTCCGATTTATGTGCTTTTTTTTTAAACATACATATATTCTCTGGTCAGGTTATAGGATATATTTTATGACATTAGGTAACATAAGGAATAAGCAGTGACGATAATAGTGATTCAAGTCGGAAAAAAGTTTGCCGTTAGCGCGTTCTCTTGCAATAAGCAATATCATGTAACAAAGAATATAATATATATAAAATGCGACATCTCTCTGTCTACCTGTCTGTCCGTTAGTGCGCTTATTACTCGTTAACAACTTATCCTATTTACGTGTTTTTTTTTTAATTCATACATATATTTTCTGGCTAGGTTATAGGATATATTTTATTACGTTAGGTAATTTAAGGAATGAGCAGTGACGATAATTGTGAATGAAGTCCACGCGAGCGGAGCCCGGGCACTGCTAATATATATATATATATATATATATATATATATATATATATATATATATATATATATATATATATATATATATACATTTTTTATTTTAATCTCGTGCATAAGGTTCCTTTAAGTAAAATCACTGAGTCTTTGCTTCTTTAAAAAGTTATTTTTATTTGATGTTTCGCCCTGTGGTTATGGGCATTCTCAAAACAATTTTTCCGTAGTATTGGTTTTTATTTTTAAAAGTAAATTAAAAAATGCAAACACAATCAACTTACAGATGCAAATAATAATTCAAATCACAAAATATAAAAAAATGTACATTTAAAATTTTTGCTTTTATATATCAATAATTGGTTTAAAATTTTGTTAAAATGAACAATGACAATTAGTTAGAAATTAAAGTCACTAATCAACATACTAGTATTTTATATTGTTCGTACCTCGAAAATAAATAAACCAAACTAATACATCTCGGTTTAAAGCAAAGTGTCCACTTGAGACAAAATGGTCTCGAGACCAGACTCACAAATGTATATGTGCCTGAGAGCACTCAACCTATGCGAGTATCAGACACTGCACGTGTCACAAGTGGACATGTTCATTCTTGCTCATGAGACTTAGTCACCAGTCTTCCGTCATTGTTTGAAGAGCTGAGACCCCGACTGGAGACTTTTTATTTAAAATATTTGTTTAATTTAAATAACCAATTAATTTTTTAAAAATGACGGATAATCGCGAGTGGACTGACCAGGAAGTGTTCAAATTAATTGAACTTTATAAGGAGGAAGAGTTTTTATGGAACGTGAAACATAAACTTTATAGAAATCGCAAAAAAAAAATGGCAATGTACGAAGAATTTGCTTCGAAATTTGAAAATTGCAGTGGAAATGAAATTCAGCGGAAGATCCATAACTTACGCAATCAGGTATATATAATCCTCTAAAATTATTATTAACATTACTATTTAAATTGACTTTTTAGTCAATAGTCAAATATATTATTTTCAGGTTTCTCATGAACTGCAAAAGATAAAAAAATTGAAGAGTGGTGATGGTGCTGATGACAGGTATGACAGTAAATGGAAGTTTTTCACTGCATTACAGTTCATTTTATCCAACTTCACACCCACAACATCGACTTCAAACATGGTAAGTTAATATAATTATTGCTATGTTTCATAATGAAATTTTATTTATCATAAAATTACAAATAAAAAAATTCAAATTAAACAAAGTGATTAGGTACTAAATTTAAGCAATTAAACGATATTGCCACTGAACTTCACCTGCAGTTGTCATGAAGTATTCTTTAAACTCATCTCTCACATCTTTTTGAGAGATTGCATAATTTCGCTGCTGGCCTCTCTCTAGTGGAAAAAAAACGATCCTTGTGGTGGGGGTTCATTCCGCCATTCGCCATTTACAATTTCATGTGTATTAGGATCTTCAAAATCAACTGAACAAGGGTTCAAATAATTTTTTGAAGTACATATTAAAAAGTTGTGCAATGCACATATTGCCAGAGTAACATCTATTACTTTATTAGGTGCTAAATTTATTGGTTTTCGGATAACTCTGAATTTACTTGACATAATGCCAAATACATTTTCTATTATACGACGAGCTCTGCTTAATCTATAGTTAAAAATTCTGTTTGGTGCAGGTTGATTTCGGTACCCGTAGGGCTTTAATATATACGATCTCATAGCAAAAGCATCGTCAGCTACCATTATGTATGGCACTGGCAAACATCTTTGGGGCAATGCTTCTGGTTCGGGAAGTGAAAATTGCTTGCCTTCCAAAGCATCGTGCAGGGAGCAGTTTGTAAAGACACCTCCATCAGAAATTCTACCATTGCAACCAACATCAACGTAAATTAATTTATAATTGGCATCTGCGACTCCCATCAAAACTATGCTGTGTGTACCCTTATAGTTATAGTAAAGGCTTCCACAGTTCTCAGGTGCCACCATTGTAATATGCTTTCCGTCAATAGCTCCGAAACAATGTGGAAACTGCCATTTTAATTCAAATTGATCTGCATATTTCTTCAACTCTTCAGCACTTGAAGGATACTGAGATAAAAAAATTTTACTTTTATTTTTCTATGCATAAAAGTTGATACAACATAGTATATTAATTGCGCTTTTAACTTTTCAGAATAATATTCCCGAAAACATGAACATCTCACAGGATGAGTCCATACAAAATGAGCCCACACAAGATCAAAAAAGAAAACGTATTAGCAAAGCAACATCAAGAACTCAAGAAGATGATAACATTCTGAAGGAAGCAATAGAAATTATGAAGAAGCCAAAAGACGATTTCGATCGCTTTGGAGAATACGTAGCGTTGGAGCTAAAAAGTCTAAAATCGGATTATTATAGAGGAGTATTAAAAAGTGAGATTCGTAAAGCGATATTAAATATTTCTGATATGGATGAAAAATGCTACTGGTCCACTGCATCCTCTTCAAGTGCAAGTACTTCATGCAGTACGCCAATTGCATCACCACCCATTGTTGTTGACAACTTTTCTCAACAAAATATTGAGACTCAAACAACCCAATATTTTTACAATAGTTCATATTCACTAATTAACATGCCTTAATTTGTAAAGTTTCTGTTATTATACTTCTATAATTAAAGTTGTTTTTTAATTTATACATACCCTTAAATATTCTTCCTTTAAATGATGATAGATGGCTTTACACACTTCGGGAACTATTCTTCCTATTGTACAAGGTGGAATGCGAAAAAGGTATTGCAAACTACAATAAGCATCTCCTGAGAGTTCATTTCAATATAAAAATGTAATGTTCTAGAGAAAAATATTTGTACATTCGCTCGAAAGGCTTACCTGAAGCCAGAAAACGAAGTGTGACCATTAATCTATCATGGACTGGAATCGCATCATGTAACTTTGTATCTTGCTTTACAATATCGTGTTTTACCAAATTTAAAACCAATTCAAATTGAACTGCAGACATCCTAATGAAATTTTTAAACTGTTGTGCATCTTCCAACCGCAACTCGTTCATAAGTGTTGAAGAAGCTCCCAATGCATTTCGTCGATCCACCCATTTTCTTACCCAACACGCCTTTTTTTTTCACTTCCCGTTTTTTCATAATTTTATGCACAATTAGAAAGGCTAGGATTTGGCGTGAATCCATTTTGAAAAAAATAAATTTCAAACTAGCAACCAAGACACAGAATCGACTGAGACTTGAGAGTAAGCTCTCAAGTGTACACAAAATTTCCTGATCTCGAGACTGCAGTGAGTGTCGAGTCTCCAACTGATGTCTCGAGAGCGCAAGTGATCTCAAATGGACAACACTTCGGAACTAATCTCGAGACTTTCTCTCGAGACTTTGTCTCAAGTGGACACTTAGCTTAAGGCCAACGCTGAGATTGGCGAAAACAGATTTGTATGGTTGAGGAATGCACACATTTTTTGTATGCTTTTATTTTTAGTTGGTTTTTATGCTAAACCTTTTGATATAGATATTGGCTTCTAATTCTAAGGTGAAATTAATGTTAGGATGCAAATTTAAACCAAAATATAGTATATCCAACACTTATGAACTAATAGATAAAATTAAAAACATTAACTTACTAGAAAATTCTAGAATTATCTCATTTGATGTACCAAACTTATTTCCTAGTATCCCACCATATGAAGTCATAGACTTAGTAGATAAGCTCTTAATCAAGAATAAAGTAAACGAAATTATTGAACGGGATATTCTAGATTTACTTACGACTTGCTTAGATCAAAACTATTTTGAATTCAACGATAACTTTTTTACATGTGAAGAAGGTCTAATAGTGGGTAATCCTTTAAGCCCTTTACTAGCGAAAATTTTCATGGATCATTTAAAACTAAAAATTCATTAAAACGCGGTAACCAAAAATATTGTTTACTGGCACAGATATGTTGATGATATCATTTTCTGTTTCATAGGAACAGATAGAAAACTAACAATCTTCTTTAACTCCTCAAATAATTTGCATTCTAACATTAAATTCACCTTAACCAATAACTATATAAATTTCATAGATATATCTATATCAAAAGTGAATAATAAACACGATTTCTCGATTTTCCACTAGCCTTGACATACTGACACAGTCATACATAATAGTTCATCCCACCTCTATACTCAAAAAATGGCAGCTTTTAACTCTTTCATACATAAACTGTTACATATTCCTATGACTAAAACTAATTTTAACAAAGAATTCAACATAATCAAACAAATAGCAATTAATAATGGATATGACCATAGCATTATAGATAATATCTTCAATAAAAAATCGTCTAAATAAGCAATATCCCTAAATTATCCCACCATTAATGACAAAAAAGGAAAATTTAGCATCCTCACATACACAGGGAAAATAACTAGAACAATTTCAAAATATTTAACAAAAAAAGAACAATAAAATAGCATTTAAAAACCAATAATACCCTAGAGAATATAATTTTCAATAACAAAACCAAAACTGATAAATCCATAAAATCAGGAGTTTACTTATTAAATTGTGGATCTTATACTAAAACCTATGTAGCACAAACTGGTAGATCTTTTGAAACCTGCATTAAAGAACATAAATATAGTTATTTAAAAAACAAGAACATTTCACATAGAACCCATATAATAAACGAATCCCATAATTTTGACGATACATTCAAAATCCTGCATGTAGAAAATAAATCTAAAAAATTAAATATGCTGGAATGTCTTGAAATTAGCAAACGGAAAAACTCCAATCTATTATTAAACGAACAGGTAGAATTAAACCAATTACCCTTACTTAATATTTATTAGTTCTCTGAAATAGTACCACGGATTTGCATCTTTAAAATAACTTTTTCAGTAAATAATATAATAAAACGATTAACACAATCTTATGTAATTAAGGATAGTTTTAAGCACTATATAACCAGTATTATTACTAAACATTTTTCTTTCTAATTAGCCTCTAAAGAAGCCATTGTACGATGAAAGAATTGTCAAATCATTTTAATAATAATGGAAATTAAAACATATCGTTTTTATATAATTTTATGATGAATTTCCAACAAGTATCGGCTAGCATAATGAAAGAAAATTCTTTTAATTTGTTATAATTGGCATACTTTCTGAAACTATAAAACTTGTATGTTGGGAATGTGGAAACTTTGGCACAATGACATATATCACCACTACACTGAACACTTTATTTTTGCTCCCGACGAGCGTTTCGCTAACCATGTTAGCTTCATCAGGAGATTGGAGTTAGTCATCGCTCCTGATTATATTGGAAATTAAAACATAGTGTTGTTTTTATATAATTTTAAAAGAATCTTGCCTTATTCAGTGAACAAAAGGGAAAAGAACATACTATCGCCAGCAGTTGTCTATGTGTGTTGTCGAAAACAGAAAGGGTTTTTTGGTAACAAACGAAAGTTGGAGCATAATATTAAAATAATTCCACGGTAATACTCGTAACTTGAAACCCACATTTAAATAACATCAACATTTTTGTAATATGCCCTGTATACTTTATTTATTAAAATTAATATAATTTAGGTACATAAAATGTGCCAGATCCTTGTGACTAGTGAATTTCGTGTTTAACAGCCTGTCAGAATTCAGCTTCCTAATGCTTTTTACGATGCCCTTAAATTTTAGCGTAATTAAATATTTTAATTTTGGGACTATAATGAGCAGCTTTGTAGTCCTTGACAAATTATCCTTTCAAAAATTAGCCTAAATTACTTTTAATTAAATATTCTCTGCAGTAGTATTCCAATCAATTTAAAGAGGCAAGTGTTTAATACTTGCCTACTTCCGGTGATGATGTATGGAATGGAAACCACAATTCTAAAGAACCAATCAACATATAAACTTAGAGTAACACAAAGAGCCATTGAACAGATGATGTTAGAAATAACTCTCTCACATCACAAACACAGAGATAAGACAAAGAATAAAAGTTGAAGACGTAAAAGTAACACTGAGGATCCCGCCTGCGTAAACGGAAAGTTGGCAGACGAACGAAAGTGCGGGTTGCCGACGTTGGGTAGACGACATTAAAGAACGCGGATCAGAAAGTCGGAAAAAATTGGCACCAACTAGCCCAGAACAAGTACCTATGGAAGGAGCTGGGAGAGGCTTATGTCCAGGAGTAGACTGTCAACGGCCACTAAAAAAATCATTATCACTCAATTCATTCTCAGAAATTAAAAAGGGGCTGCAAGAAGAAGAAGATTAAAAGAAGAAGAGAAGATATAGCAAAAAAAAAAGTCGTCAATTTTTTTCTTCTTATAAACTACAGTAAGGAATGGTTTAAATGTTATCCAATCCTTACTAATGAGTTCGTACAAACCCTCAAGCTTTAAAATTTACTTAAAATATCAAGGGCCCTTATTCCGTACGGAACACTTTTAAGATCACTTCGATGTCTATCTGTCTGTCCGTCTGTTTATCTGTCTGTCTCCGAAACTATTTGACGTAGAAAATTGAAATGTGGTATTAATATAGAAATTGATGGCCTCATCACAGCCGTGTAGTTTTGAAAGTTAAATTTTGACTTAAGGGGTTAGGTTTGGGGGGTGAAATCGGAAGTGAAAACAAAATTATCAGGTCATCAAGTGGGGTGTCAAATGAAAGCTTATAAAAACACGCGTTCAAAAATATATATAATGTCTTATATGCGCACACTTTTGTTTGTATTATTTTGAAAAAAAATCGCTGTCCCCCTCTCTATCTTGAAAAGTACTGATCCAAAAATATTGAAAAAATTCTGGAATATTCTCCACAAAAATTTTATTCCAGAAGCAATCAACGTACGGAATACTAATTGAGCAAGATCAACTTGTACTTGACCTTAGAAAAAGTGCTCGGCATCCATCTTTAAAATAACTAATTTTTTTTTTTAAGTTTACAATAGAAAAAAAAAAACTATTGTCAATATAATTGTTACATTTAACAATAACTTATTACTCTCTAAACCAAAAATTCATTTAATTAGAAATATATAACAAAAGACTGTTTTTAGTCAATTTCAACTGGTTTATTTAAATTGCGATTACGCGTTTCGCTGTCGATGCAGCTTCTTCAGATCTACATTTTACACTGTCAAGTTAGATTCAATGTTCACAATTTTATGTAATTTCTTAATTAATATTACACCTAATTAAATTACATTGATAGTATTGGAAAACCCACACAGATTTGGAATTAGGGGAATAAATTCAATAATGGTGAATTGTTTAAATCTACCTGGTCGTTGAGTAACGTACCTGTAGTCTTTAACCGATTTATTTGCGTTGTTTCTAAAAGGTTTGGTTTTAAACCTTTTTGTTGGGTGTGTAAAATTTTGAAGTTCTTGTTAAATGTGTGATTTTCTGGTAAAAGATGATTAGCATATGTTGAATTATTCAATTATTGTTGAATTATTCCACATATGCTAATCATCTTTTAACATAAAATCACACATTTAACAAGAATTTCTAATTTCTACATACCCAACGAAAAGGTTTAAAACTAAAGCCTTTAGAGATAACGAAAATAAATCGATTAAGGACTACAGGTACGTTACTTAACGATCAGGTAGATTTAAACAATTCACCATTATTGAATTTATACTCCTAATTCCAAATCTGTGTGGGTTTTCCAATACTATCAAAGTAATTTAATTAGGTGTAATATTATAATTAAGAAATTATATAAAATTGTGAACATTAAACCTAACTTGACAGTGTAAAATGTAGATCTGAAGAAGCTGCATCGACAGTGAAATGCGTCATCGCAATTTAAATAAACCAGTGGAAATTGACTAAAAACAGTCTTTTATTATATATTTTTAATGAATTTCCATCAAGTAGAAGCTACAACCATCCAAAATTTATTTAGAATACCTAATTATTGTAATATTTAAAAAATAACCTGCAGTGTAACTGTAAACACTGTTGATTTCTTGGAAGTTTAGTTGACGTGCGCTGACAGTTGTATAGCTTTTAATGTTAAGCACGAAATTTCCTGCAGCAATTCAAACTTTCTACGACTTAACTAGCTACAAGTATTAACCTGACCAGATGAAATTTGAATCCTTTATTTTCTGGAATTTAGGCCTTATTTGTGTGTTCTGTCGAGAATTTTTAAAATTTTTAACCTCAGTTTATCACTTAGCTAAAAACAACTATATTCAAGACCAAGATATTTACTCTGTATCGTTGTGTCACAGTAAACATAAGACACAGTAGCGATAGTCCGACCCGGCACCTTTAATCTCAAGGGGTTCGAGTTTGTAATTATCACATGAACTGTCGTCATATTGCTGATATGATGCCCACGAGTTTTTGAAATATTCAAATCCTTCTTTCAAGAAAAATCCTAATCTGTAGAATAAAAATCCTGATAACAACAATTTTGCCCTAAATTCAGAAAAAAAGTAGAAGTGGAATAACATAAACCAGTACTTAACGTTAAACATAACCTACAAGAACTAGGGCTAGATTTTAAAAATATAAAAATCATTGCCAACTTGTACTGGAATCAGCTAGCAGGCGTAAGACTTCAGAATGGTTATGCAACAGAAGATTTTGAAAAGGGAGTTAGACAGAGTTGTGTTTTGTCACTCATGCTGTCTAATTTATAAGTCGAAAGAGCCTTTGTTCTTGGTTGAGGCAGTGTCGGAGAGTGATCTGGTTATCAAGGTAAACGGTGTTCCGATAAACAACATCAGATATGCAGATAACACTGCCATTCTGGCAGATAGCGCAGATGCTTTTCAAGCAATATTGAATCCTATACACAAAGCAGGAGAAAACAGTTTAATAGATAAAATGTATCTCTAGTATGAAAATATAATTATAACAATCTTTATATAATATATTGCGTAATAGAAATAAAGAACTATGAATAAATTACCTTTTAGGATCTTTGGGAAATCTAAAAAACTAAATCCCTTAGAGCAGGGATGTCAAAGATACGGCCCGCGGGCCGCATCCGGCCCCCGGGACGTATCAATAAGGCCCGCGATCGCAATGTGTCACAGAAAGAAGAATCATGTTTTTTAGAGCCGTATATTATATACTATATAATTAAAATAATTCAGTACATTTTTTTTTATTTGAATCTGGCCCGCCTACACATTCTAAATTTAATATATGGCCCTCTGCAAAATTGAGTTTGACACCTCTGCCTTAGAGATACCACATATATTTTTACAAGCACTACCGCACAACAAAACTTCCTGTTGACATCTTTTTAGTGTTCCGTACTGAACACTTATAAGATCACTTCGGTGTCTGTCTGTCCGTCTGTCTGTCTGTCTGTCTGTCTGTCTGTCCGTCTGTCACACCCGATTTTCTTCGAAACTATTTGTCATAGAAAGTTGAAATTTGGTAATAATATAGGAATTGATGGCCTCATCAAAGCCATGTAGTTTTGAAAGTTAAATTTTGACTTAAGGGGTTAGTTTTGGAGGGTGAAATCGGAAATGAAAAAAAAAAAATTTTCCTAGGTAATCGAGTGTGGTGTCAAATGAAAGCTTGTGAAAAGACGAGTAAAAAAATATATATATATATATATATATATATATAATGTAATACTTGCACGTACTTTTCTTTGTATTATTTTTAAAAAATCGCGAAAAATCGCTGTCCACCCGCCTTATCTCGAAAAGTACTTATTAAAAAATATTGAAAAAATTTTGGAATATTCTCCACGGGTTGTAGATTGAACGAAAATTATCACGAGTGCATTACCTGTAATAATTTATCTGGTATATAAAAAAACAAAAGTTTCAAGGTCATCAATTTTCAGTAAAGATTGGAAATAAACTTTGTTGAAAACTCATTTGGGGTGTGTTTTGTGAAGTCACTGATCATTTTATACTTCCATTACAACATTTTTTTTTTTAAAAGCAATCAACGTACGGAACACTAATTGCGCAAGTTCAACTTGCACTTGACCGGTTATTTATTTATAATTATTTTCAATTATAACGTCAAAGGAGTCATTTACTTATTGGAAAATTATTAATAATGAATTTCGAAGCACGTTATATGTTAAAAAGGTTCTCCTTGAAATCCACAACCCACAACCGCGCTGGCAGCAATGCTGTTGGTATGACAGGGCACGTAAAAAACAGGACCTTAAAATTTTCTTGAGCGTCGCTACTGTGTTTTATGTTTACTGGTTGTGTCATTCCTAAAACTATAATAAAAGTTAAACAATTTTTGTAATGGAAAAGTAGTCATTTTAAAATTTCAGGTTAGAATAGAAAATTGTTCGCGTATATTTTTTTAAAACAATGAAATTCGAATGTAGAATGTTTCTCTAACTATTTAAACTGAAAAACGTAAAGTTATTTTAAATTTGCTTTACCCAATATAACAAAATTTTGATTTTATGCAACATGAAGAAAAATCAGAAATTTTCAAGGTCGATTTACTCTTTAGGCATAGGGGAGCATCATTTATCAATAATTCCCCTTTATACCGGTTTCCATTTGAGTTTTTATTATAGGAAAATAAAACTGAAAGGTTGTTATGTAACTTTTCGACTCGAGGCTTTTAACCGAAATGGCAATGTTAATAATTTTCTCGACAACATTTTTATTGCGTTTTTAATGTGACTTTTAATATTCTTTATACAGTTATTGCTTTTGTTATTGAAAAAATGGCAAAAATTCAATATTTTACCACATCAGCTGATACCTGGTGGTCATAGCTAATGTTAGGTGAGCGTAGTAGAAGAAAATTACTTTTACTCGCAACTTTTACTATATTTGACTAAAACTGTCCATAACATATTTCAGTACACTGTAGTTTCTTTAGATGGCAAATACAAGTTCACTTCACATTTCACCTTTATCATCTGAAGAAAATACAGTGAAGCGAAACATTTTATATTTTTAAAAAAATACAGTGGAAGTTGCGTATAAAAATAATTTTTGTGTTACCTCGCCGCATTACACTTTTCATTACGATTTTATTGTAATTTTCGATTTTATCGTAATTTCTAAATTGAGGAAAATCTTTTAAATTTTGGACAAATAAATGATCAGAAATTGGCCGTAATATTGGCCAATTAGATGTGAAGATAAGTGTTCTGACACGTGCTTGATACAATTAAATCTGAAAATGTTAGTAATGAGGTGAAATTAAATGCAGATTTTTCTGTGACAAAATTATTTTTATTCATGTATAAATTAAACTTAAGAGAAAAATTTTAAAATTAAATTACAGTAAATTGATTTTTTCCTTTTCGTAGATGCATTTAAAGGCATTGAACGCTTGGATTTTGGGGTCAGAGTTAGCAATAGCGCATGCTTCCATCAAAGTCTTCACTTTAGCTTCATCATTTTTAACAGCTTCTGTAAGTTTTGTTTTAATTACGTCTTTTTGGAGTTCGCCAGCTTCATTTTGGAAACCAATTTTTTTAGTTATGCAGAGGATGTGATTCTTGAGTTTCTCGTCATTTGCAAAGTCGCCGGTACGTGCTTTTTGAAGGACGGCTTGATCTATTTTTGATTCTTCCACACAATGTTTATAGTGCTGGATTAGGAGCTCCTTTTGCTTGTCGGTAAGGGCTTTAACCTGGAGAAAAATAAACAAATAAATTTTAGGCATAATTTATTTTGTTTTTCGGAACTGCAGTAGTGATAAAATTATCTAGATTAAAACAAATTTGTTTAAATAGGGAGTTTTTTTTGCCTAATAATCAAATCGGGCAGTCTTAAAACGGGTCTTGCGCATAGTTTCATCAAAGAAAACCCAAGATCGTCAATAAGGTTGATTAAAAATGAATGAGGATTCCAAAATCGAGTGTCTATTGGGATTCAGATAATTTGTAACCAAAAACTAGACCTGTGTATTAGATTAGTCACCGTATTCACCTGAGTTAGAGATCTGTAACTTTTCTTTAGTTTATTGTCTTTATTTGCCGACGATTAAGCGAGTCAATGTACCATACCAAACATTATATCTAAGCTGTGAAGGAGAGCCTTTCTATTAAAATAAAAGACTTGTAAAATTCTAGTTGGCCTGTGATTTCTTTCGAATTGGAAATTTTGTTTCTTTTTGGGTAAAGAATGTACAGCAGTGCGCTGTGGCCTTCTCTACAAAAGTAATAAAGTCTGGTACTTTTAGATTGGGCATTATTACTGGGGTAGCTATTTATGATGCAAAGGTTCAGCTTGTCACATCTTGTACTACTTTTCAAATAGTCTTTTATATAGGTAACCTCATCACTTCGGAATAATTTGCCCAGGACTGCGTCACACGCGTCGTCCTTGCAGAGCTATAGGGAATTCTCTGCAGCGCGTGTACTATGCCCACTAACAAAAAAAACCAGTACTATTGCTCATTTTTAACTGTATTATGTTGCTGTTTATCAATTTATTTTGATCTTTATTTCCTAGATTTTTTCAGAATAAGTGGAGAAATTTAAGAAAATGAATGTTTAATATTGAGGAAACAAATGGTGCCATTTCTTTACAATGGTTGTTCCGAATTGCTTTATGTATGTCCATAACAAGTCATATATACACATATATATATATATATATATATATATATATATATATATATATATATATATTTTTTTTTTTTTCTGAGCGAAACAATGTCCTGGCTAATCAGCAGAATGGCTTCAGTCGTCATAAATCGACTATTAGAGCTATTTATCAAGCCATGTAAGAGATTCTTAATTCTTTAAATGATGATAGGGTGACTATGGCCATGCTGCTCGATTTGTCAAAAGCATTTGACTCGGTAAATCACTCAATACTTTGCTTAAAACTAGAGAAATATGGAATTAGAGGTGTAGCTGTTCAGCTCATAAAATCATATTTAAAAAACAGAACACAATGTGTTATTGAAACAGACCCTTGTGGAAAGCTTGCTTGCTCTGAGAAGGTCATAATAAAAAAGGGTGTACCTCAAGGTTCAATTTTAGGACCCCTGTTAAATATATTGTATACTAATGAATTGCCTAAAGTGTCGCATGACTATATAGTGCTGTATGCCAATGATACTACCCTTATCTTTGAAGAGGATAATAAACATCTCTTACTTCAAAAAATGGTTAATACTCTAGACCTATTAAGGCAATATTTTACTTCGAATGATCTACTTTTAAATATCTCAAAAACACAGATCATTCTATTTTCTAACAGAAGTAATGAACGTGTAACAGTAACATATGACAACATTGATGTAGTTTCGGGAGATGAGATTTTATTTCTTGGAGTGATTGTGGGCAGGAGTGTCATGTCAGTGCTTTGACCAATAATATGGCTCAGTATTGTTACGCGCTAAGAGTCATTTTAGATTATGTTGGTGAAGACGCAGCACTGTCTTCTTATTACGCCTACATTCATTCGCGTATGAGATATGGAATCATCTTTTGGGGAAATTCGTGTGAAATAAACAGAATTTTGGTTTTGCAGAAAAGGTGTCTAAGAGTAGTGTACAGAATAAAGGCAAGAGATAGTTGTAAAAACGTATTCATTTCAAAATGGATTTTTACTGTAATAAGTTTGTATATATATGAAGCAGTGTTATTTGTTCATAGTAATAAAGACCTATTTCAAGAATGCATAAGAGTACATGAACATAACACTAAGTTAAAAAATGATTTAAACCCAAATAAAAGTAAATATTCCTATATACAAAAGAATGTACATTTTTGTATTCTAAGATTGTACAATAGTTTTCCTAATCATGCTAGAATTTTAAGAACGAACTTGCTGAAACTAGTAATTAAGAATTATTTAGCCCGTGAGGCATTTTATAGTTTGGAGGAGTACTTTGCTGATGAATCTTGGCTATTTTTATGGGTGTAACTAGATTATTTAATAAAATGCAATATTTCTTAGTTTAAGAACTTTTGACATTGTTCCACGCTCCTATATGGAGCTTTGTAATTTACAAGGAATAAATAAAAATATTATCTATCTATCTATATATTTATATATATATATATATATATATATATATATATATATATATATATATATATATATATATATATATATGAATATAAATATAAATATATATATATATATATATATATATATTATATATATATATATATATATATATATATATATAACGAGATATTGTATCGAAATAAATGATTATTTGAGTCAAGTAAACAACCATTTAGCACTTATTTTTCTCAATTATCAACTATTTATAATTTTGTAAAATACCCGTTAACGCTTTTTGTGACACATGTTCCGACAATCTTGATAAATGTAAATTATTTTTTCTAGTAACAGGATTAATTAAAAAATATTTTTCAAAAACATCCTGATTTTCAAATAAAAATGATCGGCCAAGTGCAAGTCGGACTTGCGCAATTAATGTTCGGTATGTTGATTGCTTTTAAAATAAAAATTGTTGTTACGTAGGTATAAAATGAGCAATGACTTTACAAAACACACCCCAAATGAGTTTTCAACAAAATTTTTTTCTGATCTTTGTTGAAAACTGATAAACTTTTATATACCAGAAAAATTATTAAAGACATTGCACTCGTGATAATTTTCGTTTAATCTAAATCCTATGGAGAATATTTCAGAATTTTTTCAAAATTTTTTGATCAGTACTTTTCGAGATAAGGGGAGGCAGCAATTTTTTTAAAAATAGTACAAAGAAAAGTGTGAGCAAGTATTACGAGTACATTATATATATATTCTGAACTCGTGTCTTCACAAGCTTACATTTGATATCCCACTCGATGACCTGGCAAAAAAATTTTTTTCTCGCTTCCGATTTCATCTCCCAAAACTAACCCTTTAAGTCAAAATTTAACTTTCAAAACTACACTGATGGGGCTATCAATTCCTATATTAGTCCCAAATTTCAACATTCTATGTTAAAAAGTTTCGGAGGAAATCGAATGTAACAGACGGACAGACAGGCGGACAGACACCACATAAGTGTTTCGTACGGAACACTAAAAACCATAAAAACTATTGTTAAATAAGAATATTGTAACAAAATATATTTTTTTTTTATATATACTGTTGTAAGTGTTCCTCATAAAACGGCTTCAACTTCAAACAAAACCTTTTTCTTGTACATGTTGGGATTAGTTTGCATAATTAAGATTGTGTTAACCAGTGTATTAAGACAATGTACGTTTAAAATAGAGTATCGAGCAGCCTATTGTAAAATGTAAAATAAGGCAATTCGTATTTGCTAATTGTAAAAGATGCAGAAAACGTTATATTTATTGAAACAGCAACTGTATAGTTTACTTATGTAAACAATGTTGCAATATATAGTGACTATGGTGTTAGTAACAAATTTGCTTCATTAGTTCTAAAACCCTAAACTTCAGATATATCTTCTTTTTTTTTCAACATCAGTTGCTTGGAAAACTTTAACGAGTTAAATTTATTATTATTTATCACATAAAACCAAACTGTTAATTTTAAGCATAGTCCAACTTATTTTCAAAATTCGATTAAATTATTTTTGATGTTAAGCAATGTTTCTAGTGAAAATGTACTGATTATTAATGGATATTCAGTTTTTAGTAAAAAATTGTCAGTGTATGTTATTTTCGTTAAGGAATAATTTCTTTTAAAATACTCAAGTAGAGATTTAGTTTATTTTTTCAGTACCAGCTGCTGTCTTAAACTCAAAAAGGTAAAATTTCTTTAATTTATTACAAAACAAAATAACATGTTAAGCATACAATATTGCCACAATCCATGTTCTAATCTAAATTGGATTTAGTAGCTATTTGTTTCGACCACTGGTGGATCCACTAAAAATAAAAAAAACCGGTCAAGTGCAAGTTGAACTTGCACAATTAGTGTTCCGTACGTTGATTGTTTTTAAAATAAAAATTTTTGTTAGGGTGGTGTAAAATGATCAGTGACTTCACAAAACACACCCCAAATGAGTT
This sequence comes from Pachyrhynchus sulphureomaculatus, assembly GCA_019049505.1. NCBI lineage: Eukaryota > Metazoa > Arthropoda > Insecta > Coleoptera > Curculionidae > Pachyrhynchus > Pachyrhynchus sulphureomaculatus. Next base: position 242,972,987 of record CM032446.1, read on the forward strand.
TTCAACAAAGTTTGTTTCCAATCGTTACTGAAAACTGGTGACCTTGAAATTTCGTTTTTTTTTTATATACCAAATAAATTATTAAAGGTAATGCACTCGTGATAATTTTCGTTCAATCTACCCCCCGTGGAGAATATTCCAGGATTTTTTCGAAATTTTTTGATAAGTACTTTTCGAGATAAGGCGCGGGACAGCGATTTTTCGCGATTTTTTGAAAATAATACAAAGAAAAGTGCGCGCAAGTATTACGTTATATATATATTTTTTACTCGTGTTTTCACAACCTTTCATTTGACACCACACTCGATGACCTAGTAAAAAAATTTTTTTTTCACTTCCGATTTCACTCCCCAAAATTAACCCCTTAAGTCAAAATTTAACTTTCAAAACTACATGGCTCTGATGAGGCCGTCAATTCCTATATTATTACCAAATTTCAAGTTTCTATGACAAATAGTTTCGGAGAAAATCGGGTGTGACAGACAGACAGACAGACACCGAAGTGATCTTATAAGTGTTCCGTACGGAACACTAAAATCACGAATTTTTTACGGTAGATTAATTATAGCGAAGCGAAATTTATGTTGGTTTTTAGTGTTCCGTACGGAACACTTATAAGATGATTTCGGTGTCTGTCTCTTTGTCTGTCTGTCACATCCGATTTTCTCCGAAACTATTTGACATAGGAAGTTGAAATTTGGTAATAATATAGGAATTGATGGCCTCATTAGTTTTGAAAGTTAAATTTTAACTTAAGGGGTTAGTTTTGGCTGTTGAAATCGGAAGTGAGAAAAAAAATTTTACTGTCATCGAGTGTGATGTCAAATGAAAGTTTGTGAACACACGAGTAAAATATATATATATATATATATATATATATATATATATATATATATATATATATATATAATGTAATACTTGCGCGCACTTTTCTTTGTATTATTTTTAAAAAATCGCGAAAAAAATTCTTCAATATCCTCCACGGGGTGTAGATTGAACGAAAATTATCACGAGTGCATTACCTTTAATAATTTATCTGGTATATAAAAAAAAACAAAAATTTCAAGGTCATCAGATTTCAGTAAAAATTGAAAACAAACTTTGTTGAAAACTCATTTGGGTTGTGTTTTGTGAAGTCACTGATCATATTATACCTCTGTAACAAAATTTTTTATTTTGAAAGCAATCAACGTACGGAACACTAATTGCGCAAGTTCAACTTGCACTTGACGGGTTATTTCTCAATTAATTTTGATATAAGAAAGATTACAAGCTTGAATGTATTAAACGGTTTTCATAACTATACAGATGACTATATAGATATTCCGCCAAAGTCTAATTTAGGATTATCGATGCCTACTGGTCAGTAGTTCAATGCAAACTCAGTTTACAATCTATTACTGTTTAATTAACATAGATAATGCCAAATGAGACTTTGGCGAAATATCTGTGACATCCAAGTCAAAACAATGATCAATTGTGGTACTCACGGATCTATAAGGAAACATATTTCTTCATCCGTGAATCCCGCACACAGAGGAACGAATATTGTTATAAAAATAAAATTATGCTTTTTTATTTTAATATATAATTTACATAAAGAAGTAACCGATAAAGGGTCACTCTAGACCTATGTCAAATATCTGATAACAGGAATAAAATATGGCCTCCAAGGCAATGGTGCTAAATCTCTTTAACAACTTTGGTGAGATAAGAAAATCCAGCAAATTAACGTAGTTTTAGGGTTAAGAAATAAATTTGTTTTAGTAATGCGATAAAGATTTATAGGGAAATTATGCTCCTGGGGTCGTCTTTTCATTTTGAAATGAATGAAAATGTTCGCAAGTATATAAAAATACACTAATTATCCTGAAGTATTAATAAAAAAATGAGCAAAAACTAATAATAAAAATATTTAGACATTTTTATTATTAATCCTACCAAAAGTTTATTTGCCAAAAATTTTATTACCTTTGACATGAAGAACATAAATTTATTAATTATTGAGACTGTATTACCTAGTTGTCTCTAAAAAAAATCAGGAAAGTGCTTTCTTAAAAAACAAACAGTGTTAAAATAAAACGTAAAAGTGACTTTTCCGTACGAAATAATAACTTAATTGAAGCTTCACAATTCAATATTTCAAATGATTGATAATTTACGATGAAATGATAATAAAATAGGACGTTAAGCAAAAGAAAATATTACAAAAATAATACAATTTTTAGATTCTTCAACACCAGAAATCCTAAAAAAACAGCGAGTAATTTAATGTGTACGAAATGACACCTATAAAATCCTCTCTAATCCCTTTACCTTACTTATATATGTACACTGAGCGGCAAAGAGTTCTCAACATTTGGAAAAAAAAATAATTATTAGAGTATCCAATTATCTTTTTCAGGTAATCAGTTCTATATGTCCGATAATCCAAAAATTGATTTTGATATGTTACGTGGCTGTTGGTAGGGCGAGAAATTTGAATATAGAATTATGAAAAGTCGGAATATATGACAGAATATCGAAGAAATTCAGAGCGTAAAAAGTAATGAGAATTTGATTTAAACCCTACTTACAAAGATTTGAGCATCTACATAAAAAATTAAAACACATTTTTTAAATTATTTCTTTACCTAGCTAAAAACTTTATATTTTTATAAGTAGTTTAGTTGATACTACTCAGTACATATCACCACTACACCAAACACTTTATTTTTGCACTCGACGCTCGTTTCGCTAACCATGTTAGCTTCATCAGGAGCGATGATTGATTAAAGCTAAACTACAAATCTACCCTATTTATACTTAGCCTAACCCTTGAAATACTCAGGCGGAACTAATGACATAGGCAAGGCCATCAGATCCGGTCAAGTAACCAGTAGAGGGGACTATAAGGAATAGGTCCTATGTCTTTATTTAAACTACTTTTACATTTTATGATTTCCATACTATCGTATGCGTTCAACAATCTCCTATCAGATACATTTTTTATTAATCTTAGATTATCTAATGTTACAGTATGATCAGCTTCAAGGGCATGTTCGGCAATGCTAGACTTTTCTGTTCTACTGTATTTTAAGTGTGCTAAATGTTCTTTAAATCGTGTTTTAGTTGACCTTTTAGTTTGCCCAACATACTTTTTGTCACAATCATTACAACTAATTTCATAAATTCCACTTTTCTCACAATTAGGAATCTTATCTTTGGGATTTCCTAAGATATTCCTCAGATTGTCTGATGACTTATAGACTAAGGTGAGGCCTACCTTATTAAATACCTTATTGAGTCCCTTGCTATATTTCGGATTATATGGTAAAAAAGGAGACCTAAACTTATGTCTATTTATTAGCTTATTTACTAAGTCATCGTCATAACCATTAACTCTAGTTATATTTCTAATACGATTCCTTTCTTTATTAAAGTTTATTCTATTCAGAGGGAAAGTGACCAAACGATGAACTAAAAAATGTAATGAGGCTAATTTATGTTGTTTGCAATGAAATGAATCATTAGGAATATATCTATCCGTTACTGTGTCCTTCCTATAGATATCAAATTCTAATCTATTATTATTTTTAATAATTAAAATATCTAGAAAAGTCAATTGTCCTTTGTTCTCAACTTCGTAAGTGAATTTAATGGAATCATACCGGCTATTTAATTTAGAAACAAAATCATCAATGTTTGCTTTCTTTGTATCTAAAAATCGCGAAAATATTATTCACATACCTACACCATACCCTTGAAGCTGATCATACTGCAACATTAGATAATCTAAGATTAATAAAAAATGTATCTAATAGGAGATTGTTGAACGCACACGAAAGTATGGAAATCATAAAATGTAAAAGTAGTTTAAATGAAGACAGAGGGCCTATTCCTTATAGTCCCCTCTACTGGTTACTTGACCGGAACTGATGGCCTTGCCTATGTCATTAGTTCCGCCTGAGTAATTCAAGGGTTAGGCTAAGTGTAAATAGGGTAGATTTGTAGTTTAGCAATCATCGCTCCTGATGAAGCTAACATGGTTAGCGAAACGCGCGTCGAGTGCAAAAATAAAGTGTTTGGTATAGTGGTGATATATACCGAGTAGTTTTATTGCAATATTTGTTAAATATTAGGTGTAGTGGTGATATATACTGAGTAGTATCATTGTGCCAAAGATTCCACATTCCCAACTTAGTTTAGAAGAGGTAAATTTCTTTTGCTTTGATCATAATTAGAAATATTCTTTTTTTTTTGAAAACTGGGAGAAATATTGGTCAGTCAATAAGTTTTGCAAGCAGAAATGAAACAAGATGAATTAATGAGTCGATATACTTTTATCTTCAGTACTATCTCCTTTAAGCTTAATACATTTTTTTCAGCGATTTTCCAATTCATTTACCCCATCTCTGAAGTGGTTGTCCAGAAGACCTTCAGAGATAGGGTAAATGAATTGGAAAATCGCTATCCATCGCTTTAAAATATCCATCTACGGATACTATCAATTGATCATTTGTTGAAAAATGCATAGAAATCTTTCGATGTTGGAAACAGATGGAAGTCAGACGGAGCCAGATCTGGCGAATAGGGTGGATGTTCCCACAATTCGTACTTTTATCCGACCAGTTTTGCAGTTGGCAAAGCATCTCTGTGAGCAGGTGCATTGTCATGTCGAAAGACGATTTTTTTCCTGCAAACCTGGCCTTTTCTCACAAATTTTCTCATCCAGCTGGTCCAACAGGTTGTATTAATACTCTCCTGAGATTGTTTTCCCGGTTTGAAGGTAATCAATTAACAAAATTCTTTTGCATCCCAGAAAACTGATGCTATAGTTTTTTTGGACGACTTTGACCAATTTGGCTGCTTTGGAGCTGAGCAACCGGGCTCAGTCCACTGTGGGTTTGTTGTCTCACTTCAGGATCATACTGGTAAACCCAAGTTTCATCCATAGTTACAAATCGACGCACGAAATCAGTTTTATTCTTTGTGAAACAAGCCAAATGTTGTTTACAAAGTTATTCTCGAGTGCGTTTTTGTTTCGATGTTAGCAAACGCGGCACCCATCTTGTGAATAGTTTTCTCATACCCAAAACATAAGTTAAGATCTCATGTCCATGTGAGATGCCTATAGCCTCAGCTAAATCATATACGGTCTTCCGCTACCATATCTTATACTTGCACGACAGCTTTTTCAGTTGTTGCAATTTTTGGACGTCCTGAACGTGAATCATCATTGACGCCGGTACAACCACGTTTAAACTCAAGTCCATCTATGAACAGTTGGAAATGAAGAAGCAGACTCCTTTAATACTTTCACTAACTTTACATGGATTTCAGTTACAATAAACCTACCAAAACAAAGAATTTGATCACTGCACGATATTCGATTTTTTTTCCATTTTTAAAAAATACTCAAACAGGTCTACTTTAACCAGCTGATAAACAATGAATGACTTGACAGATCGACTTGAAAAGGGTTGAAGGTGTTATTCATATGACAGATGAAGCTTCAAAATAGTGTTCAATTTTTGGGTCAAGTGATGCTCCATAGGTGTCGCTTTCAAAACTTATTGACTGTACTGATAATTCAAAAAATGAGTTTATACTTGAACGCAAGCTGTTGCAATGCATGTATTGTTATTTCGTTATTTTACAACAAAAAATATTCTCAAGTGTTTTAAAATGTATCAGTTTTTTGATCCTTGTAATGTTTGATTTGAGTTTAAAACATAAATTTGGCAATTTATGTTGGAATGATGTGTATCTTAATAGCTTTATTGATATTTTATAAATCAAAATACTCCTAGATGCTGGAGCCAAAACTAACCTGTTTTAAAAAATGTTTTAAAGCTTTGTTAGAACGCCTAGTATAAAGTACTATATAAACAAAACAAAACAAAATGAACTTAATATAAAAAATATCAAACAGATATTATTATTCCGTATCTCCGCCATTACGCTCCATACATAATATTGTTGGAGATTGCATTCCTTTTGGAACATTTCTAAGTATTTCGGGAATTATTTGGCACCCACAATTTCGAATTACTTGTTCCAAATGTTTATGGTTTATAAAAGGCCGTTTTTTACAAACGGCATTTTATATCTCCAATAAGCAAAAGAAATTTACCTCAAATAATCTAGTTAGACACAAAAATTTGAACGTTTTCAGTTAGATAAAGAAATATTTTAAAAAAATGTCGATTTTAATTTTTTTATGTAGAAGCTCAAAACTGTGTAAATAGGGTTTAAAATGCATTTTAAACTCTTCCTACTCTTTTCGTTAGTTTATTTCAATATTCTGTCGATTAATCCGACTTTGTATGATTCCATATCAGCTAATTCAAAGTTCCTGTCATACCAACAGTCACGTGACTCATGCCAAAATCAATTTTTAGATTCTAGGATATGCAGAACTGATTATCCGAAAAAGAAATTTGGATACTTTAGTAATAAAAATTTTTCCCACTTGTTGCTAGCGCTTTGCCGGTTACTGTATTTAAGTACAAATGTACAGGGTGATCATTTTTAGACGCCCTGCCTCGATTTATGAAAAATTGTTGGATATATATTTTTTTTTTTTTAAAGTATAATGGTATAATTTCAAGGAGTATACTGACGTATGTAACATGTGGTAGTGAAAACGATCTTTTTTCGATCGACATACCTTTTGTAAAATTGCATTGGAAAAGCCCTAAATTTTGTCAATATATTTTTTCCTTAAGCTGTTTTTAGTGTTCCGTACGGAACACTTATAAGATCACTTCGGTGGCTGTCCGTCTGTCTGTCCGTCTGTCACACCCGATTTTCTCCGAAACTATTTGTCATAGAAAGTTGAAATTTGGTAATGGCCTCATCAGAGCCATGCAGTTTTAAAAGTTAAATTTTGACTTAAGGGGTTAGTTTTGGGGGGTGAAATCGGAAGTGAAAAAAAATTGTTTTACTAGGTAATCGAGTGTGGTGTCAAATGAAAGCTTGTGAAAACACGAGTAAAAAATATATATATAATGTAATACTTGAGCGCACTTTTCTTTGTATTATTTTTAAAAAATCGCGAAAAATCGCTGTCCACCAGCCTTATCTCGAAAAGTACTTATCAAAAAATTTTGAAAAAATTCTGGAATATTCTCCACGGGGTGTAGATTAAACGAAAATTCTCACGAGTGCATTACCTGTAATAATTTATCTGGTATGTAAAAAAAACAGAAATTTCAAAATCATCAATTTTCAGTAAAGATTGGAAATAAACTTTGTTGAAAATTCATTTGGGGTGTGTTTTGTGAAGTCACCCACTTCCGTTTTATACAACAACATTTTTTATTTTAAAAGCAATCAACGTACGGAACACTAATTGTGCAAGTTCAACTTGCACTTGACCGGTTATTTTTTTCTAATATGTTTTGCAAATAAGTTATATAGCAAAAATCCTCTAAAATATTATTTTTTGGGATCATTGCGATTGCGTCATGGATCGTAGCCACGATTGGCGGTTTTCAAACAATTTACCTAGTAGGCGGCTTTATCTAGTCATACGTTAATTTGACAGTTCTGGTTTGCACACCTATTCAATTTAACAGAGCTAAACTAAATAAAAAATGGGTTTTGAAATGGTTTCGCACGCTGTAAAAGTAGATATGATTCTTATTTATGGAGAAGCAAGAATAAATTTTCGGTAAGCCGTTAAACTATATCAGAACGTTGCCCCGACAGGTATATCCCGGCTCAGACTATGTTTTTTCGATTAGAACGAAATTTGAGGAGCAATATGGACTCATTTTCTGGACAGAAAGGTATTTCTAAACGAAAAACTGTTTTAGCAGATAAAAAAGTATCTGAAATTATGCAATGCTTTTAAAACCATCAGCAAGGAGGCAATTGAATGTATTTTATGGGGCTATTCAGAAATCTCTGAAAGCTAACAAATACTATGACTATAAAATGTATAATCTTCACTTATTATCACAATTTGATTGGGAACAATGACTGAGGTTCGTAGCAGAAATGATGATTAAATATGTCGAAGAACGTTATTTTCTGAATCCTATATTATGGACAAATGAAAGTCATGTGGTCAGCACCGGCAAACCTAACAGAAAAAATTATCATGAGACGAAAATCCATACAACATTAATCAAATTCAGAATCAAGGCCATTATGGCGTTAATGCATGGTGTGGAATAATTGGGAGATAATTGGTTGGACCATACTTTTTTGAGGGAAAACTAACTGTACCATATATCTAACACTTGCGCATGTTAAGTATATGGCACTGTACCAATACTAGCACAGTGCGCGCCAATTCCATACTAGTGTTGGTATAGATTGTTGCACAGTAGGAACTTAGTACTTAAACGTTGTCAATTTTTCGTGTGTGTATCCGTGTGTTTAAAATTGATTATTCGTTTTTTTGCCTTTTTTTGCTCTATAAAATGGATAAAAATTTGCGATAAACTTTAACACAAAAAAAGATATATTTGCTGATGAAAGCTGAAATTTTGGTGTGAAATGTACTATTTAGTGGCGAAATTCTTACAACGGCCAAAAGAACTATAAGGATCGATTGTAGGTTATTGCAATGTTCAGCAAAGTTACTCGTGTTCATGCAGAGAATATTTTTGTCGAAGACAGTTATGCTAAAATATGCACGGTTTGTGAGTTATGGTCGAAAATGTGAAAAAATGGCATTTTTTCGGTCTTTCTACACTAAAAACACCCCGAAAGAGTGAAAATCTGGCCTCGACATGTTCACAAAAATTGTGTATTTTAGAGTGAAGAACATTTCGTCTCGAGATTGCATTGAGAAATTCCCAATAATTTACGAGATATAGCCGTGCAAAACCAAAACTCGAGCAAAAAAATTGATGATGCCAAAAAAAAAAATTCGAACTAAACTATCAAAACACAAATAGGGTTTTCCTAGTTTGGGTGGGCACTCCCAGAAACTGAAGTCAGAATTTAGTTTACATTTTATGTGTTGCACTGTGTTATTAAAAGTCTAATCTAACAAAGCAAAATTGTGGTACACAATTTGAGCTAATTGAGAAGCAAGTAAATAACATATATTTATAAGAAACAGCTGAATATTTTCGAAATTTGTACTTTAATAAATACGAGGGTTGTGTAAAAAATAAGGTTCCCACATTTTTTTCAGGTGTAAGGCATTTTTTATTTGAACTGAAAAATACATCATTGGAAAGCTTAATTTCTTAGCTATTTTTCAACATAATCTCCAGATTTTTCCACGCATTTTTCTTGACTACTAATCCACTTTTGGAATCCCGCTTAAAAAGAAGTCCGCCACCAATCCGTGGAGGAATTTGGTGACCGCTTCCTGCACTTCTTCATCAGTCTCGAAACGTTGTCCACCCAAGTGTTGCCTTAATTTTGGAAACAAGTGGAAGTCATTCGGTGCAAGATCAGGGCTGTAGGGAGCATGTTCAACGAGATCCCAGCCAAAATTGTCGATTAAATCCTTGGCTTGGTGAGAGACGTGCGGGCGCGCATTGTCGTGGTGCAGTCTAACGCCTTTTGTCAGTCTTCCTCTCCGGCGATATTGGATGGCTCTTCTGAGTTTTTTCAAGGTCTCACAATAATTTTCCCGAATTTATTGTGATCCCTCGAGGCATAAACTCAACAAGCAGGACACCCTTACGGTCCCAAAAGACCGTAACCATCACTTTCCCTGCGGACAGCGTCTGCTTGAACTTCTTCGGTTTAGGCGATCCGGTATGGCGCCATTGTCGCGATTGTTGTTTTTGTTTCCGGGGTGACGTAATGACACCACGTTTAGTCCCCGGTAACAATAGAGTCTAAGAAATCTTCGGTATTCTCGGCGCATTCTCGAAGAAACTCCTGGGCACACTTGACGCAATCGGCTTTGTGGGTTTCTGAAAGCATGTGCGGGACCCACCGCGCACACACCTTGTAATAACGTAACCTTTCAGTCAAAATCGTGTGGATTGTTTTTTTCACAAACCTCAGGAACCCGGGCAGCCAGTTCCCGAATCGTTATCCTCCTATCCTCGAGCAGAATTCGCTCAATCTTCGACACAACTTCGTCGGAGATCGATGGCCTTCCGCTTCTTTGCTCATCGTGGATGTCCGTGCGTCCTTCGGAGAACTCCCTACACTATTTGCGGACGTGTTGAACGCTGATACAAGCTTCCCCATAAACTTCACACAACTGCCTATGAATATCAACCGGTGGTAACTTTTTAGCGTGCAAAAATCGGATTACCGCACGAACTTCGCACCTGGCGGTGACGGCGATCGGGGATTCCATCGCGGATGGCTATCAGGCCGGCACTGAACGTCGCAGCGAGTTCTACCAAGGCAGGATCTAGAGTGGGGGAATCAGCGCACACGGCGGTGTTGCCGGATTTCGCCTAGCATCTCGCGCGGCGAGTTTACAGCATTGGGAACCTTATTTCTTACACAACCCTCGTACATATAACCTGCTATTAAAATTAACAAAGTGACAACACTGGTAAAAATTCTCTAAAAGTTTTATCAGCAAATCACGTTCGATCATTTAGGTTTTTGGCAGCGTTACACGGATGCGGGACCCGATATTATTTTTTTTTGGTATAAGACACCGTGAAAATTTTGTCCAGTGATTTCTTCTGAGCTTATCGCGCTTATTATAGTCTCTAATGGATCGTTGATTTGACGGGAAATGATATTATGAATGATTTTTGCTCCATCTGATCTTTGTTGTGTCTGGGGTTGTATCAGTTTTCATTTACTGCTTTTTTCATGGACACACTGGACAAATTGAACTAGGTGAGAAACGAAACCCTGGAAAATTCATTCGGAAGAAGCTTCTCTATACAAAAGAGGTTGAGGTGGACTAAACTATGCCGGATTCCGAATGTTAGTTTGAGTTTTTGTAGGCTAAAGTTGTACTTGGTTACTATCACCCCAAGACAGAATCTCCGTCTGAGCTTTGTTGAATCGTGCGAGAGTGGATTGGGAAATCTTGTAACAAACAAGCTCAATAGCATATATTACAAAAGCAACAAAACTTATTTTTCAACATAATCTCCATCGAGCACAAAACGTCCGGTCTAGCGTGATTCCAATGTTTTCATTCACTGAGAAAACATAATTGTTTCGATCTGCGTTTAATACTGGTTTACAGCACGAATGACCTCTTCATTCCACGAAAATTTCTTCTTCCCAAGCAAATTTTTGAGGTTAAGAAACAAAAAAAATTCACTTAGCCTAAATCTGGGGAATACGGTTGGTGGGGAAGAAATAGATACCTTAATTTCTTGTTTAATACTCTATCAGTTTTATTAGAAAATGTTCCCATTATTTTAAGAAGGCATATGTTGTGTCAACACGACGGAGCATCATCTCATACAACTGCTTCTGTTAGAGAGTATTTGAATGAACGATTTCAACGAAGTTATTCACCAGATCTCGTGCCGTTAGATTTTTTTCTTGTGGGGGACTCTTAAACATATTGCGTACAAAACTGCTACAAATGATACTGAGCACTTAAAGGCAAAAAAATCAGATGCGTGCGATAGTATATCTGGAGAAATTATTTACAAGCCACACATTAATAAAGAAAAACCGGTCAAGTGCAAGTTGAACTTGCACAATTAGTATTCCGTACGTTGATTGCTTTTAAAATAAAAAATTTTGTTACAGATGTATAAAATGATCAGTGACTTCACAAAACACACCCCAAATCAGTTTGTTTCCAATCTTGACTGAAATCTGATGACCTTGAAATTTTTGTTTTTTTAAATACCAGAAAAATTATTAAAGGTAATGCACTCGTGATAATTTTCGTTCAATCTACACCCCGTGGAGAATATTCCGGAATTTTTTCAAAATTTTTTGATAAGTACTTTTCGAAATAAGGCCCGGGACAGCGATTTTTCGCGATTTCTTAAAAATAATACAAAGAAAAGTGGGCGCAAGTATTACATTATATATACATTTTTACTCGTGTTTTCACAAGCTTTCATTTGACACCACACCCGATGACCTAGTAAAAAAATTTTTTTTCACTTCCGATTTCACCCCCCAAAACTAACCCCTTAAGTCAAAATTTAACTCTCAAAACTACATGGCTCTGATGAGGCCATCAATTCCTATATTATTACCAAATTTCAACTTTCTATGTCAAATAGTTTCGGAGAAAATCGGGTGTGACAGACAGACAGGCAGACAGACAGACAGACAGACACCGAAGTGATCTTATAAGTGTTCCGTACGGAACACTAAAAATGGAAAAATGCATGATAGAAGAAGAAAGACATATAGAAAATTTCTTTTGATGTATTTTTTTTTTATTTCATTTTAAGTTTCAAACATTAAATTATATAAATATGTAATAATGTTATGTTAAAACTTATGTAGTTTTTTTTTGCCGTTTTAATAAAATTAATGTATTCTTATTTTTTATTTTTCAAACATATTTTATTAAAGGAAAAACCTCAACAGGATAGTAACTAATATTATTACAATTAATGTCAGATTGAAATATGTCAGCCGCTTACTAGATAAATTGTTCGAAAACCGACAAACGTGGCATACGATCCATGGGCATGGTTTTTTTGCTGCTTAACTTTGCTTCCAAAACAAATTAGAAGAAAACAGTTTAAGGAAAAAAAGGTATGTCGACGGAAAAAAAAGTTGTTTGGCGTTGCGGCGCACAGCGTCGTTTTTACTTCCAAATGTCAAATACGTTAGTATACTCCTTGACATGTATTATACTATTCTACATTTAAAAAAATAAAAATCTAACAATCTTCAATAAATTGAGTCTGGCTGTCTAAAAATGATCACCTTGTACATATAATATTTTTTGGATGTCTAGAAAGACCGAAAACTCGCCTTAAAAATGTTACAGGGTAACAAGATACATACATACCTGAGTTAATGTAACAATAACAAAGACGGCTACGAATAACACCTTCATATTGTGTGTTTAACTAATTTTCTTGCACACTTTTCACAAGCAATGTCAGTACTGTGTCACCTGTGGGTCAACTTCTACTTTATATGGCTTGATTTCAATTAAATAATTGGTCAGTCAATTCTTGAAAATTACATATTGGGGCAGGCTTATTTGTTATTAAATTCAATATAGATGAGACAAAAATGCCACTTAAGCTTATATTTGAGTACAGTGGCGTGGCGACATGTAAATATATACAACTATTAATAATTTTATATAGTTATTTTCCATGTTAACATAGCAAATTACATTATTTATGGCACTAAATATTATTTAAATGACCACCTATATTTTGATATCCCTCTCTCTCTCTCTCAATCCTTTCACCCCAATAGAAGTATCGGTAATTTTATGCAGTTGCTGCCTCAACAGTCATTCTCCAGGCAACTTGATCCTATGCGATCTGACTTGACTCATGCATACTCATATCAAGAAATCTTACTTGGTAGGACCATCTTATTGGAGACTGTCCCCTTGATCTTCTACCTTCTGCCTTCCCCGTTACTACAAGATTTTCCACGGCATCCATTTTTTTCCTCATAATGCGACCAAAATATTCTTCTTATACCCACATCTCAAACGCATCGATTCGTTTTTTGTCAGCTTGTTTAATGGTCCATGTTTCCGATGCGTAAGTTGCTATGGACTATATAAGGTTGGTTAGCAATTTTAACTTTGTGTTTTTTGTGACAGCTGAATCTCTCCAGGCCTTAGTGAGTTTGATCGTAGAGTTTCTAACGATAGTCAAACGTCTTCTTACCTCCGCTTCACAGCCACCGTTGTTAGTAATGAGGGATCCCAAATGGTCTAAAACAGTGAAACTAGCAATTTCATTTAAGTGTGACAGTTCTTCATTACGATTACTTTGGTTTTCGCTCTCTTAATCGTCAATCCATAGTTTTTTCTAGTGATTTCAAGGCCCTCCTAGGTCTTGTATTGGTGTTGCAAGAATAACAGTATCATCCGAATATCTAAGCTTTTTTTCACCGATTGTAACACCCCCACTCCAGCTATCCTCATCATATGTTTACTATATATGTTAAAAAATAATGGTGACAGAATACAGCCCTGTCTGACGCCGGCTTCTACGTTAAAGGGATCAGAAAAAGAATTATTCAGTTTAATTCTGCCATTTGTATTTTCATAGAGGGAGTGGATAAGGTTTGCAAGATGTATAGGCGTTCCCATGCTGATTAGACTCGACCAGAGTTTGTTCTATTGTATGCAGTCGAAAGCTTTAGAGTGGTCTATAAAACAAGTAAAGGTTGTTATTTGGAATTCTTCGACCCACATGAGGTGAAGCTAACAAATTTACTTAGTCAAATTTCCATCTACGAATCTCTTCAGAACCGTAACAAAATTAAACCATTTCTCACCAATAATGTGTGAAAAAGATTATGGTCGAAAATGGATAAAGCTCCACAAATGATGGCAAAGCACGTATTGGTTCAAAAAGATGATGCTGTGTATTTGGTGCAAGTTGATGCGGTGTGTTCGGTGGGATTGGCAGGGAATCGTGCATCATGAGCTGCAGCAATCTGTCCAAACAGTTGTTTCTGTACTCTGTTATCAACAATTGACAAGATTAAAGCAAGCGATTAAAAGAAATTAGCCCGAATTAGTCAACAGAAAGAGAGATGTAATAAGGTCATATTGAAGTAGAGACCATATCTGCGACAAAGATCTAGAGATTGATAACCAGTGTGCTGCCCGGTCGATATCAGGTGAACAGCCAAATGAATGCGAAAGATACAAAACCGATACAAGTGAACGAAGGGGAAAGGCCTATCTTTAGAAATGGACCGAAACATGCTGATGATGATGTCATGACAATATTAAATACGGCCGGTGCCGTTTTGAAATATTCATCATACATCAATTTTTTTAAATTCATCGTCAATATTGACAATTATTATTAACATTGGTGTTTACTTACTAAATTACTTACTGGGGTTAAGGCCCAATTAAATTACTATACTCCACAATTGACCAGTTGCAATACTTCTTAAGTGACAGCGTTCCTACAAATAGGGCCTTGATTCTCTCTCCATAAAAAATGTCGACTGCTATACAATCAGTAAAGCTATAATGAAATAAAAACCATCATATACATTTATATTTTTTGTATTTTTAAAATACAAACCTGTTTACCTGTCACACAAATTACCATTTATTGTAAGTACCATAACCTTATAAGCATGGATTTAATATATTAAACTCTGCAGCATATTCTTTTGTTGTCTATAATCTTAGTTTCTTTTTTCCACTAAAATTAGTTACAGCAACGATAATAAAAAAAATCTGGCGTAGCTAATTTAAATAAGATTTGCAAAACGTTTTTTTTTTTTGTTACGCTTCTGTTTTTGATAGCAATTTGTAGCGTCTCAAGTCGAAACTTTCCGCCACAAACAACACTGTTGTAATAAAAGTGGTTATTTACCTTTAAAAAAATAAAAAGATTCGTTAATTCACTTAGTTTTGTTGTCAATCTATATCATTATATAAATGTTTAAATAATTCACTGGTCTACAAAAAAAAAATTATTTTTTCTTTCACAAGGGTTAAATTAACGGAATATATTTATCTTTTCTATGCTGAGTTTAAATATGTTCTCAGATTTTATCTGTCAGGTAGGATTTTTTTGTGGCAGGTGTTTAAAATTTTAAAATAATTAGTACTTACAAAATACTGAATAATAAATACACGCTAATTTTGTCTAATCTAAAAAGTTTTATACGATGATTTTCGGTCATATTTTGCCTTCGGGATGTCTCTTTTCATGGTCCAGCAGTAGTCGGCCAGCATACTTGCCTTGGTACCTCTTTTCCATAGTAAAAATCTGCTGATGAAAACGCTCACCATGCTTATTAGAGACAGCTCCAAGATTTTCAGGGAGGAAGTCTAGGTGAGGGTCCAAGAAATGAATTTTTAAGGACATGTTACAGCTCATTTCTTTGTGTCAGAAGATCACTTACTATTTCACTATAGTTTTCTTCTTTATTACTACCAAGAAATCCACAACAGATATTTTTGAATGATTTCCACGCTGCTTTTTCCGGTGGATGTAACAGTTCTTCAAAATGTTCATCATCCGATATTAATGGTCTTATTTGGGACACTATAAAAATTCCTTCTTTCAATTTTGCATCACCTATTTTAGGAAATTTATATTTCAAATACATAAATGAAACAGAACCTTTATTCATTTTTTTGACAAAATTTTTTATAAGCCCCAGTTTTATGTGCAGGGGAGGTAAATACACCTTTTCGGGATTCACTAATGGGATATTTGATACATTTTTATGCCCAGAAATAAGAGATACACGTTTAGGCCATTGTTTCCTTATGTAGTGAGACTTCTTATCCCTGCTATCCCATTCACACAAGAAACAGCAGAATTTCGTGTATCCAAGTTGTAAACCTACCAATAAAGCTATAACCTTCAAATCACCACATATATTCCAGTTATATTTAGTATACTGAATTTTTTCTAACAGTAATTTCATATTTTCATATGTCTCCTTCACATCACTGGCGTCCGCGACAGGTATTCATCTTAATTCATTCCCATTATGGAGTAGTACAGCCTTCAAATTGACTTTCGATGAGTCTATGGACGGACAATCGCCACTCATCTGGCTGATGTTGATGTCCAAGAGCCTCCCTCCATTACTGCACAAACATCATTACAAAAAAACTACATGGCCTTCTTTAGAGAAGTAGTCACTGAAATCACTATGGCGTCTACGATAAACGCATATCCTTGTATCATTTTGGAGTAGATTCCAACTTTTGAGCCTGGAACTTAAAATCTCAGATGACTGTTTATACAAATTTAAATCCCGTATAAGATCATTAAGATCTTCTTGTGATAAAAAGTGAGGTTCTGATGAACTACTTGCTTCAAATGTAAGATCACTTCTCTCGCTTTTTCCGTCTTCAGTATGAACTGGTTCGGAGTCAGAGTTATCACTTAAGATCATGAAATCTGAAAACTTTGGTACTTGATACTCTTCAATATGTGGCACAGGTCTAATTGCAGATGCCAAATTGGGGTACTTAATTATATGTTTTGTTTTGAACGTAATTTCTTTAATGTTAGTTAAGCAGAAATAACAATTAGTTAAATGGTCCTTCTGTTCCCTCTAAATCATAGGGACTGAAAACGCCATATAATGAGTACCATTTTTCCAGTCAGTAAGAAGCCAAACACGTGATACACAGCATAAATTTAGGGCCCAGTCTTTATCAAAATCACCAGCTTTACACCCAAAATAAAGCTCATAACATTTTTTCACACGCCTCTGAGACTTGAAGGTCAGTTCACCACACACGTAGCAGAAATTGTTTGGTTGATTTACACACTTTCTTGGCATTTTGAAACGTTTATAAAAAAAACTTACAAATAAAAACAATAAACAGTAGAAAAAACAAGTAGGTACACGTGTTACAATTACAATACTGGCTACTGGCTCGTTGCTGGCTAAAAAAGTGTAATATTTGTGCAAGTTAGGACAAGTTTGACATCATTAATCCTGGACAGAGTTAAAATATGTTTCAACATGAATAAGTCTGCCTGGTGCCAAATTATCCTGAATAGAAATTCCCACTTCTATATTTACAAGAATTATAACAATGAAATCCTAATATAGAGAAGTATATTACACAAAAATAATTCTCACAAGAAAACTATGCCTGATAGAAGAAATCTGATAACATATTTGAATTCAGCATAAAAAACTGAACTAGGGTCTCTATTCAGTTTCCTTGTGAAAAAAATCATGTTGACCGGTGTAATTAATTTCTAGATTTTAGGTTTAAGT
This sequence comes from Pachyrhynchus sulphureomaculatus, assembly GCA_019049505.1. NCBI lineage: Eukaryota > Metazoa > Arthropoda > Insecta > Coleoptera > Curculionidae > Pachyrhynchus > Pachyrhynchus sulphureomaculatus. The sequence continues at coordinate 242,990,771 of CM032446.1, forward strand.
TCATTATCAGTTCACCAAAATATTTTATTAACATTTCCGCCAAATGCTTTATTAAAAATGTCTACTTAAAAGTTTAAATGCGTTGCAGATCAATATTATATATATATATATATATATATATATATATATATATATATATATATATATATATATATATATATATATATATATGTGTATATATATATATATATATATATATATATATATATATATATATATATATATATATGTATATATATATATATATATATATATATATATATATATATATATATATATATATATATATATGTTATATATATATATATATATATATATATATATATATATATATATATATATATATATATATATATATATATAGCTCGCTTTTAAAGAAAGTATCGTTTTGAGATTAAAAAAAAATATATATTTTTTAAATGAACGCTCGGACCTTAATCTATTTTTCAACCTAATTTCCACCTATATTACGGCACTTGTCGTATCGTAAGACTGGCTTTTGTATTCCATCCTTATAGAAATCTGCCGCTTGGTTTACAAACCACTGCAGCACGGCCGTTTTGGCGTCGTAGTTGGTGTCGTAGCGGTGACCGCCAAGGTGCAGGAATAAATGGTAGCCCCTGTGCGCTAGGACAGGGCTATACGGCCGTTATCAAATTATTCCCTGTCATATAACGCTATGCGATCTTGGGTTTGATAAGTCACATGTGGACGAGCATTGTCGTGAAGCTAAATGATTCCTCTACTGAGTATGCCACTCCGTTTGTTTTGGATTGCACGTCGCAATTTATTTAAGGTCTCACAATATGTGTCAGTTTTTACTGTATCCTCCCAAGGAAAAAATCCACAAGCAATACCTCCTGCCTATCCCAAGACACATTTTTCGGGCTGAAATTGTTTGCTTGAACTTCACTTTCTTGGGTAACTTTGAATGTCTACATTTCATGGACTGTTTTTTTTTTTATGGGTCTAGCACACGTGCTACAGAGAAGTCCCTAAAGCGTTCCAGGAGCAGCATGTGTGCGCAAAAAGCGATTCACGTTGGTCTTGAATCGCTGTAAATTGTACTCGGTGGGAAACACAGCCCTGGGCAAATTATTCCGAAGGGATGATGTTCTTCATATAATAGACTGCTTGAAAAGCATTGTACGCGGAGTAACAAGCTGAACCTCATACGGATGTGAAGCATTAGCGCGACGTGTATTTCTAACATGCACCGCTCTGGGAAGAATTAGGCGGGCTACATTCTTCGAACACTTTACATGAAAATACTTGTAGAACAAACTCAAGTCTCCAACCGTTCTTCGATGTTCCAGCGAATCAAGGCCGCCGGTCAGTTTCGGGTCTCCAATCAGACGAACAGCTCTTCTCTGAACAGAATCCAACAAAGGTAGTATGTGTTTGGGAGCGGAGCCCCAAATATGGGAGCGGTAATCCATATACATTATAATTTGAGCTTTGTAAAAAATTAACAGTTGTTGTGGAGTGTAAAGCTTTCTGGTTCGAAATAATATTCCCAACTTTTGAGAAGTTCTCATTGCTATGCCTGCAACATGTTCATGCCAGGACATATTTGCTCCCAAATACCTCTAGAGGAATGTCAAAACAAAGGCTAAACTGCTTCGATTTCATAGAGAACATTTCTTAAAATTTGAGGAAACACAACAGATAATGAAGAAATCGTAAAGCGTCTGTTTTCTCGAACTATTTCATCAATTTTCCACACTAGATCATCATTAATGCGGACGGTCGCCCACTTCGACCATCATCGTGTACCTTTATACCAAACATTTTTAAATGCTCTAATCCATTTTTAGTGTTCCATACGGAACACTTATAAGATCACTTCGGTGTCTGTCTGTCTGTCTGTCTGTCACACCCCAATTTTCTCCGAAACTATTTGACATAGAAAGGTGAAATTTGGTAATAATATAGGAATTGATGGCCTCATCAGAGCCATGTAGTTTTGAGAATTAAATTTTGACTTAAGGGGTTAGTTTTGGGGGGTGAAGTCGGAAGTGAAAAAAAAAATTTTTTACTAGGTCATCGAGTGTGGTGTCAAATGAAAGCTTGTGAAAACACGAGTAAAAAATATATATATAATATTATACTTGCACGCACTTTTCTTTGTATTATTTTTAAAAATTCGCGAAAAAAAATCGGTGTCCCGGGCCTTATCTCGAAAAGTACTTATCAAAAAATTTCGAAAAAATTCTGGAATATTCCCACGGGGTGTAGATTGAACGAAAATTATCGCGAGTGCATTACCTTTAATAATTTATATGGTATATAAAAAAAACAAAAATTTCAAGTTCATCAGATTTCAGTAAAGATTGGAAACAAACTTTGTTGAAAACTCATTTGGGGTGTATTTTGTGAAGTCACTGATCATTTTATACTGTAACAAAATTTTTTTATTTTAAAAGCAATCAACGTACGGAACACTAATTGCGCAAGTTTAACTTGCACTTGACCGGTTATTTTACCATGTCATCGCTTACAGCGTTTTCTCCATACACTTCACTAATCTGCCGATGTAGTTCGACCGCTTTCACGTCTCTTGCATTTAAGAAACGAATTACAGTGCGTATTTCACAATCTGGGGGATTTTCATTGGCCTAAGGCATCTTAAACACGTAAAGCATGATAATGCCGTCGTATATGCTATCCCAACAATGCTTATCCCTGAAATTAAAAAACCGGTCAAGTACAAGTTGAACTTGCGCAATTAGTGTTCCATACGCTGATTATATATATATATATATATATATATATATATATATATATATATATATATATATATGTGCTTAGTTTTTAACGTAACAAAATTATGCACAAACAAAAAACGTTATAAAAAAAAAATTCTACTAAGACGACTAAGATGTCGAAAATATTTAATATTTAGTGGGATATCCTTTTGTGTCAATCACTGCTTGACATTTTCTGCCCATAGAGTCAATAAGCCTAGCACAAAAATCGGGTGGTATTTTTTTCCCATTCTTGTTTTAATGCGATCCAAAGTTCGTCCTGGTTTTTTATATTTTTTTTCTTAATTTGATTTTCCATATAGTGCCAAAGATTCTCTATCGGTTTCAAATCAGGTGATTATGAAGGCCAGCGTCCCGAATCCGTTGTTCAGAACACCAATTCTTGGCCAAGCGAGATGTGTGTTTGGGTCATTGTCTTGCAAAGATAACTGCTGTTAATAAAGAACTAAGGCAGGAATATCAGGGCGTATTGGTGTCAGACATGACTATTATCTGTTATCTGAAAATCTTCATGGTAGGCGTGCTGTTAGAAAGCCACTCCTTAAAAAGCGTCACAGAAAAAAAGGATTGAGATTTGCTAAGGAACATAAAGACTGGACTCAAAATCAGTGGTCTCTAGTAATCTTTAGTGACGAAAGTAGATTTAATCTCTTTGGAACTGATTCTACTGGTTATGCAAGAAGACTAGTTGGTCTAAGATATTACCCAAAGTACCTTGTACCTACTGTTAAACATGGCGGTGGAAATATCATGGTATGGGGTTGTTTTCGACGATCTGGTACGGGGCCATTGGCAAAGATAAATGGCAGAATGGATGCTTCAATGTATCTTGAGATATTGGAAAATAATTTGATACCTTATGAAGAAGATTTGCCACTGTCATGGATTTTTCAACAAGACAATGACCTAAAACACACATCTCGCTTGGCCAAGAATTGGTTTTCTTAACAAAGGATTCGGGTGATGCGCTGGCCTTCGCAATAACCTGAATCAGACAGAGAATCTTTGGGACTATCTGGATAAACAAATTAGGAAAAGAAATATAAAAAACCAAATGGAAAAAATACCACCCTATTTTTTGTGCTAGGCTTATTGACTCTATGGGCAGAAGATGTCAAGCAGTGATTGACGCAAAAGGATATCTCACTAAATATTAAAGATTTTCGACATCTTAGTCGTCTTAGTGGAATTTTCATTTTATTTCAAAAATGTTTCCACACTTTTGTTTGTGCATAATTTTGTTACGTTAAAAACTAAGCACATTTCTAATAAACAATAACTGTTTTAGTTTTCAAAATGTTTGTTAGCATGTACACGAATAATAAATAATTATTTTAATTGTAAACCATTTAAATGTTAAGACTAGAGATGGGAATTTAAACGTTTCCATACTTTTGTTCGCTACTGTATATATATGTTTATATATATATATATATATATATATATATATATATATATATATATGTATGTATATATATATACATATATATATATATATATATATATATATATATATATATATATATATATATATATATATATATATATATATATATATATATATATATATATGGTGGCGCATAAGTAACGTTATGATTTAATAAGTGAATAAATTTTTTGTTAACGTCTTTTTTTTATTTTATTTTTTTCAGAATTAACTTTGAAAATCTTGGGAAATTTATGACTCAGCACAGAACAAAGAACCAAAGTTGTTCAATTTTATTATGAAAGTCAGCATTCGATTATTCAGACACAAAGATCATATCGAAATTTCTTTCATGTTCGAAATGCACCTAGCGCTCCAACAATTTACCGATTGGTTCAGCGTTTTCGGCAACAAGGGGCTGTCTGTGATCTTCCGCGTGCTGGAAGACCTCGTGCAGTTCGAAATGATGTAAACATTGCTCGGGTGCAAGCAAGTATTGAGGAAAACCCCGAAACTTCTACCAGGCGACGTTCCCAGCAGTTGGTGATGTCTAGGCGGTTTTTGCAAAGAATTTTACATAATTTACACCTTTTGCCATATAAGATTCAATTGGTTCATGAGTTAAAACCAAATGATGCACAAAGACGCATTCAATATAGTCACCGTTTGCAAGAATTGTGCCTAGAAAGCAACGAGTTTATTCACAAACTCATAATGAGCGATGAGGCCCATTTCCATCTCAATGGTCACGTGAATAAACAAAATTGAAGAATATGGGGCACCCAAAATCCAAGAATAATTGTTGAACATCAAATGCACCCACTTAAATGCACAGTATGGTGTGGAATAACTTCAGAAAAGGACCATATTTTTTCGAAAACGACGAACAAGTTGCGGTTAATGTGAATTGCATTCAATACCGGGCAATGATTGAAAATTTTTTAAGGCCCGACGTAGAGAACAATCCAGAATTGTGGTTCCAACAAGTTGGAGCCACAGCTCACACAGCTCGTCCAACTGTGGCTCTCCTGCGCGAAATTTTTGCCGATCGAATAATATCGCGTTTTTTTCTGATTTTAACTGGCCACCGCGTTCGCCCGATTTAACGGCTCCCGATTTTTTTCTTTGGGGTTACCTAAAGAGTAAGGTATATGACAATAAGCCAAGAACCATCCAACAGCTTAAGGCGAATATCCGAGAAGAAGTGAGCGCGCCGGGACCTGAAATTCTAAGAAAAGTTATGGGAAATGCTCTGGAAAGAGCACGTCAGGTCGAAGCAAACAATGGGCACCATTTGAAAGATATTATCTTCAAAACATAATGTGAACATATTTCCAAACTATATTCTAAATTTTAATAAACGTCAACGTTAAATAAAATCAGAAAGAAAAAAGTTATTCATTAAATATATCATAGCGTTACTTATGCGCCACCCGATATATATATATATATATATATAATATATATATATATATATATATATATATATATATATATATATGTAGGGTATAAATACTACAATCCAAACACTAAAGATCACTGAAGGGACTAGTGCAATTATTGCAGTAATATAATACAATTCCATTATTTAAAAAATATATCATCGTAATTTTCTGAACCACCACTGTAATTAATCTGTAATTTATGTCAAAGACATCTTGATTGTTTCGAAAGTTAATGTAACAGGTAATTAATAGTTATTGAAAACAGTTAAACAACTTTTCAAAGATATTACACAGGGGAACAGCTGTTTTGGTGTCGAGGTTTTTTGAGCTGATTCTATATCAATTTGATGTCCTGAATTCAAATAACGTATTCATTTGTACCTAGGAGCTCAAATTTTTAAGATATACAATTTTAGAGAAATATAAGTTACATTATTGTAACTCAAATCCGTAAGTGTATTAAACAAAAGTAGATACGAAATTTTTATTTTAGTTATACAAAATACAATATTATGTCGTACTTACAAACAAAAAAAAAACATTGAAGAAATGAAATAGTCACTCAACACTTGGAAAGCTTCTTTTCCGCGACATTCTTGAATGTTTTTTTAAACAGTCTCTTTTTAAACTCCAGCAGTAATCTGCCATCATGTGCATGTCCCATCTTCCTTGGTAGCGGTCCTCCATAACTTTAATATCTTGGTGAAATCTTTCACCTTGTTCCTCACTCATGTCTCCTAAATTTTCTGGAAAACGGTCTAAGTGGCTGTGTAAATAGTGTATTTTAATACTCATATTGCACCCCTAAGGATTTGAAACTATTAGGCATCTTGTTAACCATTTCAACATAGTTTTGAGCTTTATGTTTGCCTAGAAAATTTTCTACAACTGCAACAAATGATGCTAAGCTTCTCGTTCAACTTGATTCATTGAATTTATGAAGGCAGGATCCTTAATTAATTGTCTTATTTGTGGGCCGTCAAATATCCCTGCTTTGAGTTTTTCTGTGCTCAACTGATGTATTTTTACCCCTATATATGCAAAACAAGACCCATTCTTATCAAGAGCCTTTACAAATTGCTTCATTAAGCCCAACTTTATATGTAACGGAGGAAGTATGATTTTTTCTCTTTCAACCAAAGCGTCGTTAATGACATTCTTTTCCCCAACGTCCATGTTTTCTCTCTGAGGCCAATCTTTTCTAACCCAGTGGTGTGTTTTGTCCCTACTATCCCAGAGGCACAAGAAACACGGATATTTCGTGTAACCACTTTGCTGCCCAAGAAGAAAGTTTACCATTTTTAAGTCTACACAAATCATCAATTGATGTTCGTAATACTTTATCTTCTGCAAGACCAAAGCTATGGTATTATATTCTTCTTTCAGTTTCGTTGAGTGAGCTAGTGGTATTGAACCATATTTATTCCCATTATGTAGAAGGACACATTTTAAACTTCGCTTTGAACTGTCAATAAATAGGCGCCAATCATCTGGAATATATTCAGAAAGTCCCATTTTTTTCATGAGTCCCCTAATTTCGTGACAAAATACAAGATTGTCTTCTTGAGAAAAGAATGGTAGCAGATCTTTTTCTCTGGTACGGTAAAAGGTAATTTTGGTTCCTTGTTCCAGTAAATTTTTGTCGTTCAACCTAAAAGCCAGTACTTCAGAAGCTTTTTTCGATAAATTGAGATCCCTGGTGAGATCATTTAATTCATTTTGATTGAAGCGTTGAGGAACTGATGACGTCCCCTCATAGTCACTGTTAGTTTCATTAGCATCAGAACTTTTATTAGCATCAGAAGAGCGATCAGAGGGAAAATATTCGTCATCAGAGATATGTGGTAGCTGATGAAATGTTGGAATCGGTATTTCATCTGAGTGCGGGATAGGGCGTATTGCCGAGTCTAAATTGGGATAAGTCCACTTACTGCGGTTATTTCGATTGATTCCATTAGTATTTACTAAACAGAAATAACAATCATTGAAGTGGTTTTTTGGTTCTCTCCAAACCATTGGTACGCCGAATTTTAGACATTTTCTTTTCCCGGTAGTCCACTGCCGTAAATGCTCTGTACACGTTTTACATACGAGATGCGGGGCCCACGTTTTGTCCTGATCACCAAGCTTAACTCCAAAGTATCCAAGATACGCTCGCTTTACAAAGTCAGTAATAGTTTGTCTGTTTTGTTGAAACATGTATTCTCCGCATATATAGCAAAACACATCAGGTTGATTTACACAACTTCTTCTTGAACTGGAACCTGAACTCATTTTAATTCTGTTCAATAACACAAAAACACTCTTTTCTTAACATAAAATAACACGCCGAATTCGATCTACTCTCATTAGTAAGAACGCACAAACTGACGAGACTTACCCGAGTTAGGTGATTAAAAGGGTCAGTTCAGGTACCTGATAGGCAATGGTTCCACTATTTATAGATTTCCCTGGAATTTACTCAATTACAGACTGACAATAAAACCATTGTACCTACATTAATGAATATATAATAATTTTAGAACTCTCATAAATGAATATACTGAATAAAAACCACATTGGTAGATAAGTTGATGTATCTAAAAAAATGTAGAGCTGATAGAGAAAAAAACGGATTGCATGTATAGATTTAGCGTCCCAAATATAGTTAAAATCAGCTCTAAAATCCCAGGCACCAAAACAAAAATATTTTTTTGTTGCCCTGTGTTATTGTTGCTCAGACAAGGTGTCAAAATTAACATATTTTTTTCATAACAATTGTATCGTTATAAAATTCCAAAATGGATGAAAATATAAAACAGCCTGTCGGTAGCCACACCAAAAAATTTGAAAGGAAAAATCATTGAAATTTTTTCCTGAAATTTTATATGTATTATAAGGTATATCTGCGGCACTGAGTACGGAAAAAATACTGGTTTAATGCTATCAGCTCTACTTCTTTATTTATATGAAATTACAATTTTCTTCAAAAATTGGAACAAAAATACGATATTTTTTCTATGTTTTGTACAATTACACACTATGAAACGTTCTTTTATACGATTTCCTTGAATGTAAGGCTTGAGGATCATCTCTTTGCAAACTCCAATAGTAATCGGCCATCATATGGATGTCTCATCTTCCTTGATAACGCTCTTCGATTGTGCGTATATCTTTGTGCAATCTTTCACCCTGCTCTTCACTGAAATCGCCAAGATTTTCTGGGAATTGATCTAAATGTGAATGTAAGAAACGAATCTTGATATTCGTGTTGCAGCCCAGGTCTTCAAATTGGATAACATGCACTCAACTAACTCGGAATAGTTGTCGGACTTATTGTTTCCGAGAAAATTTTTAATTACCACAACAAACGATTTCGAAGCTTTTGACTTGACTTCATTCACTGAATTCACAAAGTTTGGCTCTTTCACAAATTATCTGATTTGTGATACCTGCTTTCAATTTTTCTGTGCTTAATCCTGGAAACTTGCATAAAAGGAAAGCAAAATATTCGCCGTTTTTGTCAAGGGCTTTTACAAACTGTTTCATAATGCCCAGTTTGATATGAATTGGTGGGCAGTATAATGTGATCTCGATTTACTAAGGGCAAATTAATAATATTTTTGGTACCAACCATCAGGTCCTTTCATACTGGCCAATTTTTTTTGAGACCAATGACGTTGTTTGTCGCGGCTATCCCACAGACACATAAAACATGGGTATTTTCGTATATCCACCCTGTTGTCCGAGAAGAAAGTTCACCATCTTTAAGACTACACAAATGAGCCAGTTGTGGTCTCGATACTTAATTGTTTCCATTACTGAAGAAATAGTTGTATACTCTTCTTTCATAGTAGTAGAGTGTGCAATAGGTATAGAACCATACTTGTTGCCGTTATGAAGCAGCACACACTTTAAGCTTCTTTTGTTACTGTCTAGAAAAAGACGCCAATCATTTGGTTGGTATCGTTGTGAACTCATCTTCTCCAAAATACCTCTGACATCAATACAAAAAAGTAAATCGTTTTCTCTAGGAAAATATGGTAACAAATTCTTTTCTCGGGTTCGATAAAAGTAATTCTGGTTCCTTGTGCAAGTAAATTCTTTTCTTTTAAACGAGATTTCAGAAGCTTGTAACATTCATTTTTTCCTAGATTTTAAGACCATGTAATGCTACTGATTTTTCCATTTCAAATTGTACTTATTTTCATTTTTGTATCGAACGGTATATTAAACAGAGATTCCAAGACGTCCGGTATAGTGTGTTGTGCGGGTTCCTGACCCAACCTCTCGCTACGCCGCGATTGGTGAAATGTTTGATCCGCAGTTTTGATTGGAGCGTCGTGATATTACCGGCAAAAGTCGCACGATTATTTAAGGCTCCTCAGAGCTTGAATCGAGGTCGTTTCCATCTAGCCGCCGACCATGGTTTTTTTCCATCTAGCCGCAACCAGGCAGTACCGTCTAGCCGAGAGGCTTTTTTCCATCTAGCCGAAGTAGGCTAATTTTCATCAGAGCCGCTAAGTAAAAGCACCAGTGTCGTAACTAAAAGCCGTAGTGGGCTTTCTAAGTGTTTGTTAAGAAAAAGTGTGAAATCGGGCGTAGTCGATCACAGCAGGAATAAAAAAACAGTAAGTCAACAAAACTCCCTTCAATAGACTTATTCGAGAGTAGCGCCTTAACTGCAATGTAAAACAGACTAAAAAGTGAAGTGTAAAGCACGATTTCTCGTCTTCGGGGGTTATAATAGTCTAAAATTTTAATGTAACAACTACTAGTTAGGCTAGAATTTGTTAGGTAAAACTGTAAAGGTTAGAACTTTTCATTTTAAAAACATGAATAAATTTTCTTTTTGTTGATTAAAGCTAGTGTCTCACTGAATACTTATTTTTCTTTTCAGGATAAGTTGTACTAGACTAATTCTTTTTAGTAATATCCATAAAACACTTCAGTTTTTTCTCATTTTTTTAGCTGAAGTTAAATCCTTTCTATTTTAAAATGAGTGGTGCCCAAAAAACTTGTACAACTGAGGCTTTTTAACAAATGGAAAATAATTCCAAAAAAGACGTAAGACAAATATCTCTTACCCATATCTCTCTACCAAAGAAAACTTAGCTAGTGTTTCTTTAATTTCTTTAGTTCCTTTAAAATCAGGTTTCATTCAATTCATTATCAGAAATTAAAGCGGGGCTGCAAGAAAATTGTGCTTAAGCTTGGGGCGTCCAATTTTCATAGGTTACAAAATGACACCACAACGTGCGGGCAAGTTCCAATGTTACAAAATTGCGCTCAAGCGTGGGACAAACAACTTCTCACAGGGTACAAAAAAAGATGCCTCAAACTGAGGACAGTTCACACCTTACAAAATTACGCCCAAGCTTGGGGCAACAGTTTTTCACAGGCTACAAAATAGCGCTGTCAACGCGGGGCTTTTGGAATTTTATTTTTTAAAAAAGGGTTCAGTGTACTAGCTTTCGAACAAAGTAAAAAGCTCTAACTTTGCAGATATTTTTATTTCATAATACTTATTAAACGAAACTACACTATAGCAGTAAGACAAAAGCAGGAAATTTGTAGAATTTTTTTATTTCAATTTATCTGATATAGATATTTGAATTTTGTTGTTGACTCTAAGATAAGAGATTCCTACTTTTTTCTTAACAGCTAGCTTTATAGTTCAGATTAGCAGATGTGCTGGTTTACTTTAATTTTTTGCAGTGTTAGATTTTGCGGTTAACCGAACAAAAAAACTGTTCTTTTTTCTCACCTATATTTTGCATGAATATTAAAAATACTTTGCTGATACGAAACGGTATTTAGAGATTTTTTATAGGAAATTCTTAAGATAAATTGGTAAAGGAATGTTAATACAAGGCGATACTTAGAAATTTTTTTTGAAATTGTCGAAGATTTTTTTAATGTTTGGTAAAGAAGTTTACATATTTTAAGTGCCTTTACATATTTTTTATTTCGACTATTGGGAGCACAGGAGAAATATTTTAACGACTTTTTAAACAATTCTTTTAAATTTTATTCATTTATCATGGAAGCTTTAAATTTTAAAGTCAATCACTACTGGAGTATGAATTAGACTATGAAATGAAAATCCGTCGTATTTTCTCAGAACGTCCGGTCGCGGATAAAAGAAAGATTCCAACGAGGATCTTAAGTAAAGAAATATTCCAATAGATCAGATTGGACTAAATAGTTACAAAAAGTTTCTGATTTTTTCAAGTCTAATAAAAATTCTCCGTTCTCAAGTTAAAGCTCCTGCTTCTCCAAATGGTCACATATCTCCTTTATTCGTGCATAAATATTCAGATAACAGACCGCATATCGAGATAAATCGATTAGGTGCCCATTTCTCGGCTTTATTTGACTCTGGTGCAAATGCCTCCGTTATAGGTCAGAATGGTATTAAAATTTTAAGTCGTTTAAGTATAAAAATATGCCACGTCAAAAATAGAAGTGTTACCACTGCAGATGGCAGCCGTCTAAAAGTTTTAGGTACGGTTGAGTTGCCGCTAGTCTGCAATGGCCATTGTTTAGTAATTTCTGCTTTAGTAGTACCTTCTCTATCACATACTTTGGTTTTAGGATGTGATTTTGCACAAAAATTCGGAATTTTTTTGTAAATTTTAAAGATAATTCGTGGTATCCACAGTCCCTAGAAGTCAATTCTAATACAAGTTTTAAAGATTGTTATTCAGATAGTTCTTTAGAAAACCTTTTCTCGCGTCTATGTACCCTAGATGATCTCTCGCGGACGGAACGCTTAAACGCCGAAAAAGTAATAAGCTCTTTCAAAAGAAATAAGTAGTAAAGATAGGTTAGGCCGAACGAATAAAATAAGGGGTTAGACGAAATGTTGAAACTCGGAGTGACTTCGTCTAAGCTATGACGGAAGAAAGCTCAACGAGGTCAACAAATTTGATAACTACTATCCATTACCGAACATCGACAGATGTCTATAGATACGGCTGATGCCAGTCCTGTAAAGACAAGGCCCTTCGCCATGTCTCCGTATATGTCAAAGTATTAAATAAGGGGTTAGACGAAATGTTGAAACTCGGAGTGACATCGTCTAAGCTATGACGGAAGAAAGCTCAACGAGGTCAGCAAATTTGATAACTATCCATTACCGAACATCGACAGAATTTTGACATCACTCAGGAATGCTAAGTATGTATCTTAGATAGATCTTAGAAAGGCTTTCTGGCAAATTCCTTTGGACAAATCCTCTAAGGAAAAGACCGCTTTTGCAGTAGTAGGCCGAGGTCTATTTCAGTTCGTCACTATGCCGTTTGGTCTAAAGAACGCTGCTCAAACTCAGCAACGTTTAGTGGACGCTATATTTGGTCCGAAATATGAGCCACATATTTTTACCTATCTCGGAGATATTTTTAGTAACATCGGAAGACTTCGAATCGCATATTCGCTTACTTAAGGAAGTAAAAAATAAATTGAAAGAGGCCGGACCTGACGATAAAATTTGAGCAAATGTGATTTTTTCAAAACTTCTCTAAAGTTTTTAGGCTATATTGTAGGCTCAAATTCCTTGCGTACCGATCCGGATAAAGTAGCAAGCATGGTTAATTATGCGAGACCTACAAATACTACGGAAGTTAAGCGCTTCGTAGGAATGTGTTCATGGTATAGACGTTTTATCGAGAATTTTTCTACCTTGTTGTCGCCTATTAATGATCTTTTGAAAGGACGAAAAAAAGGACAATCGATAGATTGGACAAAGGCAGCCGAAGAATCTTTTATAAAGATTAAAGAGCTATTGGTTTCAGCTCCAATTTTATCCCAACCAGATTTTTCCCAACAGTTTTATATTTCTAGTGATGCTTCTAATACCGGTTTAGGGGGCGTCCTAACACAGAAAATCAATGGTGAGGAAAGAGTGATAGCGTATGCCAGTAGAACTCTGTCAAAGGCTGAACGTAACTATTCGGTTGTTGAAAAAGAATGTTTAGCAGTACTCTTTAACATCGAAAAGTTTCGACCTTACATAGAAGGTGTTCCTTTCACGGTCATAACAGATCATTATAGTTTATTGTGGCTTAATTCTATTAAAAACCCTAGTGGCAAACTAGCGCGTTGGGCGATTAGGCTGAGACAACATACATTTAATTTAATTTGGCCAAAAAAGCGTTTAGATATCTTAAAGTTTGTGAGGACTTGTGAAGTAGTTGGAGCGCAGAAATCTCCAAATGCACTACCTATGGGACTGATGGGAAAAGAGAAAACGGTTAATTACCCTTTTTTAAGTCATAGCAGCTGATCTAGTAGGTCCATTTCCACGTTCAAAACAAGGAAACAAATGACTTTTCGTAATTTCTTGCTGGTTAACAAAGTATACCGTGTTATTTCCTTTGAAAAGCTCTAAAGCCCGAATGCTTTTTGAAAATTTTAGAAAATGATATTTTTCTAATCCACGGAGTTTCATCGCTTTCGAGTTGCGATATACGGTACTCAGTTTACTTCTGTGTGTTTTTAAGAGCTTAAGTGGGACATATAGTTTTAACATCCGTTTTAATCCCGTTGTACACCGCAAGACACGAAGTAACAGGGTTTACACCGTCTTTCTTAGTTTACGGCAGACAGATACCTCTATCTGGATCGTATTATAAAAATTTAGATTTGGATGTCAATGTTGACAGCGAAATAATTCCGGGTAACAGGGGTGCGTACGCCGAAAATTTAAAGGGTTTAAAAGATATTTTCACCGACGTGCGTAGTAGGATACATAAGGCTTATGAACGGAACAGTAAGTCCTACAACCTTAGAAAAAGGGATTTTGCCTTTAATATAGGTGATCACGTTTGGCGAAAAAATAAAATTCTTTCCAGTGCAGCAGATAAATTCACATCTAAGTTGGTACCTAAGTATGTGCATTGCGTGATTAGAGAAAAGATTTCAGATTTAGTTTATAGTTTAGTTAATTTAGATGGGACTAAAGTAGGACGATGGCATATTAAAGACTTAAAACCATTCAACGGACCTAGCCCTAGTGAAAGTTTGTCAGAAGAAGAATAATTTATATTTACATTATCTTAATTGCTTTAATTTATTTTTTTGATGTTGCTCTGTAGAGGTGACGACCTCGTTTTTTGACTGTTATAAAAGTTGAGCTGAGGATAGCTTACTTTTATAGTTTTTGCTAAGGTTTTGGGTACTGATCATATCCAAACTTAGGTTGATTGTGGGTGATGTTTAGCATCGACTCAGCTGTTGCGAGCTTGCGAAAGAGTCACACTCAGGATATATCATAAGACTGGTATGTCGGTGGTCGCGGGATTTGATTTGCTTATGACCCCAAATAATATCCAGTTCTTGACACTTGGAAGCGAAATTTTGATTAGAGGCAATCCAAGGTGATCTTGAGTTAGGACAAGCGCAAGATGTAGCTCGTGTAGGGTGATGTAGAGTCAAAATTTTTATGAGCAATTTCAAAGTTTGTTACCCGAGTGGGTGTATTTTTATTACCTTAATGGTATATGTTGGGTGCAATTAAGAGTAAATTGATTTTGGTTTATCCAGTAAGTCTAAGACTTGGATTATTTTGGTTTAGATCTTCTTCTGAATTGACAAACTGAGGGTATTTTCTGTTTTTTTTCAGAGCCGTTTAAACGTTACCTTTGAGTCACTAATTTTTTTAAATTTTTTTTTTTTTTTGCATGGACTCATAGGCGTATGTTGAGTTTTTTCGGTTTACTATCAGATTGATAGGAAATTGAAGCCCTGCAGGAGAACTAAAGGCTGATCATTTTACAAGAGATGAGGGCAGAGTAAGACAGTCGTTTCACAAAGAAATGATCAAAATCTGATACCGAGATGAGAACCTTGTCAAGAGAGGCTAAGCGCAGTGAAGGAAGATTCCTAACCGAATTTTTAGATTTCCAAGAGGTAATCTAGAAGTTTGGGCTGACAGAAAACGGTTATGCCTGATACCTGTAGCAGTTTCTTCTAGAGGCTATTGTCTAGGGAGACGATTAACACCATGATCGAATATTTTAGCTGTCAACGATGTTTTCTTCTTGTTTCTGATTAAGCTGGAAAAGCTCTTGTCGTCTTCAAAAGTTTTGTTGCGTTGCCACCAAAAATTTGAGAAATTTTTGCTTCATGTAGCTTCTTAAGCTCATTTTCGTTTTTTTAAAATTTCGTTAGAAGCTTGGTTAAGTCAACCTTGTAAACCTTTTAGGTTGTATCCCATGAGTTATTTGTTTTTACAGGCTGTGATGCACCGGGTGCTAACAGATGCCATTACGACGTTTGGCAGGGAGTTAGTCTTCCTGAGGAACAGACTGATTGGAAGGGTAGTCTATGGGGGGCGCACGTTTAACCTTTGGGACCTTTAGAGGTTTTGTTACCCAATGGCTATTTCTATTTGAGCCAAAGGAGAGCCTGGCTACTGTAGTCGACCTCAGCTCCAATTAGCCTATTAGTGGTGACAGGCTGTTGGCAGTAGTGTGTTTCGGAACACCCTATTGATTAAATTTTTTTTTGGACTTATGGTGGTGTGGTAGACACCGTTTCAGTTTAGTGGATGTTATAATCTACTCCCTTTTGTTGGTGGACACCAGGGTCACCATTTCCATATTTTATTGTCTCCACCTTTCAGTATATCGTGGTGAGGTGTTTGTCTCCTGTTAGGTGGGATGGATTAAATTATTTTCGTTGTTGTTCTAGGGCGAGACCAGTACACGAGGGTTCTTCATGCAACTTGAAGAGGCGCAATGCTGGTTAAGTTTTATATCTCTGTGTAGCCACCCTGAAGAATGACGGAGGGCGTCTTTTCTGGCTCATGTTTCTAGGCAGATTTGTCACTTTGGTGCGATGTGCTGAAGATTTGATTAGCTTTTGCTAAGAGCTTTCACCAAGCTCAGTATGGAGTTATCATAACCAAGAGTTTGGGATTTGAACTCCTGTATATATTTCTGTACATATTTCTGTATATATTTCGGTGTATGTTGGTTGCCTGAGGGCATGTGCTCAAAATGCGAGATTTTGAGTCGTTTTGCTTATGGACTCCCATATATAGGATTATGACTTTAGGGAGGTCCTATTTCGAGACTTGCTGTCTCATATAGTTATGTTGGGAATGTTTCCTTGAATGTTAGTTGCGCGTGGACTAATCATTCTGTTCTTTGTGAACATTGCTTTTTGAAGCAGGATCATTCAGTTTGGTGAATTTTTAGCTTTTATAGCTATTCACTGTGTTTAGAGTGAATTTTAGCTTTTATAGCTATTCACTGTGCCTATAGTGGTATTGTTAGCTTTTATAGCTGCTCACTATGTTAATGGCGGGATTGTTCTTTTAGGAACGCAGACTTTGTGTAGTCGAGGACTACTTACAGAGTGTTTTCTTGGCGAGGGGCCGAGGTTTTTTCTGGCGATATACCAGAGTGTTTTCTTGGCGAGGAGCCGAGTTTTTTTTTTCTGGCGATTATACCAGAGTGTTTTGTTGGCGATAAGCTGACGTGTTTTCTGGCGATCAACCAGAGCGTTTTCCCTAGCGATTTTAGCATGTCTAGATGTCTTAGGACGTCGACATTGCGCGATAGAGTGCGATTATTTTCTGAGTGCGACCTAGTAGTGATACTAGATTTGGAATGTTCTCTTAGCGATGAGCTAGAGCATTGATAGCGATTTTTCCCGAGCGTTTGTCTGGATATTTATCCAGATATTTTTTTTTTTTTGGCCATAGTGCTAAATGGTCTGACAAGACTTTTTCTTTTTAGTGTAAGTGTTTGCACTAGAATCATTTTTTTATTTTTTTTCCTTTATTTAAGAATTTTTATAAATTTCTTTTGCTGAAATAGAAAATTTTCAGACAATCCTTAAAAGATTTTAAGGGGGGTGTTCATATTTTATTTCAGTTCACTTTTTTTTGATTTAGACAAGAGTCTAGGCAAAGATATAATTTTTTGTTTTGGTAACAATAATAGAGCTGATTCTTTTGTATAAGAAGACCCGCGATTGTTACTTTGAACAGGTATTTCTTATGTTCATGCAAGGATTTTTATTTACTTTTTGATGTACTCAACCTTAGTGCTTAATTAAGTTAAGTCTAGTTATAAGATTCTTGTGTACATGCAAAGATTTTCATTTGGTTTTCATTGTACTTAGTATTAGTGCTTAATTGAATTAAGTCTAGTAGTATGTGTCCGAAGTTTGTAATTTTGTTTTAAGTTCTGACCTTAGTATTAAGTGATAGTGTACCACTTTGTACCTTTTCATAAGTAGCCTAAGTTTAATAGACTAGTGTAGTCTATTTCTTTTTGGAAGGGGGGTAAATGTAACATTCATTTTTTCCTAGATTTTAAGACCATGTAATGCTACTGATTTTTCCATTTCAAATTGTACTTATTTTCATTTTTGTATCGAACGGTATATTAAACAGAGATTCCAAGACGTCCGGTATAGTGTGTTGTGCGGGTTCCTGACCCAACCTCTCGCTACGCCGCGATTGGTGAAATGTTTGATCCGCAGTTTTGATTGGAGCGTCGTGATATTACCGGCAAAAAGTCGCACGATTTATTAAGGCTCCTCAGAGCTTGAATCGAGGTCGTTTCCATCTAGCCGCCGACCATGGTTTTTTTTCCATCTAGCCGCAACCAGGCAGTACCGTCTAGCCGAGAGGCTATTTATCCATCTAGCCGAAGTAGGCAGGCTAATTTTCATCAGAGCGCGCTAAGTAAAAAAGCACCAGTGTCGTAACTAAAAGCCGTAGTGGGCTTTCTAAGTGTTTGTTAAGAAAAAGTGTGAAATCGGGCGTAGTCGATCACAGCAGGAATAAAAAACAGTAAGTCAACACAAAACTCCCTTCAATAGACTTATTCGAGAGTAGCGCCTTAACTGCAATGTAAAACAGACTAAAAAGTGAAGTGTAAAGCACGATTTCTCGTCTTCGGGGGTTATAATAGTCTAAAAATTTTAATGTAACAACTACTAGTTAGGCTAGAATTTGTTAGGTAAAACTGTAAAAGTTAGAACTTTTCATTTTAAAAACATGAATAAAAATTTTCTTTTGTTGATTTAAAGCTAGTGTCTCACTGAATACTTATTTTTCTTTTCAGGATAAGTTGTACTAGACTAGCTCTTTTTAGTAATATCCATAAAACACTTCAGTTTTTCTCATTTTTTTAGCTGAAGTTAAATCCTTTCTATTTTTAAAATGAGTGGTGCCCAAAAAACTTGTACAACTGAGGCTTTTTAACAAATGGAAAATAATTCCAAAAAGACGTAAGACAAATATCTCTTACCCATATCTCTCTACCAAAGAAAACTGAGCTAGTGTTTCTTAATTTCTTTAGATTTCCTTTAAAATCAGGTTTCATTCAATTCATTATTCAGAAATTAAAGCGGGGCTGCAAGAAATTGTGCTTAAGCTTGGGGCGTCCAATTTTCATAGGTTACAAAATGACACCTACAACGTGCGGGCACAGTTCCAATGTTACAAAAATTGCGCTCAAGCGTGGGACAAACAAACTTCTCACAGGGTACAAAAAAGATGCCTCAAACTGAGGACAGTTCACACCTTACAAAATTTGTTTGGCCTATGAATGAGCGACTGCAGTCCTGACAGGGCAGTTATATGTAATCACATATAATCTGCTATTAAAATTAACAAATATAAGTGACAACACCGGTACGTGTCCACTGCAAGTTTTACTACCAGCGGTTATATAAGGAAACGTGTTAAGGTAATTTTTTGCATTAGACAGGGTTGCAATTCTGTCCAGCATTTTCTACTTATCGTTACCCCACTCTCATTGAAGTTTCTAACAGATCATTGATTTGGCGGGAAACAATGTTATGAATGACATACTTTGTCTACTCTTTCTTGTGTTTAGGGTTAGTCCCTATGTCACAGAGTTTAAGTGCTGTAGTATTTGTTTCATAGACTTTTCTAAGCCGAACTGACTTCTTTTTTACAAATATTTTTACAAATATTTAGTTTGCGTCGTTTAAACCTATTTTTCAAGGAAATAATTTTGGTTTGCCTACACTTGTTTTGAATTTTTGTTCTCATTTTACGGCGTTATCCTTGCAGCAGAACTTTTTTTTCTCTGTCGCATCTACGACTACCATAATTAGTCATTTTTAGACCAATTAAAGATTGTCTCCTCAGCAAGAGAACATTATTTTGTACTGAACCTCAACGGAGTATTTAGCGTAGTAAATAACATTAATGAGACTACAACCTTTCCTATTAAATCATCACTATGGTATATAAACGGTTACATAAAATTATAAGTTTCTCGCCCAACGTGAAACTCTAAATAACCGATAGATCATCGATATTTTCAGCCTTATTAAATAAAAATTCGTAGAAGGCGTAAGAACTTCAAAGGCGCATATTTTATTAACATATCTTCCGGAAAATTTCACGTACTATATATGTCGTATTGCTGTTGCTGTTCAGCCAGAGATGCTTCTGCTATCCCAGTTGTCCACTGTTTTGATTAACATTAAGTTTCATAGTCTTATAGGAAATAAAGACATAATTCTTTAGACTATGACAGTACGTTAAAAAAGACTATACATTAACGTTATTTCTGTTTAATAATATAAATCACTAATGAAGGAACTTTTTATTATAGTTCACTTGATGATAGCTAGCGAAGCTATTTCAATTCATATTGAGGACATTATATAATCAATAATCTGGTCAAAGTCGCCACTTCATTTGATGATAATAGTAAATATTTATAAAAAACTCATATGTATGAGGTTATCTTTGAAGAATATCACATATCGATTTGAAAACATTTTTTGTTGACTTCTACTTTAATACTTATCCTTAGATCATGTTTACATATAGATGTTTTCTGTAACATATCGTTGTACAAAAAAAAATGTGTAAACTATGTAAACTTTCTTCGGGACTATCTCCCGAGCTGGTACTATGTATGTTCGCACCGCAAAAAACATATAACAGTATATACTAGAAATTAAATCAAATAATATTTGTCTTATTTTTAAGTTTATTCACTATAAAAAAATTGTCATGTAACAAAAATACATTTGGTAAAGCACAGATAGCTGGCGACATTGAATAATAAAATTATTTCGGTGATAAAAACTCTAATAGAGGGTTCATCATCTGTTTCAATTACAGGAGTAGATGAATATTTCTTAATGTACTCTGCTTTTTCCTTTCACATATGAGCCAAACAATGAAGTGGGTTGTATCATTTATTTCAGTTAATGCGGTGATGAAAATTTCATTAACCAAATAGCTTGCTTATGTAATTCTGGAGGAAGCAAATTGAATGCAAACGGTTAAATATATAATGGCTTCACCTATTTCCATCGTAAGCTGCTAATTTTTTAGGTATAAATTTATTTTTTCATCTTTGAATCCGTGTATCTATGTCCAGAATTAGTCTCACAGTCATAATTTTAAAAATGCTATTTAATCTTAAATTAGAAAAAATTTTGAATACAGAAGTATTAGTTTCTTGAATTCTTCTAAATCCTTAACGCAAAATTTGTTAAAATCGTAAAGTTTTGACAACGTCTTCGGAATTATCTCGATGTGTCGAAGACATAATCAAAGCTGAGTTATTTTGAAATATGTGCAATAAATATCTGAATTATTGGAGTTGGTGGGGGTTAAACTCAACCTACTACAGGTCATAAAACCTCTCATTTTTATTTACTTAAAATTTCTAAATTAAATTATTTTTGGTAAAATTATTAAAAGACTGTTTTAAGGTGTATTAAGTTCCTTTTCCATAAAGAAATAATCTTTGTTTGTATTGAAAGTTTTTTTTAACTTCCTGAAACCAAAAATAAAATTTCTATATAATTAAAAGGAAGCATATTTTTTTAAATTAAACCGTAAAAAATATTTATCGAAATCTTAAATTTTCTAAAAATAAATCTCCACTAAAAAATCCTTTTTTCCGCTTTTTCGCTTCTTTTGAACGGTGAACATTTTCTCCCCTTTAAAAATATCATATTGTAAAATCCATTTTAAATTTAAAAGTAAAAGGGAACCAAACTTGAGGGTCATAATTTCGGTTATAAAATCATAAAACAACGCTAAGAGAGGTTTAATAAGAGCCTTCAAGGGATCATTTAAGACAGTTGTTACCAGAAATCTACGTTATTTATGATGCTAGCAGAAAAATATCCTTTATTGAATTAAGGAAGGAAAGGCATGTTTTATTTTATAGGAGAAGTTGACTTGTTCTGGGTAGCAGTTGGTTGCCGTCTATTTATAATGTCTGTAAAATTTACCCAGAAATAAAGGACAAGATTTAATTTCCATTAGTCGCCTATTAAAACTTTCTTTGGCCTCCTGATAATACACTCCAGGCTTTACTTTCCTTCATCTGTCATATATTATTATCAGCAAAATATTGGACTTTTATCTTACGGAAAATCCACATTTTTGAAATGTATTTTACTTATCCTATATATATTTATATACTATATTATATATATATATATTATATACTCATTTATGCATATATACCCCTACATCGATGAAAGTTATACAAAAAATGCCCACTTCAACAAATAATGCTTGAAGAAAAGACAATTAAAATCAGGCGAGCTGATATCCCCCATAGCTGTTCCACGTTGACTCTAGAAGACATGTTCAAAAAAAAAAAAACGGTTTTTTTTAAAGTGGGAAAATAAAGGAATACTAATGGGACGATGAACGATTTACACATCACTTGAGGTTTCGCAGATGACCTGTCACCTCTGATCGGCCAACACCAAAGAAGCATTTACAAGGAATGCTGATGGAATTAAAAACTTAAAAAATACAAGTCTCAACGAAATAAGTCTAAAAAATAATTTCACCAAAACCAAATATTTGAACAAACGTAAAGTGAAGATAACAAGCCAGTAAACTATTAATAGAGAGGTGACAACTGAACCCAAAGAGCAATAGAGAGGAGAATGCTCAATATTAGACTCCAAGGATCGTATTCCTAACCATCGAGATCCGACGAAGATGTCAACAGTGACAGATGTTAATACAAATGAATATGTTACATTTGATCGGGGGGCATATCGCAAGGATGAATAATAAACAGATGGACCACGCCGTATAATTGGAATGGAGGCTTAGAGAACACAAAAGGATACAAAGATTAGGGACCCGCAGAGAGATCAAGATGCGGACGGATGTATTAGAAAAGATTCCGCAGGACACCGATTGGATGCACAAAAGCAAACAACACAAAGGTTCGTTGGGGACCACTTGCGCTGGAAGGCTGACATCCGATATGGATGGAATAAGCTGATGATGATATTGTATATATATATATATATATATATACTTATATAGATATATATATATATATATATGATATATATATGACATATAATACATATACCTTATAATATAGTAATAAAATGCAACGTCTCTCTGTCGTTGTCTGTCCGTTAGAGAAGCTTATCACTGGGGGGGGGAGAACCCACTTATCCGATTTACGAGTGCTTTTTTTTTTTAAACATTCGTATGTTCTCTGCCAGGGATTATAGGATATATATTTTATTGCGTTAGGTTGACATAAAAGGAATAAAGCAGTGACGATAAATAGTGAATCAAACCGAACGAAAAGTTTGCCGCTAGCGCGTTCTCTTGCAATGCCATCATGACCTTAGTATACGCATTAAATATGTGAACAATATCATGAAGCAAAGAAATATATTAATATGTATAAAATGTAACGTCTTTCGGTCTGGTCCTGTCTGGTCGTTAGTTGAGCTTATCATTAGAGAAACCACTTAGATCCAGAGTTTCGTGTTTTTATAAATTTATACATGATGTTCTATATAATTTGATTATATGCCTAGCGACAATGGGAGATAAGGTGAGATAAGCCTCGATAATGGGAAGATAAGTATAAATGTGTGTATGGGAGGGATATAAGGAGAACAATGGGTGATTAGCAGGGAGATAAGTCTAGAATAATGGGAGTTATGGTAGAGGATCTCTGCGGAGAGTATAGGGAGAAAATAATGAGGACCGATAAGGATAAATATTGCGAGATAAGTCGATGTTAAGCCTAGATAACGGGAAAATAAGGTAGAATGATGTAATGGGGAGAATAAGTGAGAGAAATGAATGGGTCATAAGGAGAAAAAATAATGTGAGGATGAGCAGGAGATAAAGCTTGAGTATTAATGGTAATGTTGTAGAGATAATGGGTAGATAAGGAGAAATATTGGGTGATAAGGGGAAATCATGGGGAGATTTTTTATTTACGGTGAGTAACATAAGGAATAAGCAGTGAACGATAGATACTGAATCAAGTTCACGCCGAGCCGGTAGCCGTGTGTGCCCGGCTCAGTCTGTCGATATTATAAAGATATGATATTATAATATAATATATATTATTTATATATATGATTATATATAAGTGTGTCCCAAAAACAATTTTTATACAAAATGAAGAAAAAGTATATCTTACATACTGCCAAACTCAATTTTATTCTTGATAAAGAAGTTCTGCATCATTATGGAAATCCATAATCAAGCATTCAAAAGTTTAAAATATTTGATGGTATACAGGGAAAATAAAATAATAATTATATTAGTTAAGAGCAAGAGTAATGTTGTGTTTAAAATACAGAGACAAAATATTAATGTGAAGAATGTTAAATAGAAACTAAAAATTATGCTTATGTCTCAGATTTGTGGCCATTCCTAGTTAAATAATTCAAAAAAACACTCCAGTATAACACATCAGTTACTTGGTCGGATTATTTATTGAATACATTTAAAAACTAGTGCACTGATTTAATTTGTATCATCATTCTCGTTGTTTGAAAATTTATTATCTGTTTTTATTTGCTTTGCAAAACAATTACATCCGTAATAAATTTGTGCTTATTATCATTTCATTTTGAAATTGACTTAATTTACTACGTACCATAACATAACAACTAATCATCATGGTTTACTCATTCTAATTTTATTTACACAAGTGCTTCAATGTATTCACTGATCCCTTCCTAAAAACAGGTTGATTTTCTTCGAGAAAAATCTTGTTATTACATCTATTAATTACGTCAGGAGTTATAGGCTTCACTGTTTCCCTAATGGACTCTCTCAAGATGTTATCACATCTTGAAATGGCAGTTTAAGTTAAACCTTTTCTTTGAAGTAGCCCCATTATAAAAAAAGTTCTAGAGGGGGTGATGTCCGGAGAGGGCTTGGAGGCCAAGTTAATAGTGCACATACCTCCCTATTACTCTACCGTATTATTAGAATGTGGAGGAGATGAATCTCGAACATTTCTTCTTACTGTGACATAATTGTACCGTCATCGCGCGCGGCGCTCATATACGTTGGTTTTCAATTATTGGTAGGCGATTAAGAAAATCAGGGGAACTTATTATTTTAAATATTTAGGTAACGTTCAGTATTCATAATTATTCGAAAAAAAGTACTGGATTCCAACTATTCTATCTTTAAAACAATCCACATTTATCCATTGGCTTTTAAACGAGTATTTGATCTTTGAGTTTGGATATTGAAGTTAGGATATTGAAATCGCTCCACCAGCGATAGTTTTGAGGAAACTTGGCATGTCCCATTAGATGTTGAATGTCGCTTCGTCAGAGAAAAAGTATTTATCCTTCCATAACCTGTTATCTTACAACTATCTTGAAATCAAGCACGAAATTCAAGATATTCGTTTAAAAATCTCCTGCTTTTAAAGTTATAGGTTAAATTCGGGGTTTGTTTGGTCTTAAAAATTATTTGATCTTAATTTCTCGCAACTTTAGTCTACTCACATTCAATAAAAGCTGTTCTTTTTTCGCAGTGAATCGTTTTAGCTTTTATACTAACAACGCATTACTTGATTTTGATTATCTTCATTTGAAACCCGCCCGATGTTTCTTTTTAAATTTATTTTCATACCTTCCATTTACGTATACTAAGGTTGCGAATTGTACATTTTTATCAGGGTGTCTAAGTTTTATTAATTATTTAATATTACTTTGTTTTGGCCATTTATATAATTATTGTAAATACAGAACTGACAGTTAGATTTGAAGTTTTCATTACATTTTGATAGGTATTTCAAAAGTATGTTCATTTATTTTCAGCCTAAAATTTGCAGTGATTGCCGTTTAGGATTCATTCAATAAAAAATAAAACAATTACTGACGTAGTGTAAATGGAGTTTGTTGGAAGGTTTTAACTAGGAAGGCACTAATCTAAACGTGGAATAATTTTCAGATTAATGAGTTTTGCTTCTGCTCTTTATATTTAAATACACGTTAACACGTCATGTATTAAATGAAGTAGGGTGGAGGGGCCTGGTATACCATCAAGTAGTGTATAACTTGATGTTGATGGAGGGGTTTCCATTTGATGCGTCCACTTCTGTACATCAACCATTATAATGGTTTATTGTCGTCTATAGTAAGGTATCTTTGTGCACCATGGGTAGAAAACTTTTTGGTGACACATGTGTGATAGGTATATATATGATATATATATTTAGATAGAATAGATATATATTATAAATATATAAGAAATTTATATAATCGCGCATTATATGTATTAGAGATAAAGGAGACGATAATCCGACCGTGAAATAGGATAGGACCAATCAGTTACTCTTCCATTTTTATATGTGGTTCACACTATATTAGTATCATTACGCCTTACGAGCGATACCTAGATTTTGACTCAACCACGCGATCTCGGCTGTTTTAGAGTGATACATATCTCGATTAAGATCTCGTAATTGTCGCAAATCTTATCCGGCTCGTGACCGTTTTTGGTTATTTTGAAACGATGTTTTTTTTTTTAAATTTTGGATGGTTGTCAGCTTCTACTTGAGGAAATTCATTATTATATCTATATAAGAAAAGACTGTGTTTAGTCGGTTAAGTTATATTGCGTCATGACGCGTTTCGCTGGTCGAGGCAAGCTTTCTTCAGATATACATTTCACTGTTCAAGTTAGGTTTAATATTAACTGTTTTATATTATTTCTTAATTATAATATTACACATAATTAAATTACATTGTTAGTATTGGGAAATCCACACAGATTTGGCGTTAGGAGAATAAATTCAATAATGGTGAATTGCTTAAATCTACCTGGTCGTTGAGTAAGGTACCTGTAGTCCTTAATCGATTTATTTGCATTGTCTCTAAAAGTTTAGTTTTAAACCTTTTGTTGGGTGTGTAAAATTTTGAAATTCTTGTTAAATGTGTGATTTTCTGTTAAAAGATGATTAGCATATGTTGAATTAGATTTTCTATGGATGAAACTTTTTTCGTGTTCTGTAATTCGTTGTCTAAATGTACATCCAGTTTGTCCGATGTATGTTTTAGGACATGACTCACATGTTAATTGTAAACCCCGATTTATTGTCTTTATTGATTTGTGGTTTGTAGTTTTTAAGATATTTCCTATAGTATTGTTAGTCTTGTAAGCTATGTGTTTTGATTTAAAAATTTCCCCAGTTTTTCCGTTGGTTTGCCGAATATGTTAAGCATTTAAAAGTGGTTATTCTGTCATTAAAAAACGTGGGATATTTCTGAGATTGCCTGGTTTCTAGTTTTTTCTTAACGTACTATTGATTAAAGTAACCGAATAATAAACGTTGTTAACGGCTACTTGTTTTATGTAGTTTAATTATTTAGTAAAATTTTCTTCTGTAAGGGGGATATTAGTTAGTCTAAGTATAAAACTATGATAAGCTGCAAGTTTATGACGGTTAGGGTGGTGAGAACTATTTTGAATTGTGGTTATCTGTATGACAAGGTTTGTGATATATTGCAAAATTCTTCTTGTGTTTTCATGGCTTTACTGATTGTTAAGTTAGGAAATTAATTTTTACTTCGACTTCTTCTTCCATTGGAAACTGATATTCTATGTAAGAATTATATACTGTAAAAAGTGAACGTTAATTGTCTGTCCGTACCTGTAAAGAATACAATTTTATCGTCTAAGTAATCGAATACCAGTATAGACAAATTAATTACTATTGTTATTAGGTTGTGCTAAATATCATTGTTTCAATACTGTCCATGAAAATTTCGACAAAGTAACGGACGTAATGGACTCCCCATAATTAACCCTGCCTTACTATTGTAGAATGTATTATTAAATGACAAAATATTTTTGTCTTAGTGCAAGTTTCTTAATAAATTAGTTATGTCCATTTTATACTTAGTTACTTTGGTTGTTTAATAGGTTCTCTATTAAAATTTAGTCTGTGGGAAACACTTCGGAAATAAGTTTTTGTCATCGCACGAAGAGACTAATTTAGAAGTTATATGGTTATTCTTATTTTCCTTCAACGTTAGCCCCATTCCACGAGTTCGTATGTAGGTTTGAGTTACGATATTTAGGTTCAAATTTGGCGGATGATGTTTGATTAAATCCAATTATAAAAGGAATGACGTCTTATAGGCTGGACCAGACTTGTAGGAAAATCATCTGGTCTGATCTAGGGTGGCTCAAAATTTGTGGGAGTTTGTATTATGTGCTTACATATAGTTGTGTCGGATTGTGGGGATTCATATTTATACAACTTGGATTTTATCTTTAATTCGTTGAATGATACTTCTAGCCGTGCCCACAAATTGGTTGTTGTATTTATGCTTCGAATAGTCTTTCGGTCAAAAAGACAATCAAAAGAAAAAATTTTCATGGACCCCCCAGTATTGCAAAAACAATGATATTTTACCATCCTTAATAACTATAGTAATAATTAATCTATACGGGTTATGCGATAACGTAGACGAATAGAACTTCGGTAATGCTTTACCAGGTACGCGATGACGCCAATTAACGCACGTTTTACAGTATATTAATTCTTGACATAGAAATTAATCAATTTTAACAATGTAAGAAGAAGTCGCAAAGGGAAATAGTTAGTTTCCTTAGACCTTAATTAAATTCAGTAAAGCCACTGAAAATAACATGAATTTGCGCAATTTAATCACAAACCTTGTCCATTCACCTAGATACCACAATTCACAATAGTTCTCACCCCTCTAAACATCATTAAAACCTTGCCCTCCTTACCCCCCCCGTTCTCTTATCATAGTTTTATACATAGACTAACTAATCTCCCGCTTTTCGGAAGAAAGGGGAAAACACTTTTACCTATAGAAATTTAAAACTACATAGAAACACAGTAGCCGTTTACCACAACGGGTTAACAACGGTTATTCCGTGTTACTTTAATCACATAGTATCGTGAAGTAAAAACTTCGAAGGAACAAGGCAATCTCAGAAATATACCCGCGACGTTTTAAGGGGGACAGAAATACCCACTTTTATAATGCTTCTAACCTATTTCGTCCTAAACCAAACGGATAAAAACAAAAAAAAAAAAAAAAAAATGGGGGAAAGGGGAGGAAAGGACAAGACTGGGGGAGGGGGGGAGGATTAAATCGGGAGGGAAGGAAAATAAGAGGAGGATGGGTGAAATTTTTTTTTTTATTTTTATTAAAATCAAAAAAAAAAAATTATCAAACTTTACTTACAAGACTTACAATACTATAGGGTAAAATATCTTAAAAAAAATACTACAAAACCACAATCATATAAAGACAAAAAATCGGGAGCCGTTGTTTATCAATCTATGAACATGTGGGTTCATGCCCCTATAAAACCATCTACATTCGGAACAAATGGACGTTTACATTCTAAGACAAAGAAATTTACAGAACACGCGAAATCTAAGTTCTCTTCATCCATAGAATATTGAATTCGAATCCCATATGCTAATCATCTTTTAATAGAATAATCACACATGTAACAAAGAATATTCGAAAATTTTACACACCCAACAAAAAAAGGTTTTTATTTTTAAAAACTAAACCTTTTAGAGATACTATGCAAAATAGAAACCGATTAAGGGGACTTCAGATAGACCTTTACTCAACGACCAGGTAGATAGATAAGCAATTCACCATATTATTGAAATTTAATTATTCCTCCTTAACCGCCAAATCTGTGTGCGGCGAAGTTCCTTCAGACTATCATTGTAATTTAATTATGTTGTATTATGTTAATTAAGAATAATTTATAAAAAACTGTGCATGAATTATTAAACCTAACCTTGACAGCGTAAAAAACTGTAGATCTGAAGAAGAGCTCGCATCGACAGCCGAAACAACGCGTCATCCGCGAGTACACAAAATAAACCAGTCTGGAAATGGACTAAAAGACAGCCTTTTATTTATTAGATTTTTGGGGAGGGCAAGGAGTAATCCGCACCGTATGGTATTTATGAGCAGACCTGCTGTCACCTTAAGGGTGCACCCAAGATTGCCGCTCCACTTATGGGGGCGCTCTCCATCCGGAAGGGTTCCATTTACTACCCTCAATACTCCCCCTTGTCGAGATCACCGGAAAATCCTCTAATTTCTACTCCTGGTACATATATGAGCTGGCTAATATCTAGACTGTTTGATGGATCCTTTAACACTAGGCTAAATCTCCCTCACCAAACATCTAATGTTTAAGTTGCCTTCCTGCCAGCGTGTCGAGGAGGCTTAGCTTAGGAGCGCGCGGTCTGCTTTCCTATCCTAAACTCAACCTTTTTCTCTTCAATGACGGAGTGTGGTGATACCCATCTTCTATAAATTGTATGACTAAAGACTGGTGTAGGAGTGGCTCAACTAACCGATCGGCCTTAAGATAAAGTCTTGGGTTGTACGTAATGTAGTAGTCTTGTCCTGGGAGGTAAAAATATAGATCGGACTCAAATGTCGATAACCGCATCAGGCTCATCCCCCACTGAATGTGGCTAGCATCAGCTCCGGGTTAGAGATGGACTTCCTGAATGACGCAAGGACAGCGAAGCTGGGAATTCACGCAGTGAAACTCTTTAATCGTCGACATGGCAACCTCCCTGTTGCCCACTGGTTGTTGCGGACGAACCAGGGAGCACCCCGCAATAAATACGAAGAGCTTTATTTTGCGAACAGCTGGATCTTGGCCCGGTGGGTTCTTGACCATTTGACACCAAGCCTGACAGGCACTACGTAAGTCCGCGCCCTGACTATCATTTTGTAAATATTAAACAACTTGTTTGTTAGTTGATAATTTACTATGACGGTTCAGGAGACGGATACAGCTTCCCAAGAAGCTGATTTGCCTTAAGCACTTTACCATTGGAACTTGCGTCCTTCCTACGATCCGTTGTGTCGTATAGAAGGCCCCAGGTATTTGATGTTATTGACCTCACCTGAGCCTAGTTCCATTCAGGTTAGGTGTGGAGGAGCTGTGCAAGTGCCTTTTTCAAAAATTATAGCCTGGGTTTGGCTGTTGATTGACACTTAATCCTCCATCGATCATAACCAATGCCGAGAGACTCCCAAGATGACGTATGAAGGGTCGACGCGATGTCAATACTCAATCCTCGCAGCAGAGGCAGTGATTGCTGTGTCATCCAGCATACTAATTGAAGAGTTAGTAAAACATCCCTGGGGATATAAGAAGAAGAAAACATTAAAAATATGTGGAAACAGGGCAGAACCTTTGAGTGGACACCAACCTACCCGTATCCTCTTGACCTCGGACTGGACTGTTCAACACAAGACCTGGTAAGTCCTATCAGACAGGAGGATTCTCAAAACCAGTCGTGTTGATAACATGTGGAGGGTAGCCGAAGCGGTTAAGCTTAAGGAATTAAAACATTCGCATGCCACTAACCTTATCGATGCCTTTGAAATATCCAAGGAATTATTTTTAACGATAAGCATGATTATTATATGGTACTATTTTTCACAGGGATTTTAAGGGTTCTTTCTAAAGTATTGTATAGTAAAATATTAGAATATTTTCCGAAAAAATTTTACTTATTAATTTCAAGATGGCTAACCTGTCTTTTATAATTCTTTAACTTCCAAGTAATCTAAATTAAAATTTTAATTTTGTACGGGGTTTCGAATTGTTAGCCGTATTCATTTCTCTTTTATGGTCTAAGTAATCATAATATTCCCCTGCAGTCATAATTCAAAGGCTTTTATTAAGGGCCCAGTGCTTTTATCTAATTAAAACTGGAAACCCATCAAACATATTAAGTTAAATAAATAAAAATTAGTCAATCATTTTGTTATTTCATATTTACCTTTCCTTTTTCCAAATGAACTTTACTGGAAGTACCCATAACTATGTTTATGAATATTCATACTGATTAATTAAGTAAAGAATTTGTCTCTTGCTTAAACTTTTTTTTCAAAAACAGGAAAAATAGACTACATAAGGCCTTCTTTGTGTACCTACATTAATTTCAATACAACCAAACACAAACAGTTTTATTTTATACTCATTTAAGGATGTTACAGGAAATTGAAAAAATTACTTTAATTTGATTTTTTGTGCCGATAAATTAAAAAATCTTGAATTTTTTCGTTAAAAATTTCAAGAAAACATTTAGGAAGCTCTTCATTATATAAATTAATTGTAAAAAAAATACGTGGATCCTTTTATGGGAAATTTTTATATTATA
The DNA here is from genome assembly GCA_019049505.1 of Pachyrhynchus sulphureomaculatus. Classification (NCBI taxonomy): domain Eukaryota; kingdom Metazoa; phylum Arthropoda; class Insecta; order Coleoptera; family Curculionidae; genus Pachyrhynchus; species Pachyrhynchus sulphureomaculatus. The sequence goes on from CM032446.1 coordinate 243,022,866, forward strand.
TTTAATACAGCAAACGTCCAGTTTTTCTTATGTTGCAAACAAAAATATGGCAAAAATATGAAAGTTTAGAGATCATATTATACATTAAAAATGACGAATATTTAAAACAAACAATTCAACTGATATTAGACAAGTTTTTTTTATGATGAGTGAAAAATTATTATAAATTACCAATGAATTTGCAGAGCAATAACCTATATCAGGCGAATGACAGTGGCAACCACTGCATTGGTTCAAAAAAATAGAAGGAAATTCAATGCATCTATGTTCGGCGTAAGTTACATTTTATATGAATCGTTTAAACACAAAGTATCAGTATGTAAAATTTTAAAATAAAAAAGTGGTAAAGCTAATGTTTCATCTTAGAACACTGTTTTAAATATTTCTCGCTAGTAACAATTTCGCAGTAATTATAAATTTTACAACAGCATATAGCTAATAATTTTTTTCAATTTAAATAGTATTGAAATAATCGCTTATATAAAATAGCTAATTCATTTTGAAACAATACTTTTTAAATATTCGAAACAGTGTATTTAGAACACGCGGTGATTTCGTTTACACGAATTATTTTATTATTTTTATCAGAAAGTTAGATACTGAGATCATTATCACTATTTTTCTTACCATCTCCTGTTTTTTCGCCACATTTCCTTTGCACTCTATCTTTTGTCTATAAACTGCTTCGGTAATGTGTTTTCTCTTACAAATATATATATTTTTTGCCATTTTTTGTGCCCGAACTTCCGCATTCTTTGTCGTTTATCTATTTCTTTAACTTTTAACTCTATGAAGTGCACTACAATACTGTTTTTATTTTACCCTGTATATGCCGCAATCTCAGGTATGTTCAGGATGTTCAACTATTATAAAAATCTGCGATGTTGCTGCTTTTCAATGAATAAATATTAAATTATTTATTTTTATTTTTTCGTATATATAGGTGCTCAATTACATAGATATACAGTTTTTATTATCTGTGTCTTTAACATATATACTATAATTAGAAATTCGATGCTAACTCTTGATTTACGTTACAATATATTTAGATCTTTAGTTTTTTTCTTTTTTCTTTATGTTTAGGACCAAAATATTCAATAAGTGTTGTCATACTTAATATAAATAAAATACGAGTAATACAAACATAAAACGAAAAATAATGTCAAATGGTGCCATTAATATTTTATATCAAATTAATTTATAACTTTAAACTTCAGTATAAAATTATTAATGTAGGCTCTAACAAACAAAATACTAATATAAGATTCCGCAATTTACTTTTGGTTTCACCTATTACCAACACGCAACTTCCTTAAACTATAGCCGTTTTTTTTTTTTAGTTGTATTTTACCTTGCGGAAAATAAAATAAAAATTAGTATCCTGCAGAAAATCCAGGTTTTTATGAAAGTGTTTTTTTTTCTTTATTTTAATGATACCCTTAAACCCCTCATTATGTTTAAATAAATGTAATCCTTGCACTTGTAATATCTTGATTTTTATCGTTTCTTTTTCCAGAGTTAATGTTTACTGAAAGTTTTTAAGTGGGTGGTAGGGTTAACTATTTTTTCAAAATAAAATCGATTTTCTAAAAACATAATTTTGTTTTGGTTTATCATATATGTAAGTTATACGGATAGAATCGTTATTTTTTTTTTATGGGTCTAGGCACACGTGCTGCAGGGAAGTCCCTAATTGCGCTCCAGGAGCGGCACGATGTGTGCGGAAGACCAGCGAAAATCTCGGATTCACGTTGTTTTTGAAATCGCTGTAAATTTACTCGGTGGACCACACAGCGCTGGGCAAATTATTCCAAAGGGATGATGTACTCCATATATAGGAATGCTTGATACGACAAGAGTAAAAAGCTGAACTCATACGGATGTGAAGCACCCTCCGCCGCGACGGTGTATTTCTTACATGCACCACTTTGGTGGAAATTAAACGGGCTTCATCCTTCGAAAACATTTCCATGATAATACTTGTCAGAAAACAGAACTCAAGTCCCGCCAACAGGTTCTTCGATGTTCCAAGCGAATCAAGGCCGCCGGTCAATTCCGGGTCTCCAATCACAGACCCGTTCAGCTTTTCTCTGTATAAGAATCCAGCAGATGCAGTTGTATCCGTTGGGAGCGGAGCCCCATACGTGGGAGCAGTATTCCCATTGTTGGTCGTATTTGAGCTTTGTAATTTAATTATACAGTTGATGGGGTGTAAAGCTTCTTGGTTCGAAATTATATTCCTACTTTTGAGAAGCTCTCTTTGTTTATGCCTGCAACATGTTCATGCCAGGACATATTTGCTCCCAAACTAACGCCCAACACAATTGAGCGACGATGCTAGGGGAATGGGAGGCTGCAGTGCCCCGACATAACTATTGTCGGGCTTCAAGCAACGTTAACTTTTTTAGAAAAAACTGCCGCCTGGGTTTTTGTAGCGTTTAAAATTCCACTTGGTTACTGTACCCCAAGATAGAATTTCTTCCAGGTCTTTGTTAAGTTGAACGACCTCCTGCTGTCTGCGGATATTCGCCCTGAGCAGCCGATGTCCGAAGCGGTTCAAGGGTGAATGAAGAGACAAGCGTACTGTCATGCAAAGCCTATAGATTGGATTCCCGGTTCTTTTCCAGCAGATCGTTAATGTAAATGGAGAAAGAGAGTAGGAGACAGTATGGAGCCCTGGGGCACACCCTGGCGTTGATAGTGAAGGTAAAGTTAGAAGACCGTTTCGACCGCCACTCGTAAAAAACGCTCCGACTGAGGAAAGACATGAGAGCCCACAAACGAACCTTTCACAGATCATACCATAATGAGCGTCGAAACTTAGCCAACAGTCCATCGTTCCAAAACACGGTCGAAATGCCTTGGATATGTCAAGTGCAAACCGCTCGAGATTCTACCAAAAGTGTTCAATTGCGTTGTTCCAAACAATGTGGTTACATAAGTCAGAAGCATCTCCTGTTGATCTATGTTTACGAAAACCATATTGGTGATCGCTAATAATATTGAATCGTTCAAGATATTTTAGAAGATGCTCATGATAACCTTTTCCATGACTTGCGATATTATTGAAAGCAGTGCAACTGGTGGTAGTTTATTTGGCAAGGTCTTCTTGCCTTTTTTAGGTATCGGCTGAACCGTGGCACATTTCCAGCAGGACGGAAATATTCCCTTTCTGATAGGATAGGTTTAAAAAGTCTACAGAAAACTGGTGTTAGTTCCCTTGCCGAGAGTTTTTGTGAGAACTACTGGCAAGGTATTCCGTCATGCGGCAAGAAAGCCTTTTTGGTATCTAGCTTCATTAACAATACGCTTTATGATGCGCAGTTATGTAGATTGACAACATCGAGGCATCTTAGACTGCAATATGGGGAATAGTATGGTTGTGGTTTGTGTGAGCGTGGCGCGGGGATTAGTGGACTCGCAGGATACAGTAGAAGTTGTGTGGTGGGGAGAGTGCTACGCGCGCTAAAGCGGTGAGTGTGAAGAATAGAGTTCGCTCTCGGCTCGAGAAGTTCGCTCTGCCACCCCTCAAGACCCCCGGCTCTTAGTGTGTGCTCTATGTTTGGGTTGTTGCAATGGAATTATATGGCCATGTGAGGGGTGGTTTAGGGTGGGGGGAATTTTTTTTTGGTTTAATTTAGACTAAGGCCTTTAGCGAATGCCCATTAGGCTATGGAATGGTCGATAGAGCTGCGCTGAAAATCATGCGTTAGAATAGTCAGAGCGCGCTAGACTCATGTCCGTGTATACCTGGCGCGGCATAGAAAACGTGTAGCTGCCGTTTATACTTTACTGTCTCCGCTCCGTTTTATACAATCCACGGTCTAAAAGGCGTTTACAGTTTCAGTTTTTCGAAGCAGTTTTGAGTATTAATGTTCGTCAAGAAAGGAACTGTTCAAGCGTCTGTATATAGTTTTAATTTATGGCTTTAAACTCGTTTTTCTCGAAAACAATCTATTTTGACCTGATTGACATGGTTTAGAAAAAAACTTGTTGCACGGATCAGGCTCAAATTTGTGAGTATATGGATTATTTCTACCACTCGATATGGGCTATCGCCGCCCGTGTATACTTTTATAATTAATCATTCCAATATTCTTGCAACCATTATTTTTAATAACTAAATTGTAAAGTTGCAAAAATAAGGTCGAAATATTTCAAAAGTCCGCCATTTTATTTTTTTTTTTTTTCATCGTGAGGTATTTATCAATTTTAACTCTATGTTATAAAGAATTAACTGGTAATATTTGCTTTTCATATGCTCACAAAGGCCCTAGATATCATCTTATAACAAGATTTAATGAGGCACGGCCCCCCCCACAAAAGAATGCAATCATGAAAAAACAGAAAAATTACACTATTAGTTTAAGACCTCTAGTAGTCATTATCGCGTATATAAAATATTACCCCCAAATTCCACTCAATTAACCATTATACTCCCCACTCCCCCAAAAAATAATTCTTAAACAAAAAGACTTACGTTTTACCCAGACTACCCCCTTTAAAGGGTAGAGTAAATTCATAGTATTTACTTCGAGTTCTTGGTGCTATGAATGTTATATACGAGGCATGGTTTGAAAAGTCCGCATGCAAAGAATAAAAACTAATTATCGTGTTTGGGGTCCCGCCTCCCAACCTTGTTTTATTATGTTTCGACTTAGTATCCTTTTAGGCTTTTATACACTTCGTCCATTACGAATCGTTCTAGTATATTGTATCACGTTGTTTTTTTGTGTCGTCCCTCCCCCCCCTTTTATGTTTTTGCACGATAACCAAGGATCTTGAGACTCCAAGTCTGGCTAAAATTACCGCACCATTAGTGTCTGCCTATTTCACCTCCCTCGCTTGAATAGAGCCTAACTTCTTTGGTCCCGCCAGTCATTTTTTTTTTGTTTTTTTTTTTTTTTTTTTTTTTTTTTTTTTTTTTTTTATTTTTTCTTCATTTTGGGGAAACAAATAGTAGTACGTGGGGAGCCAAATTCTGGAAGAATAGGAGGGGCGGGGGATGTGAAAAACGAGTTGGAATCATATTTCCATTAATTTTGCGACCACAAACTGCCTGAGGTGTGTGCTGGTTGTGCGTTGTCGTGATGGAAAAGGACTTTCTTGTGGGCCAATCGCGGGCGTTTTTCTTGCAGCTCGGTTTTCATAACGGTCCAATAACGATGAATTATATTCCACCTGTAATAGTTTTACCCTTTTCCAGATAGTCGATGAGGGATTATCCCTTGCGAATCGCCATAACCTTTCCGGCCGAAGGATACGGTTTCGCCTTTTTTGGTGCAGATTCCCCCTTGGTAAACCATTTGTTTAGATTGTTGTTTGGTCTCAGGAGTATAGTATAGTGATCCATGGTTTTCATCCACAGTGCCGAATCGACCGCTTTTAAAGTCCTCCGGATTCTTCTGGAAAAACAGCTGCAAACCATCCTTGCAACCACTTCTTCACGATTCCGTTTTTGGTCAAGCGTGAGCAATCAGCGGCACCCATCTTGCGGATAATTAGCTTTCTCATGTCCAAATGTTTATGCAAAATTTTATTATGTACCCGTTTCAGTCTAGAGATCCGACTGCCCCCACAGCACTAGCAATCTCCACGCACCTTACCTCTTCTGTCACCATCATCACATTATCATGGATTTGATCAATGTTTTCTGGTTTGTCGTAACCTCCACAGGACCGTACAGAACGTTACAGCGTTCACTTGTGCGACCCATTATGGCCAGGCCAGTCCGAAAAATTTTTTGAAACCACTTATAAAACTGTTCTAATCGAAAGGTTGCAGAGTCACCATAATGTTTTATCAAGCTTCTCTTTAGGTTCTCCTGAGGCCGTTTTTGCCTTTCATTAAAGTAATGTTTAATAACCACAAGAAATTCTTTTTTTCGTCCATTTCTTGGAAATTCTCTCGTCATATCCGTGATTCACCGCGACTGCAAAACACAAGAAAAATTAGACCAATATGGCTGAAACTTGGTGTGCGTTCATTCAAGAGATGCTACTAACTAAACATGACCTCGATACGCGCGGTGTGCCATCTTTCGGACTTTGCACGGACTTTTCAAACCAGTCTCGTATGTATTATAGTAATATATGAAGGATATTTTCCGAAAATATTGCACATTAATTTCCAGAAAACCCATATAACAATACTTTAATTCTGATATTTCAAACGAAAATTTCAATTTTGGGCTGATTTCAGTTTGTAGTAGCCATTGTTATTTCGGTTTATGACTATATAATGTTATATTTCCTTGCCGAAACAACTTGAAGTTTTCATTGAAAGTATGCTTTCCTTTAATTTAATTGAAAACCCATCAAATTTTTAAAGTAAATAAAAGTAAAACCTTCCCACTTTTAATATCTTCAAATTTACCTTTTTTTTCGAGATTAACTTTTCTCAAAGTACAAGTTATGCTAATTTGTTTATACTTTCTTTGTTGTTTTAAAGGATTCAAGGTTTTCTGCGTTCTCAATATATCTATTTATGGTATTTGATTGAGGATATCTTTCACATTATGGCACAGTAATTTCCGGACAATCCGTATAATAATAATTTAATTCCGGTACTTTAAACCAAAATTTCAATTTTATGCTGATTTAGTTTTACAGTTTCCCGTACGGAACACTTATGGGATTACTTCGGTGTCCGTCTGTCACACCCGGTTTTCTCAGAAACTATTTAATATAGAAGTTGAAATGCGGCCCAAATATAGGAATTAATGGCCCGATCAGAGCCGTTAGTTTGAAAGTTAAATTTTCAGTTAAGGGGTTAGTTTTGGGGAGTGAAATCGGAAGTGAAAAAACTTTTTATCTGGTTATCGAGGGTGTTGAAATCTTGTGAAAACAGAAGTTCAAAAAAATGTCAAAATTCTACCCCGCCCCCCTATCGCCAAAAGTACTGATCAAAAAATTTTGAAAAAATTCTGGACTATTTTTCATAAAGTGATTTGAAAATTGAGCGAAAATGATCACGTTTGATAATTTAGCTAGTATATAAAAAAACCATGAAAACTATGAGACTTGACAATATGGTGGAGGTTTTGTTAATATACTTTTCAATATATTAGTGCTCGCGCGTAGTTCCTCTGGTGTGATAAACGAATTTTATTTTATTTGTTTATAATTAAACAAATATTTAAGTAGCAAGTATTTGTTTTATACTTTTATTATTAGATTCTAGAGTGAGCTAGATTGGTCTATTATCTATTAGGTACCTAAAAAAACGTGAAAATACATATTGGATCTTAGGATATATAACACGTAGGCTGAAAACTTTTTGGTCTAGCTACTTAAACACAAATTCGACTTTATTCACCGATATAGTCTCCTGCAAGAGCGATACAATCAGTCCAACGCTCTTCTAACATTTCTATACTTTTCTTGTAGAAGGATTTGTCTTTGCCTTCAAAATAGGCCTCAATTTCGGCAATAACTTCTATATTGGAGCCAAATCTATTTACCACGACCATTTTTTGAGGTCTGCGAATAGATAATAGTTGCTGGGGGCAAAATCTGGAGAATACGGTGGATGAAAAAGCAATTGAACTTGAATTCATGCAATTTTGCCATAGTAACCATTGACTTGTGACACGGTGCATTGTCTTGATGAAAGAGCACTTTTTTCTTGTTCATTTGGGGCCGTTTCTTTGCGATTTCTGCCTTCAAACGCATCAATAACTTATATATTATTCGCTATTGATAATTTTTCCCTTCTCAGCATAGTCGATAAAAATTATTCCATGCGCATCCCAAAATACAGAGGCCAAAACCTTTCTAGCCTACTGTTCTGTATTTGGTTGCTTCGGGCGGCTTTCACCGGCTGCTCTCCACTCAGCTAACTGCCGATTTAATTTCGGGTGTAGTGGTGGATCCAAGCTTCATCTATTGTCATATATCGCATGAAGAAATCCTTTTTATTGCGCTTAAAGAGGTCCAAACAGCGCTCAGAATCATCAACACGTTGTTGTTTTTGGTTCACTGTGAGCAAACACGGTACTCATTTCGAACAGAGTTTTCTCATGCTCAAATGTTCACGCAAACTATGACCAAACACTTTCTTTTGATATGTTTGAGATGTCGGCTATCTCACGAAATTTCACTTTACTTTCATCCAAGACAATTTTGTGGATTTTTTTTTGATGTTTTCCGTTGTCACCACCTCATTTGGGCGTCCAGAGCCTTCAGCATCATTTGTGTCTGTACGACCGCGTTTAAATTCAGCATACCAGTAAATGATAAGTGATTTTCCAGGGGCAGAGTCCCCGTAACACTTATCAAGCCATTGCTTTTATTGAACGGTATTTTTTTCCGTCAAAAAACAGTGTTTAATCAACACACGAAATTCGACTTTTTCTATTGGTTTGAAATATCAAAAGAAACTTCACTAAAACCACTGTAACTTGTAAACTAATCGTCGAAATGTCATGAAATTTTGACACGTATCGTTTGAAGGTTGGTA
>CM032446.1:243031425-243151712 GCA_019049505.1 Pachyrhynchus sulphureomaculatus
GTCCCAATCTAGGACCGAAATATTGGTTTAATGAAAATTGTGTGATCTCTTATCACGCCCCTTTTTGCCGAGTTCCCCAATTAAGATTTTATTTTTAAGAATTTTGGTAGATACGGCAATCTTTTGCTTTCTTTCTTTATTCTATATATATATATATATATATATATATATTTATTTATATATATATATATATATATATATTTATTTATATATATATATATATATATATATATATATATATATATATATATATATATATATATATATTTATATGTATATATATATATATATATATATATATATATATATATGTATATATATATATATATATATATATATATATATATATATATATATATATATATATATATAACACATGGGCTGAAAAGTCCCGGGCCTAACAAAGAAAACACGGTTTTTTTTGTTCAAAATTAGCTTTATTCATCAACGTAATCTCCATCAAGAGCAACGCAATCATTCCAGCGCCGCTCTAACAATGGCCAAACACTGCTCAGAATCATCAACACGTTCTTGTTTTTGATAAACAGTGAGCAAACGCGGCACCCACTTTGAACAGAGCTTTCTCATAGTCAAATGCTCATGCAATATAAAGCCAACACGTTCTTTTGATATCTTTACGATGTCAGCTAACTCACGCAACTTCACTTTTCGATCATTCAAAACGATTTTATGAATTTTTTTTTATGTTTTCTGGTGTTACCGCCTCATTTGGACGTCCACTGCATTCTGCATCATCGGTGTCTCTACGACCACGTTTGAAGTCAGCAAACCAACGTTTTATTGTTGTTTCTGATGGAGCGGAGTCCCCATAACACTTTTCAAGCCATTGCTTTGCTTGAACGGTATTTTTTCCCATCAAGAAGCAGTGTAAAATTAAAACACGAAATTGTTTTTGATCCATTGTTTTGAAAATAACAAAAGTAGCGTCACTCTTAGCACAATAACTCACAAACTAATGAATAGAATATCATGAAATTTTAACAGCTGTCTTTTGAAGGTTAGTATTAACTGAAAAAAAGGTGACTGCAATAAAACTAGCGCCATCTATGTGTTAGGCCCGGGACTTTTCAGCCCATGTGTTATATACATATATATATATATATATAGATATATATATATATATATATATATATATATATATATATATATATATAAATCTTACTACTTTTTGTCTTCGAAATGTTATTAAAGTAGCAATTTATTTAATACATGGGGTGGTTTTCATTTTATTCGGTAGAGAGTAGATCTTAAAATTTTTGACTTCTTGGTAATTAAATACCTTACCATATTTGGATTATCAAGGCGTTTGTCAATAATTTTTTTTCTTACCTCTTTATTCATTTTGATAGTCGATGACAACTGTCAGAATTTTAAAAGAATAAATGTTTCTATATTAACAATAATTAAGACTATAATGATTTCCAGAAATTTTTAGTTTGAATTTCACAAATTAAATACGGTAGGGTCCGTAAAAGATGAAGTAGGTATATATTCTCCTTGTATATCCTATACCGTCTATCATAGCGCTTATGCTAAATAGAGAGACATTTATATTTAACATAACAGTTTAATGAAACTGTTAAAATCTTATTGTTTTATTATTTACAAATCTCGACAAATACCTTTACGATACTAGAACGACTACTTAAAAGTAAATAGTACTAGATCAGGTAAAGGAAGTATTTTAGAAAACACTAACATGAGTAGGAGTATTATCATGGTAACATTTGAAAGTCTGAGCTGCAGTTTCTTCTGGTGTATCTGTCTTCTTTAAGCATAGGTCGATAAGTTTATTGGCAGCCTGAGGATCATCAATAGCTTTACCCAATCTTTCTCTTATAACTTCAGTCTGGAATTCGCCTGCGTTATTTTGGAAGCCAACTTTTTTAGACATGCAGAATGCAAATTTCTTTAGTTTTTCATCATTGGTAAAGGTTCCTTGGCGAGCTTTCCTCACTAGTTCTGGATCTACGCCAGTTTCATCAACACATGCTTTGCCCTCGGTAATAATTTTTATCTTTTGTGTCACAGTGAGGTCAGCCTAAAAAATATTAATGATCATAACTAGTATAAAATCATTATTTTTTTGAATATAAATGATTTCAGTGTAATGTGGTAAAGGAATTATAGTAAAATATATGTGTCTCTGTATAAATAATAATTTAATTAATTTTATGGCTCTTTTCATTAAGCGAAAAAATGATGTAATTGGACTTTTTTTCGCAGCCTACAAACGTTATGATGAATCCGAGCTAAAATAAAACAGATGGCTAAATATATTGGAGCAACTCTAGGCTCCTTTTTTTATGCAAAGTAGAACCATCTTAGGTCCATCATACTAAGACGCCTGTAGATATTGGGTTGTCGAAACAGTATTGAACCATTTTCTCGTTAAATAGCTTTAGTGTCACATATCTCGGGTAATAGTCGCATTGGATCATACTTAGCTTCAGTTTAAAGCTGACATTTGACAGTGGTAGACATGCAAAAGCTGTTGGAATTCATTTATTCACACTTAATTGAGCGCCTTGAAGACGAGTGAAATTTCTGCAAGGAATAGTTACATTTTACAATTTTACTTCGATAAAGGTACAAATGGTTTGTAGGCTAATCAAGAAATCTATGCTGTTTATGGTTAGGGTACGCAGCAGCTAAAAGATGATTTAGTCGCTTTCGTTTGGGAAATTACGATGTCAAAAATGCTCCTAACACTGGTCAACCAATGACAGAAAAAATTAATAGAATTTTGGCAAAAGTTGGGCAAACCCGTAGTTAGTAGCCATGATATCACCAAGGCACTACACGTCCAACATCAAACATTTTTATACTATTTAGTATAAGCTGGTTATGAAATGAAGCTCGATGTTTGGGTAACACTTAATTTGACGCTCAAAAATTTTCTTGATAGAATTTCCGAATTTCTACAGAAGTATAATGAAATCAAGCCATTTCTGAACAGGTTGATCAGCAAAGATGAAAAGTATACCGCGTATTATAATGATGTTCTAAAAAGATCGTGGTCGAAAAAGAATGAAGCTTCACAAATGATGCCAAAGCCCAGATTGACGCCAAAAAACGTGATGCTGTGTGTTTGGTGAGACTGGAAGAGAATAGTGCATCATGAGCTGCTGCAGCCTGGCCAAACGATAGATTCTGTATTCTAAAGGGTGATTCATTTAGAGGTACTTTTTGTGATGGGGATTTAATTGCAGATTGCGCATGCGTCGTGTCAACCTAAGTGGCATTCCTGTTCAGTAGTGTTTGACAATTCATAATGGAAAGACTTAGCCTGGCACAGCGTCTACAAATTGTTCAACTTTATTACGAAAATGGGCGTTCTACGAGGAATGTGTATCGGGCGCTTAGAGCAACTTATGGTCCACATAATCGGCCTACCGAACGCACAATTCGCTCTACCATCAACAAGTTTGAGACCCAATTTTCATTATTAGATAATGCTCGACCGAATAGACCACATCCAGCGCGTAGTGAAGAAAATATAGGGGCGGTAGCGGAGAGTGTACGCGAAGACCGTGAAGTGTCGATTTGTCGCCGTTCTCAACAGCTTGGCCTGTCATATTGAACAACTTGACGTATTTTACGTAAGGATCTTTCTTTAAAAGCATACAAAATTCAACTAGTGCAACAACTGAAGCCGACCGACCTTCCGAATCGTTTCCGTTTTAGTCGTTGGGCTCTTGACAAGCTTGCAGAAGATCCACTGTTTTCGAGAAAAATTGACTTGACTTTTTCCTTTGGGGCTATGTAAAGTCCAAAGTCTACATGGATAAGCCAGCTACAATTGAGGCATTGGAGGCCAATATTACTCGAGTCATTGGCCAAATACCACTCGAAATACTCACGCGCGTCATTGAAAATTGGAACTTCAGAATGGACGTTGTTAACCGTAGTCGCGGACAACATTTGAAAGAAATTATCTTTAAGAAATAATTGTAAAGAATGGTTCTTTTATATGATAATAAAGATTATAAAATAAAATTGTTTTTATTCATTTTTTTTGTATTTAAAAAAAAGTATCTCTAAATGAATCACCCTTTACTATCAGCAATTGATAAGACTAAAGCAAGGAATTAAAAAAAAATGGGTCGGATCTACAATAGAAAGGGTGTCGTCTTTCAATATGACAACGCCAGACCACGCACACCTTTGATGACTCGGTAAAAATTGAGAAAGCTTGACTTAATATTTTTTGGAGAATATAATATTATTATAAAAAATACAAAAAATTATTTGCTTTTACACAAAAAAATATTTTGTTAATATAAAAAAAATATTATTTAATGTTATCCAAAAAGCATGCACAGAATTTAATAAATTAACAGACAGTTTTGGTCTAGTTACAATAGATATAGTAAATTCCAATATATAAGATCCTGCCTTTTTGCTTTTTCAATGGGGCAATAAACGACCCTATTAAGGTTTTGTGCATAGTTGCCAGGTTTATGATAAACGTATTTTTATTTTACCTGCTTTGTATATAGCCCTCTCTTGCACCTGTAATCATATTGGATCTATACCTACATATTTAGGACCTGGCAACCCGGTTTGGAGCCCTTTAAGTATTTGATAATATAGGCCTATTGACCATAGGTTCCCATTAGGATTCGAAAGATACTTTTTATTATTTTTAGTTTTACTCACAACTTACATTGTGACGGTTCTATTTTAATTATATGGCGTCCGTGGGAAAATTACAATAGTAGCTATCGCAAGAGAAAACATTTATCACTAATAGTGAAAAATGTTTACGACAGCTTGGTAAAAAGAAATTTGAATAAATAAAGTGCTTTGCAAGAAACTAGTGAACTAATAAAAACCCCATTTCTACGATTAAGGGTATTGTAGAAAAACCATCACTCAGGAACAGGAAAAAACGGAAAGATTTTCAAATGCATCGTGTAGACGATTGTGAAAAAGACGTCATCAGGAAAAAATATATTCTATGTATGAAGAGGAGTTGGTGCCGACACTAGACAAAATAAAATTAAGGCTAGCGCAGGATGGGACCAATATACATTGTGGCCGATCAACCCTTCACAGAATTCTCTTAAGAATGGGATTCACGTTCCGAAAAATCAACAAAAGGCAAGTAGTGAGGGAGTCACAAAGATTACGAATCTTGCGACATACTTATTTACAAGAAATTAGTATCCTTGACAATAAAAACATGGTTCGATACCCATGACACTGGGCAAAAAGAGTAGTTGACAGCAGTATAAAATGTCAGACTAACGCACCTTCGAATAAAGGTAAACGAATAACCATTTTGCATGCTGGTTCTGAAAAGGACTGGGTTTCAAATTGTCTACTATTATATGCAAAAAACAAAAGATTCTAGTTTGGACTATTACGAAGACACAATCAAACTTTTTGAAAATTGGTTTCAAAATTCCCTTTTGCCAAATGTTCCCGAACAGAGTGTTATAGTTATGGACAATGCGAGTTACCATAATCGCCTAATAAGGTTCCTAACGCAGCCAATACCAAATCGGAAATACAGGAATATATGTTAGAAAATGACATTTATTTTGATTTTAGTTATAAAAAAAGTTATCTTTTGGAAGTTTTGAAAGACTATAAATTGAAAAAGAAATATGTTTGTGATAGTATGACTGAGAAAATGGGGACACACTGTTTTGCGGCTTGCTCCCTATTATTGTGTGTTTAATCCAATTGAACATATTTGGCATCAAGTTAAATTAAAAATAAGGGCACAAAATATTTCTCTTACTTTAAGCGTGTGAGTGGTTGAATTAGCAAAAAAGTTATAAATGATATATCTTGTGAGAGCTGGAAGAATCTCATTCAGCACGTTGTTAAAGTTGAAGCTTCATATATTTATGTAAATAATATAAAACTACTGATAATTACCTCAGCTGATGGCAGTGATAGTGAAACCGAATTATTCTTAAGTTAAAATATATTTTTATTTATATAATATGTCCCCTCTAGTAAACCCCATTCATTCAAACTCTATATTTGCACTTCTTATCCATTTGTTTTCACATGCATCTATAAATGAACATCTCCAAAAACATTTATAATTTTATTTATTTGCATTAATGAATAAAATTTATAAAACGGCAAAAATCAGGATCTGATCTTATATTTTGGGACAGGCTATACGTTTTATAATTATCCTCTATCTTCACTATCCTATGAATTTTTATTGTCATTAATATTAAATATCTCTATGTCACTGATATTTTATTGTATGTTTATGGAAATAGCAACGGTTTATTAAATATCTAAATAGGTAAATGGGCGGGTTCAAATTTAGCTCTAAGAAGGCTAATAATTATATAAATTTTAACAATTTGCACAAAATTTAAAGAAATAAAGTTTTAAAATTTGGGTTTATTCACTCTTGACACGATTTCATTTAATAATTTTAAATTGAAAAAATATTTATTTTTTGATATAATATATATAACAAATATAATTAAAGGGGGAATTTTCAAAAATTGGATTTTTTTACGGATTTTTATTCTCTCTACTTCTAAGAATTAACAAAAAAAAATTAAAACTCCATTTGCAATCTTATAGCATTAAATGTGACCTGGCGTCGGATTAAGACCCCAGACACTGTCTGAAATATTAATCAGTCATTTTTAAATATTTTTTGACTTCTTTTTCTTTTAAATATTAATTATTACTTTTTTCTACAAAATGTGGAGAGGTTTTTTTTAATTTTTCTAATAGATAATTTTTTATAAATAATTAAAATAAATTTTTTGGCCGAAAATTGCATACTTAAGTTTGAAACACCATAAATTTTTTATTTTTATTTTTTTAAAAAAACCCTTCGACAATTTTTAACCACTGCATTATTTTACAAGATTATTTTAATTTTTCCATATTGGATTATTTTTCGTTAAGCTATCTTGCAGACGAGGAGGCGCCATAGTTTTCATCACCGGTCCATTTAACCCGATAAAATAATGTTAACATTTAAAACATATTTTAAAAAAATTTTGTAATCTAAAATACCATAACACTATATAATTGCCATTCTTTTGTATTATTCACTTAATGACCTTTGAAATATATATTTTTTTTAAATATACATACTTTTGGCAGCGCTCAGTAACTATGTAACCCCTAAGTGGAAAAACGAACACTTACATTGACAGCGATGGAAATTCCGATAATTACAACAGCTAACACGATGGTTTTCATTGTTGAATATAGTAATTAATATCACTTTAAGTTCTACTATGGACCGTAGAATGTTTTAAATATAATTGACTAATTTGTATATAAATCTAACGCTTTATATATATTTTTCCTACTGTTTTTTTTATCTATAGCAGATCTTCCATCTCCATTATCCGCGGCTCGCACCATAAAGTGCTAAAAAAAAGAACTTTAAACTGCTCAGCTGTTTAAAATGCATGGTGAACTTTAAGATTACCAATCAAAACAAAGATGAATTTCGAGAAATATATATTACATAATGCTTTTAAAAATTTGTTTCAGGGACAAGCATAATAATTATTTATAAAAGAATGTAACAAAGGAAAATATTATTTCAGATAAAAAAGTAAGAGTTAAAAAAATAAGAAAATCGATGCCTTACAACTTGATATTTTAAATGATATGGGCTTTTTCATAAGATATGTATATAAAAAGGAAAGTTAAGTAGATGATGCTGGAAATATTGAACAAATATACTAATTTTCAGATTTATCGGCGCCCAGAACATTAAGAAGATAGTATTATACGATTTATATTTTTTTGTGGACACGGCACAAGGGTCGCGGCATCTAAGGCCTCGTGTGCAAAAAAAACGATTCACATTGGTCTTGAATCGCTGTAGATTCCATTCGGTGAGAAACATAGTCCTGCATAATTGACTACATGCATCAAACACTTCCCATGAAATTACTAATAGAGGGGGGTGCAAGTCGCCAAGCGTTCTTCGATATTCGAATTAAATTTGGTTGCAAATTCCGGGTCTTTAACCAGACGAATAGCTCTTTACTGAATTGCTCTCTATTGTATAGCTTTCTACAAAAGAATATCCAGTTTTTAAGAGAATTTCTTTGATATACATGGAACAAATTTATCTTCAGGTATTTTTGCTCCCTAGTTAACGCCTAACAATTTCATGACGATGCCCAAGGAATGGAGTGTCCCGACATAAATATGTCGGGTTTTGCAATCGTAACTTTTGTAGAAACAACTGTCATCCAGGTTTTTGGGAAAGTCGTCCTAGATAATTAAGGACGTTATAGTTTAGGTCATCTCTGACCGATTTGACTCTATGACATGATGTCCTAAACTTAACCGTTTTCGAGATATTGAAGTTTAAAGATTTTTCTAAAAAAAACGTGTTTTTGCTTTTATATCGATTTTTTTTTATTAGAGGTTCTCGAGTGCGATTTTTTGGTTATTTTTAGTTAGTCTGTATGTCAAGTATCAAAAATCATCAAAAAAATTTGAACTAGTTACTAACAGTTTCAAATGGTGGCTTGTTAATGTTTCTAAATTACGAATTTTTACCACTTACTTTAAATCAATAAAGAGAAAAAAAATGTATGGAAGTTATTCTGCAAATTATTTTAAAAACTTTTACGTCTTTTTAGCTATCAAAAAAGGTATAATACTAGGAGTTTAATAGGAAAACTGTACATAGAAAGACACCTAAAGCGGGCTCGGGTACCAAAAGGTACATTTTTAGTTCTAGGTGAAAATACGAAAAAATACACAAATAAAACAAAAAACCTTGCAATTTAATATTTTGTATTAATTATAATTCATGTTCTATATGGTCGCCCCTATTTCTAACACAAATTCTCATTCTTTTTCTTAAATTACTTTTCACAACGCTGGTTGTGAGGTGCCGCCTCATTTCGTCAGCCGCATCAATTATTTTTTGTCTTAGGACATCCACGTTTTCGATAGGAGTCATCTGGTCGTATACGAGACTTTTCATGTGACCCCACACATAAAAATCCATCGGTATTAGGTCTGGACTTCTCGCCGGCCAAGGTATGGGTCCGCCTCTTCCAATCCATTTGTTGGGATAATTGTCACTGAGCCATGCACGAACACTTCCTCTGTAGTGAGCTGGGCAGCCATCGTGTTGAAAGTACATGTTTTGTCTCAAACCAATAAGCAGGTCTTCCATCAAATTAGGTAAATCGTTCCGCAAAAAATTGTCGTATTCCTCGCCATTCAAATTATCTGGCAGGAAGAATGGCCCAACCAAATAATTTGAAATTATACCCATCCACACATTTAAGCTAAATCTTATTTGTGATCCTTTCGTTCTTTTTTTGTTTGAGTTGCCTTTCTCTTTAGAAGCTCAATTGTGGTAGTTTGTAAGACCGTCTTTGTCGAATTTCGACTCGTCAGTCCATAGTATTTTCTTAAAAAAAGATGCATCTTCGACATCGGTATTGAGCATAAATCTGCAGAATTCTAATCGTCGCAACGGATCCCCTTCTTCAATGACTTGCACGGACGTATAGTCGTAAGGGTGTTGCCCAACAGTATGCATTACAAACCATACCTTCCACTGTGAAATACCAAGCTGTTGTGCGACAACATTTGTCGATGTGGTTGGGTCCACCTCAAACAGACGTCGTATTTCGTTTCCTTCGTCTTCGTCAAAGATACGTGGTCGTCCCATGTCAGTCCGCCGTCTTTGTACGGAACCAGTTTTCGTAGTCTTTGATAAGTTCCATCAAATACGCTAACATCAGATACACGACGAGTAGGATATCGCAGTATGTATTCATCACGTGCACGCGACGACAGTCCTTCGCAAAATCCGTAACACATTAGGATGTCAGCATATTCCTCGTTGGTATACGTTGCCATATTCACAAGCAGAGATCAAAATCCAGTTACAAGCCAATTCATACAGTCAGAAGATGAAACACAGATATTTTTGAAAAACACGGTATAGCACATCTACCACGGACGAATCGCATGAGCAGACTAAAAATCATTCAATAATGTTTAGTGAACAGAAAATGTCACTCGCACAGAGTGTACCCCGACCGGAAAAAATGCTTACCCAACCCTTTTTATTGTTTGAAGGGGCAGGTAGTAAACCGGTAATTGGTAGTACCTAAATTCTATTATTATGTTACTCTACATTGGGCTTATTGAAATCTCATTTTTTTAGAATTTTCAATAGATCCAGTAGATATTATACCGTTTTAGATAGCTAAAAAGACGTAAAAGTTTTTAAAATAATTTGCAGAATAACTTCCATACATTTGTTTTTTTTTCCCTTTATTGATTTAAAGTAGGAAACACTTGGTAAAAATTCGTAATTAAGAAACATTAACAAGCCGCCATTTGAAACTGTTAGTAGCTAGTTCAAATTTTTTTGATGATTTTTGATACTTGACATACAGACTAACTAAAAATAACCAAAAAATCGCACTCGAGAACCTCTAATAAAAAAAAAAATCGATATAAAAGCAAAAAAAAAACATGTTTTTTTTTAGAAAATCTTTAAACTTCAATATCTCGAAAACGGTTAAGTTTTAAGACATCATGTCATAGAGTCAAATCGGTCAGAGACGATCTAAACTATAACGTCCTTAATTATCTAGGACGACTTTCCCTGTAACCCTGCATATATATATATATATATATATATATATATATATATATATATATATATATATATATATATATATATATACACGTATATATATATATATATATATATATATATATATATATATATATATATATATATATATATATATATATATATATATATATATATATATATATATATATATATATATATATATATATATATATATATATATATATATAGTACTGTAACGCCAAGAATTCTTTCCAGGTCTTTACTAAGTTGAGCAATTACTCTAAAACAATCTCTTGTGACATACTTTTAATTCCCTGGCATAGACTGCGCGCCAAATCCAACCTAAATCTCCATCGCCTACACTTTGTCAACCATGATATCCCGGATTCACACTCTATATACTTGAGAATTAGAAAACTCCCAGACCTTTATAACATCAATATTTTTACATTGGATTCCTCTTTTACATATATACCTTGATATCTCCAGCTATCCAAATCAATTTTAACTTATACAAATTTGATAAAATTCCATCTTTTAATCTCCATTCACTTTTATCTTCCGGTAGTTGATAAATGATAAATATCTTAGTTACTAACAAATTTATACCGATGGTTATGAATCTTAAAATGCCGTTGCCTCAACAGTAATTACGGGCAACTCCACCAAAAGGCAATCTCTGAAAATAGTACAAATTCGGGCGAAACCAATGAACATTTAAACATGCGATTTGATTATTACCTTAGGCCGCCCTCGAGATTTATAAATACACCAGAATCAAATATTTATCAAATTGTTCAACTTCACTTTGATATCCAGGCAAATTTTTTAAGTTTCCATTATCCCGAACTCAAACCTATGAAAAATTTTATCTGAAGAAGACTGGATCAGAAATTCTAACCCAATTCACCCTAACCTAACCTAAAGGAAAATCGTGTCCTTATCCTGCTAATCTCTTTCAATCACAAAACATATTTCCTCCTCCCATAATTTCTCCCCTCGAAGAAGAAATACAATTAATCCACTATAGCATAGTATAAGATACTAAAACTCGAACCGAATATAATTAAAAATGTAGTCAATTTTCTAAAAAAATAAACTGTTAAGTTAAAATGTAATTCTCAAGAAAATCTTTCCTAACATCATCCACCTACCTCTATAAGGGTTACCTAAAACTATGTTCCCAAAACTTTCACCATGCCAGGGACTTAATCGGAACCGAACTGTTTAGGTTTAAAAAATTCAGGAGAAGCCAGAGTTTAAATTTTTTTGTGGCTTATTGCTTAATAAGCTCTTTTAAATGAAAAACTAATAACTCTCACTTTTTGAATAAATAATTTATAAGAGAAAACAGTAATATTCTTAAAGATTGTTTCTTTTATATCCAGGTTTCCTAAGCACAAATATTTATGAACAGTAAAGAATTTTTTTTTATGGATTAGGCATATGTCTTCTGTTCTAATCTAATGTAACAATGTTAAGACTTCATCGGTTCACCTGAAGACCCCTTTTATCGCCTTTTATGTTAGTAAGTTTTGTAAATTGGGACCTATTACTTATTATTTGTTAATCAACTACTCCTCTCCCTCGATTATTTAGAGTTTTTCTAAAAAAGTGACAACGTTATGCTAAAAAAAAGCCCCATTTTAGTAATAAGTTTAAAAGGATAAGAACTACTCTTAAATCCAAAATAGATGATTGTTATAATTCATATGTTGAAAAAAGTACATTAGTTACTGATGTAAAATATTTCGGATCATATTTAAATGCTAAAAAGGGTTCTCCCAGAGTTCCAAATAGAAGCTTGCTTCAATTATATTTAATAACCCAGGAGAAATAGTTAATGTTTTTGCTTCCTATTTTTATTTTGTTTATTTTCAATAATATCTTCATTTAACTTGGTAAAATTCTAATGAGGCAAAGCCCATGTTGGGCGACCCATGTATCGTTATTGGCAAGGTTACTGAACAAAAGTTGAACTTATAATCAAGATTAAAAAAAAGGTTTTCTGCTTGTGTCTAGTGTTCTTGTTAAACACTGCACCATTACTTTTTCTAAACCATTACCGCTTTTTTTTTTGGATGGTTGTAGTTTCTACTTGATGAAAATTCATTATAAATATATAATAAAAGACTGTTTTTAATCAATTTCCACTGGTTTATTTAAATTGCGATGAGGCGTTTCGCTGTCGATGCAGCTTCTTCAGAACTACATTTTACACTGTCAAGTTAGGTTTAATGTTCACAATTTTATATAATTTCTTAATTATAATATTACATCTAATTAAATTACATTGATAGTCTAATTCAACATATGCTAATCATCTTTTAACAGAAAATCACACATTTAATAAGAATTTCAAAATTTTGCAACAAAAGGTTTTTAGAGACAATGCAAATAAATCGATTAAGGACTACAGGTACGTTACTCAACGAACAGCTAGATTTAAACAATTCACCATTATTGAATTTATTCCCCTAATCCCAAATCTGCGTGGGTTTTCGAATACTATCAGTGTAATTTAATATGTGTAATATTATAATTAAGAAATTATATAAAATTGTGAACATTAAACCTAACTTGACAGTGTAAAATGTAGATCTGAAGAAGCTGCATCTACAGCGAAACGCGTCATCACAATTTAAATAAACCAGTGGAAATTGACTAAAAATAGTCTTTTATTATATATTCATTACTGCTTTATTTAATTTTGCAATTAAGACATTTTAACTTCCATCCTGTTGAAAGCTGGCTAGGGTCTGCTCAGTATTAAAAATAGGGACTCCTTAAATGTTACAAATTACAGACCTGTTCCCATATTGAGTACCTTTGCCGAGGTCATCGAAATCGTGGTGTAAAATATATTGTTATATTATCAAATTTAATGGGACTCATATCGTCAATATATAAATAAAAATAATTCACAATAACACCTTCATATCTTAGCAAATTCTTCGAATTTTCTTCATTTAAAGGCATCCTAAATCCTTTTTCACCACCAATTACAACTTTTGGTAAAAAATCACATAAATCAATTACAACATTTACAAATTTTGATGAAGATTTGTTTAAATAATATCTTTTGGAATTAAGAAGTAATATTGATCGCCTTTATTTTTACTTATCAACATGGCTTCATTTCACAACGATCAACAGTTACTAATCTTTTTAAAATCTTTGAACACTTTATTGATGACCAGCCGTGCCCGCGGCTCCGATCGCGTAGACTTGATTCACTACTATCGTCACTGCTTATTCCTTATGTTACCTAACGTAATAAAATATCTGCTATTAGTTCCCCTTATCTCCCATTATTTCTCCTTATCTCCCATTATCTCTACATAATTTCTATTATCTAGGCTTATCTCTGCTCATCTCACATTATTTCTCCTTATCTCCCATTATTTCTCTCCCATTATCTCCCATTATCTCACCTTATCTCTCCTTATCTCTCACCATTATTTCTCCTTATCTCCCATTTATATTATCTCACCTTATCTCCCATTATCTAGGCTTATATCGAATTATATAAAACATATGTATAAATTTATAAAAACATGTAAATGGAATAAGGGGTTCTCAAGTGATAAGCACACTAACGGACAGACAGACAGACAGAGAGACGTTGCATTTTGTATATATTATATTCTTTGCAACATGATATTGTTTCATATTTAATGGTTTACGCAGTGTATTGCAAGAGAACGCGCTAACGGTAACCTTTTTTCCGACTTGATTCACTATTATCGTCACTGCTTATTCTTTATGTTACCTAACGCAATAAAATATATCCTATAACGTGGCCAGAGAACACATGTATGTTTTAAAAAAAAGTACGTAAATCGGATAAGTGGTTCTCCAGTGATAAGCGCACTAACGGACAGACAGACAGACAGGCAAAAGACAGGCAGACAGACAGACAGGGAGACGTTGCATTTTATATATATTACAGATAGAAGATTATAGATAACCTGGCCAGAGAACAAATGTATCAATTAAAAAAAAAAAAACACGAAAATCGGATAAGTGGTTCTCGAGTGATCAACGCACTAACGGACAGACAGACAGACAGAGAGATGTTGCATTTTATATATATTATATTCTTTGCTACATGATATTGTTTTATATTTAATGCTTTAGGAAATGTATTGCAAGAGAACGCGCTAGCGGCAAACTTTTCTCCGACTTCATTCGCTATTATCGTCACTGCTTATTCCTTATGTCACCTAACGTAATAAAATATATCCTATATCCTGGACAGAGAACATATGTATCTTTAAAAAAAAGCACGTAAATCGGATAAGTATTTTTCAGTGATAAGCACACAAACGGACAAACAAACAGAGAGACGTTACATTTTATATATATTATAGGAATTTTTTGCTACATGATATTGTTCCATATTTAGTGGTTTAGGCAGTGTATTGCAAGAAAACGCGCTGGCGGCAAACTTTTTTCCGATTTGATTCACTATTATCGTCACTGCTTATTCCTTATGCTGCCTATCATAATAAAATATAGCCTATAACCTGGCCAGAGAACATATGTAAATTTTTTAAAAAAAAGTACGTAAATCGGATAAGTGGTTCTCCAATGATAAGCGCACTAACGGACAGACAGACAGAGAGACGTTGCATTTTATATATATTATAGATTATATATGTAATTGCTCATTTGAAATATTTGGACGTAGGGTACATAGACTTCTCGAAGGCATTTCATCATATTGAACATCCCGTAATTCTTCAGAAACTTTGTTTCTTTAGATTAAGCGACTCAATATTAAGATTTTTCAAAACTGGTCTTACTTTTTGGAAAGAACTTTTGGTTATTATGGTTTTTGCTTCGAGGTATATAGGGATCCTTTAGGAGTCCCCTAAGGATTAATCTTGGGGCTTCTATTATTCATACTTTTTATCATCATCCTCTGAGATCACTTTTTTTTGAGGAAGATTTAAAAATACATCTTAGCAACTATATATATAATATAAATGGTGTCTTTCGAATTAATTCGTTCTAAGTATTTCCAAGTATGTAGGTACTTATATCATATTTTTATAAGCATAATTAAGTTTTGAATTATCTCGCTCCCAAAGGAACAAAAATATTACCTTTCTTAGGATACTGATAACTAACGAATCAAGAATTTTACTTAAATGGGGTTTGAGAGTTGTTACGGTTCGATGGTTTTTAGAGCACCCAGAGAATTGGATATAATTAGATAGTATTGCCCAATTTTGGATTTGAGAGTTATTCTCAGGGATTTTTTGATTGCCAGTAGTTTAGCCAAGAGGATGGAAGTGAGTGGATCTAATTTATATCTTGTGGTAAAGTTGCTCAAGATTACTGCTTACCTTGTTTTAATATTAAGAGCCAACAATATAAATTTGTGATTTTTCTTGTTTAGCTGATAGAAGGATTAGGAGAAAAGGTTTTATTAAATTTAAGTTGATTGATTCTGGAAGCTTGAAATGTCAAAGGAAATAAAAAAAAGCTAATAGAGCAGCATCGAGTAAATGAGTGCCAAGGTTATGAAATTAACGGGATGTCAAATTCTAATTGGTATCGATCGTGAATCGAGGAGATCGTAATTAATAAGGCATAGGTGGCCGCTTAGGTTGTATGTAATGTGAGTCCGTGTCTGTCAATAGAAAAGTAAAGGGTGTTTTTTATAGAGGTATAGAACTTTGAAATGGAATAAAACAAAGATGAATTTTTTAAATTGACATGAAATTTACTTTATTCGAAAGATAATCTTCTGGCATTATAATTTAAATATGACTTCTGGCATATAACCGCCACGGCTGGCTCGGGCGTAGTCTAATCTGGAGGTCCAATTTTCGATGACTTTTTTCCAACATTTGTGGCCGTATATCGGCAATAACGCGGCGAATGTTGTCCTCCAAGTGGTCAATCGTTTCGGGCTTATCGGCGTAGACTAGCGATTTCACATATCCCCATAGAAAATAGTCTAGCGGCGTTAAATCGCACGATCTTGGAGGCCAATTCACGGGTCCGAAACGTGAAACTATGCAGTTACCAAACGTTTCCTTCAATAAATCAATTGTGGCACGAGCTGTGTGACATGTTGTGCCATCTTGTTGAAACCACAGCTCCTGCACATCATGGTTGTTCTATTGATGAACGAAAAAGTCAGTAATCATGGCTCTATAGCGGTCACCATTGACTGTAACGTTCTGACCAGCATCGTTTTTTAAAGAAGTACGGACCAATGATTCCATCAGCCCATAAAGCACACCAAACAGTCAGTTTTTCTGGATGTAACGGTGTCTCAACATACACTTGAGGATTATCATCACTCCAAATACGGCAGTTTTGTTTATTGACGTATCCATTCAAACAAAAGTGACCTTCATCGTTAAACAAAATTCGCTTATGAAAATCGGGATCAACGGCAATCTTGTTTTGGGCCCATTCACCGAATCTACGCCTTGCTAGGTGATCGTGTGGCTTCAATTGTTGCACGAGTTGGATTTTGTAAGCATCATTTAGAGTAAACGTGGTGCGAAAACGTTCCATAGTTAATCGAATTAATTGCTCTGATGGACGATTATGTTGACCGTAAAATGGACGTAGTGCGCGATACGTATTTCGAACAGAACCATGATTTTCAAAATAAATTTGCACAATTTGGAAGCGTTGTTCAGGCGTCAGTCTATTCATGTTGAAATGCCAAACCAAACTAAACATAAATCACTTGACAGCTGACAAAATGGCCACCAGTTAAAAAAGTGTTGCCAACTTAAAGTTTTATACCTCTATAAAAAACACCCTTTATATCACTAGTGATTGTTGTCGGAGAAAGGAAAGTGGAAGATGAAGAGCATTACCTTCACCAAATATATAAATAGCACATTTTGAAACTTATCTAATTTGATAATTGGCGGTTTAAATTAAAAAACCACCATTACCTGATGTTTTGATTGTGTTTATTCCGATTCTAGATTTTTTTTTTCTTAGGATGAAAATAACTCGACAAGCTATTGCATTTCCTAGCCATTCAATAATCTTAATTCTTATTAAACATTTATTCAATACCCTTTATAATATTAATATTTAATAAAAATGCTCAGTTTTATTGAATCTAGATCGAATTTAATTCTACACCATTTTAGTGAATCTAGTAAATGAACCAAGACGTATAGATATTGGTGCGTTATATATTTTTTGACAGGGAAAAATACCGATAAACCATGGTTTTTCAGATAACTGTATTAAAATTCTATCTCAACAAATACATTTAAGACATTAGAGTAAATAAAATATACATAAAAGTAAAATAGTTCTGGACCAGGTAAAGGAAATATTTTAGAAAACACTAACATGTGTAGGAGTATTGTCATGGTAACATTTGAAACTCTGAGCTGCAGTTTCTTCTGGTGTATCTCTCTTCTTTAAGCATAGGTCGATAAGTTTATTGGCAGCCTCAGGATCATTAATAGCTTTACTCAATCTTTCTCTTATAACTTCAGTTTGGAAATCGCCTGCATCATTTTGGAAGCCAACTTTTTTAGACAGGCAGAATGCAAATTTCTTTAATTTTTCATCATTTGTAAAGTTTCCTTGACGAGCTTTCATAACCAGTTCTGGATCTACCCCAGTTTCATCAATACATGCTTTGCCCTCGATAATAATTTTTATCTTTTGTTTCTCAGTGAGGTCAGCCTGCAAAAATATTAATAATCATAACAAGTATAAAATTATTATTTTTTTAAATCTAAATGATTCCAGTGTAATGCTGTAAAGGGATTATAATAAAATATATTGTGTTTGAATAAATTATAATTTAATTAATTTGACTGCTCCTTCCATTACGCGAGAAACATGGTGTAATTGGACATTTTTTTCATCCTACAAGCGTAATGGTAAGTCTAAACTAAAATTAAACTACGGATTGTCAAACATATTGGAGCAACTCTAGGCTCCCTTTTTTATGCGAAGTACAATCATATTGGGTCCATCATACTAAGGCGCCTTTCGATATTGGCTGGTCGAAAAAGTATTGAGCCTATATACCTATATAAGTAGCATCGGATCCCACTTAGCGTCAATTTAAGACTGACATTTGACACAAGTAGACATGTAAAAACTGTTGGAATTTGTTTATTTAAGCTTAATTTAGAGTGTCTTGAAAATGAGCAAAATTTCTGCAAGGGTTTACTATATTTGCCAATTTTACTTCCATAAAGGTACAAATGGTGTTTAGGCCACTGTTTATGGTCAAGATCTGTTATCAAAGGCAACATCCAAAAGATGATTTAGCCCCTTTCTTTTTGGAAATTTCGATATCAAATATGCTATTTTCACTGATCGAACAATGACAGAAAAACTTGATAGAATTTTGGCAAAAGTTGGGTAAGACGGGCGTGTAAGTAGCCATGCTATTACCAAGGAACTAGGCGCCCATCATCAAATAGTTTTAAACTAGGTGGTTACATAAAGAAGCTCGATATTTGGGTAACACTTAATTTGACGTTGAAAAATTTATTTAATCGAACTCCCAGTCTCTACAGAAATCTAACGAAACCGAGCCATTTCTGAAGAGGTTGATTACAAGCCATGAAAAGTGAACGTACAATAATAACGTTAGAAAAAGATGATGGTCGGAAAACAGTGAGCTTGGATTAATATTTTTTTCATTCGTTCATTTCATTCATTTTTATTAGATAAAAAATAAAGGTATTTACATAAAAAAAAAGTATTATTTAATATCATCCAAAAAACTTCCACAAAGGGCCCCGCGTTTTTCTTATGGGAAAATGGTTTCGGTCAGAATGGCTGAATTTTTGATGTGTTGTAGTTCTCAACTTTCTGAACAATAGTGTCCATGGGCACAATTTTCAAAATGTGGGCATATTTCGAGTTATTTTCAGTTTAAGCTCTAATAAAATACATTTTTTTAAAACTGTTTTGATAGTTTTGAAAATTATTAAAATAAAGACAGAAGAAAGAAACGTCTCGCACTCATTCACTAACCATCATATTTATAAGTATTTTGGGGTGCTAAAACCGAATTCGAGGTCTAAATTAACTTATTACGTCATCATTTTAACCCTTCTTTGAAAAACAGGTGACACTCATCTAGACTGGAGTTAAAAAAATTAAAGATTTTAAAAAGTAACATAGACATCTTCTTCAGACTTCCAAAAATACACTGATACCGAAGTCTACTTTTTTAAAAGATTTCTTGAATTCTATTCCAATCCATTAGCTGATTTTTAGCTGTTTTTCAAGGAAGGGTTAAAATGATAACGTAATAAGTTAATTTAGACCTCGAGTTGGCGCCCCAAAATACATATAGTTATGATAGTTAGTGAATAAGTACGAGACTTTTTTTTCTTGTGTCTTTAATCTAATAATTATCAAAATAGTTAAAAAAAATGGATTTTATTAGTACTTAAATTGAAAATAAATTGAAATCTGTCCATTTTTGTAGGTTGTGCCCATGGACACTATTGTTCAGAAAGCTGAGAATTACAATATATCAAAAATTGAGGCAATGTGACCGAAATTACTTTTCCATTAGAAAAATGCGGTGTAAATGTAATATACAGTTGTGGTTTAGTCGCAATGGATACCTATATATAATTGACTCTAATCTTCGCTATCTTATGAATTTTTATTATTAGGAAATTCAATATGTCACTGATATTTTAGTGTATGTGTATGGAAATAGATACGATTTATTAAATTGCCAAATACGGTAAATGGGCGAGTACAAATTTACCTCTAACGAGACTAATAATTAAATACCTTTTTAAAAATGTTCATAAAATTTAAAGAAATAACCAAGATTTAGAAATTTGGGTTTTTTTTATGGGTCTAGTACACGAGCTAGAGCTAAAGTGCTCCAGGAGCGGCACGTGTGCGGGTCCACTAACGCCTTAGATTTGCCCGTTTATTTTGGCACAATTTCATAAGATAACTTTAAAATTTAAAAAAATATATATTTTTTGCTATAATATATTACAATAAATATAATTAAACACTTACATTGACAGTGATGGAAATTCCAATAAATATAACAGCTAACACAATGGTTTTCATTGTTGATATAGTAATTGATACCACTTTAGATTCTACTGTGGACCGTAGAACGTTTTAAATATAATTGACTAATTTGTATATAAATGTACTGCTCATTTCAGAGAAATATATATTATGTAATATTTTAATAAAATTTGTTTCGGGGACAAGCATAACAATTAGAAAGAATGTAACAAAGAAAAATATTCTTTTAGATAAAAATGTAAGAGTTGAAAAAATAAGAAAATCGGTAAATTGGTTTTCCATATCCCTCACAAATCCGTAGGTCTTAAATAAATATTGAATTTGACTGTATCACGTTAAATTATAATTTAATCTATGCATTACAACTTGGAGTTTTAAATAATATGCACCGTATAAACTATTTACTTACTTAATCCTTATGTCTTTGTACTCCTTGAGGAATGTAACGCCCGTGGAGTTGAGTTATTCCATATCTGTCTTTTCCATATTTCCTTCTATATCCTTCCATCCTGTTTAAATTGCCGTTTACCTCTTTTGTTTCTTCTGTTTGTGTAAGTTCTGTATCGTGTTCCGGTATTATGTCTCTATGTTGATATTTATATGCTTTTCCTTCTAATTTTTTTGCATCCATTTCCTTTCCTTCCTATTTCAGTGATTCCTACATAGTACATTTATTGTTCTGCTGTCAGTTTATCCTCTTTTCCATTTATATCCCTTTTATTCTATGTTCTCAATCTAAAAACTTGATAATTATTTCCCATTTCTTCCTTCCTATCTATTTTTTCGATTATCTTCTTATTTGTATTCATTTTACTAGTCCTCTCTTCTGTATCCTTTATCTTTGCCAGGGTCGTCGTCAATCTACCTATCTCTCTAGTTTTTCTCTGTTTTTTGACTTGATAGTCTTAGTATACTTTGTTTGTTTTTCCAGTTTTTCTTCTTCAATGTCACATTTATATTCTCTTCCATTATGATTTTTTGATATCCTATTTTCACCCTTTTCCCATTTTTTCTCTCGTTCTCTGCTATATCCTTCAATTTCTTTTGAATTTCCCGTTTATCTTTTGTTAAATCTTCTTTATATAAACTCTCACTTTTAGGTTTCTCAGTTTATTTTTATTTTTCATTACTGCTTTCTTATCTGCCATGTTTCCAAGTTCTATCTTGTATATAGTCGCTCCTATTTTTATCACATCTTTAATCTATACTTTTGTGTCCATATTCCTCTCCATAAAATGTTCTACACCCATTTTCAGATTTGGTTGGCTATTCGCTTCAAATCTCATTCTCGATATTACAATATTATTCCTTACGTTGTCTTTTTCCAGTCTACTCATCTTCAAATCCGTACTTCTCATGTTTTCTCTAATTGTCTTTCAATACTTCATGCTCCTTTCTTAGTTCCTTCAACTCTTGTTGGTATCTCTTCTGATATTTTTTTATATCCTTTATATCTGACATTAGCACTCTGATCATTTCTATCAAATTGTCTATCTTATGTACTCTTTCGTGTTTCTCTTTTCTGTGGTGTTTTTCTTCATAAAATATTTATATAAAAAAAACCTGTCAAATGCTAGTTGAACTTGTTCAATTAGTGTTCCGTACGTTAATTGCTTTTAAAATAAAAAAAAATTGTTACGCAGGTATAAAATGATGAGTGACTTTACAAAACACACCCCAAAGGAGTTTTCAACAAAGTTTGTTTCCAATCTTTACTGAAAACTGATGACCTTGAAATTTTTTTTTTTTTTTTTAATATATCAAATAAATTGTTAAAGGTAATGCACTCGTGATAATTTTCGTTCAATCTACACCTTGTGGAGAATATTCCAGAATTTTTTCAAAATTTTTTGATCAGTACTTTTCGAAGTAAGCGGATTTTCGCGATTTTTTAAAAATAATACAAAGAAAAGTGTGCGCAAGTATTACATTATATATATTTTTTACTCGTGTTTTCACAAACTTTCATTTTGACACCATACATGACCTAGTAAATTTTTTTTTTTCACTTCCGATTTCACCCCCCAAATCTAACCCCTTAACACTTTCGCTGCCGCCTACTCCAATCGGAGTTGATCGGCGCTTGACGCACTTGCCGGCTACTCCGACCGGCGTCCTAGCGATTCATGTTCTGACAAGTCATTAGTTTGTTGGCCTCCGTTGTTAACGTATGTTTTTCGTGGTGGCATAGAGTAAGAGTGTTTCGAGACGTATTTTATTGGCTAGGTTTTTAATTTGAAAAATTCAAAGTTTTACAATACATATTTCAAATCTGTCGTGTGATAAGTGTTGTTTACTTACATATTGTATTGTTTTATACATTTTTACTGAGAAAATGAGTGGATATGACGAGGCTGAGCCGTCTCAAAGAAAACGCCCGCGCTTACAACGGACTACAGCGAACAGGAGAGCACTAACTCAAGAAGAGCTTGAGGCCATTCTTAATGAAGAAGACGATCTTTTTCCATCAAGTGAATCTGAATACGAATTATCCCACAGTTCAGAATCTGATTCTGATGAAGATGAAGAAGTCGGACAGATACAACAGCCACCAACTGTCAACTACTCCGCCTACGCCTACGCCAATTACGGGCTGGGCAAATGATTGTAAAAGTCCGAACGATATAAAAACTTTTGAATTTACGAAGAGGCAGGAATTGTTAGTACCAAAACCGGGGAACAGCCCTATAAATTATTTCTTTTTATTGTTCGACGAGGATTTTATGAATTTCATTATTCAAGAAACAAACAAAAATGCAGTTAGCGTTTTTATGTGAGAGTTCGTCGGAAAAATCTCGCATTAGTGCATGGAAAGATGTAACCGTTGATGAAATGAAAATATTTCTTGGACTTTTGTTCACTATGGGAATGGTCCCACTGTCCAGATTGCAAGAATACTGGAAAACTAGCGATAGAGTGTTCAATTTTCCTGTGTTTCGAGAACAAATGAGTAGGAATCGTTTTCTATTGATTTTGCGATGTTTACATTTTTATTCAGAAGATGA
Source organism: Pachyrhynchus sulphureomaculatus (assembly GCA_019049505.1). Lineage (NCBI taxonomy): Eukaryota > Metazoa > Arthropoda > Insecta > Coleoptera > Curculionidae > Pachyrhynchus > Pachyrhynchus sulphureomaculatus. Next base: position 243,055,084 of record CM032446.1, read on the forward strand.
GCTTACGGAACCTAACAGAGATGTTCTGAAACGGATCAGACATGTAATTGATTATTTCAATAATAAAATGAAACACATTTATTATCCAGGGAAGCAGCTTGCCTTAGATGAAAGCATGGTGTTGTGGCGAGGACGGTTGGGGTTCCGCCAGTAGATAAAAAACAAGCGTCACAAATATGGGATCAAACTCTATATGTTGACGGAGCCGAATGGAACCGTTTTGAGGTTCCGTGTCTATACAGGAGCTAATGATGCAGATCTACGTGGTACAGGGCATGCATCCAAGGTAGTTTTGACACTTATGGAGGAATTACTCGATAATGGCCATTCTTTGTATATGGACAATTTTTATAACAGCTTTGCCTTGTCAAAACAACTTCTTGACAGAAAAACATATTCCACGGGTACCCTAAAATCCAATCTAAAAGAAAATCCATTAGAATTGGTAAAAAAAAAAAGATTAAGGTGGGAGAAAATGTATGGCGTTCATATAGGAAAATGGAAAGACAAGAGGGAAGTGACGTATATCACAACAGAGTACGACAATACAATACAAATAACCACTAATAGAAGGAGAGTTGAAAAACAAAAACCGCTGGCAATTATTGAGTACAATAAATATAAGTCAGGCATTGACCACCAAGATCAACTTCTTTCGTATTATCCTTGCGAACGCAAAACAATAAGGTGGTATAAAAAGTTATTTATACATGTAGTGCAATTGCTTGCGCAGAATGCTTTTAAATTCTACAATGCCGATTATGGAAATAGAAAAATGATACTGTACGATTTTCGGATTTCTATTATAAATGCTCTTCTTCCAGTCAGACCAGGAGTTGCAATTGTCCCCAGACGTGTAGAATCAAAACATTCTATTACGAAGATACCTGAACAAACTCGTGACAAAGAAAACACACTCAGGGTAAAAAGAAAACGGTGTCGTCAGTGCACTAAAGAAGGTAAAGGAAGAAAACAAACTGTATTCCAGTGTAATGACTGTAATGACAAACCGGGGTTGTGTGTGGAGTGTTTCGACAAATATCACGATTCCTTGTAGTTCATAAATACTTTTATATTTTATTCTATGCTTATTATTTGGTTTTCTTTCGTTATCGTTCTTTTATTTGATATATTTTATAATAGTACTATTTTGTTGTGGTACCTGAAATGAATTTATTTTTTCATGTTTTCAAAGTTATTCCATACAGAATAGCTAAAATTTTTATTTTTACTGTTTCTTATGCTTTAGATAATAAATAATGAGGTTGCAATAATCTGTTTTAGTAAAAAATCCGATCGGAGTCGCCGGCACACAGTAACCGTTTCACAAAAAATGCTCGTCAATGCCACCGACTCCGATCGGAGTTGTTTTTGTTTTTTTTGTTATACTAATTTTTTATGCTTCCAAAAAACATTTAATACTGAATTAAGGGTTTTCGACCGTAGTTTCATAATTATGTGCGAAAAAACTTAATTTGGCTCCTCGGGATGACGCACTACTCACAAAGCGGCAGCGAAAGTGTTAAGTCAAAATTTAACTTTCAAAACTACATTTTTGCCTATATTGAATTATTTTTTGTGAAGTTATCCTGCAGACAAGGAGGCACAATAATTTTAATCAGTGATCCATTTAACCCGATAAAAAATAATTAACATTTAAAACATATTTTAAAAATTTTTTTCTTATAATTTAAAGTACAATAAAAATATATAACACCATTGTTTTGTATTATTCACTTAATAACCTTAAAAATACTTTTTCTAAAAAATATACATCCTTTTTACAAGGCCCAGGAGTATGTATCTCCATAACTGAGTAAGATTGTGGTGCAATCATAACGATCCATATTTTGGTAATTTGTGGTCAAATATTGACACTGGTGGTTAAATCGGATTTGGTGTTCTTGGAAGAGAAAAAGACACAGAAATAGTACCGTAAAATAATTTTGTTCAACACTACTCTGCTCAGACTCTATCAATTCTCAAGATACAAAAATATTACTCGTCAACCTAAATATATCGGAAATTTTATTTTGGCAAAAAAAATCAATTTTCACAAAACACACTTAAAAAAAACAAATACGACTGTTGATCAGTTTTGTGTGTCTATGAAGAATCTATGTCAGATAGTTTCGGGAAAATCGGGTGTGACAGATGGACAGGCAGACGGACAGACAGACACCGAATTCTTCCGTTTCGTTCCGTTCCGTACAGAACACTAAAAAAGAAAGTTAAGCAGGTGATGCTAATATTGGAAATATTGAACAAATAAACTATTTTTCAGATTTCTCGTCGCCAAGCACATTAAAAACAACGTATAACACGATTCACATTTTTTTGTGGTGAACTGCATATGGATACCAGAGGGAGTCATGTGCAGAAAAAACTGTTCACGTTAGTCTTGAATCGCTGTAGATTGTACTCAGCTGGAAACATAATTCTCGATAATTAATTGACTCCAAACGGATGAAGTTTGCCTTATAAAAGTGTTCTTGAAATGGAAGAAATGAGACGTGATAAGCTGAATCTCATACGGATGTAGTGTATTTACTCGATGTGTATTCTTAGCATGCACCGCATTAGGAGGAAGGAATTATCTTACCATTACATTCCGTAAGTACCTGGATAAGTACTAGAAATTTTGTTCTTTTATTTGTCGATCATAGCCCGACGGACTAGCCGTGAAGCGTCTCGGGATGGATTACAAATACGAGAACAGTGGGTAGGCTGCTGATATGATCCTGGTCCGTTTTCAGTTAAAAAATAAATATTTGTAAAAACTTTTTAAACCAATACATCTAAGTGTTATGTATTTTTGGGTGCTGAAACCATATCTGTGTCAGTTTTTTTGTATCAACCACAGTTCTCTCACAATATGACATCGATTAAATTTCAAAATAGGGAAACTTTGAAACATAAAAAATAAAAACTTAAACCGTACTTTTATTTGATTAGGCTACAATTTTGATCTCTTATTCTATAATGGTAAATAGATGTTCCAGATTGCAATAAATGTTTTTCTTTCAGCCTAGAACCAAGCAATTCTGCTTTTTTCCTTAGTCAAACCGAAATCTCTCACTAAATCATTTAACTCAGCTTGTGTAAACAACTGTGGTCTTAAATTTTCTAGAGAAAATTCAAACTCGTCATCCGGTCGACTTTCATTAAATTCGGGATTGGACTGTAAAAAGTCATCAATAGACTGAGGTGGCTCAGGGACAGGAAGTCCCGGTCCATGTCCTACCGGCCGGTTAGCTGAAGTAAAGTTAGGATAGACAATTACTTTCTTATTTTTGGAGTTATATCCAGAAACATCAACGCTGCAAAAATAACGATCATTTGAATGATTTTCTTGCTCTTTTCATATCATGGGTACTGCAAATCTAAAAGCTTTCTTTTCTTCCTCATACCATTTTCTAAGATAACATACTTTGTGAGGAGCCCAACATTTTTCTTCATTACCGATTTCTACACCAAAATATGCAAAGTATACGTTTTTTACAAAGTCAGTAATGTTTCTTTAATGTTTTTTAACTACAAACTCACCACATATATAACAAAAAGTGTTGGGAGAGTTTTTACAACCACGATTAGCCATACTTTGAGTGTGAATTAAAGCACATGGATTAAACACTGCAATGAAAGGTTATATTAACTGGAAGAAAACAAACAGCTGTGACATTTATGGAACTGCCAACCAAACAACATTTGATTTTACTGCCAACCTTATAAAATTCTGGTTTTATTGCCAACCTAATAACAATCGAATGATAAAAATAAACTTTTCACATTTTGAATATTAAAACATGAAAAATTGGTGGGTGATATGACTTTTTTATTATTATTTTCGGACTCAGCACACCAAAAAATATAGGAATCAGGTAAAATTAATTAAAAAATTTTTTCATCGTTGGCCTGTGTTACTGATGAAAAAAATATTTCTGGTCATATTTTAATGCCAAAACGGGTTCTCCGAGAGTTCCAAATTATTCTTCATATAATTATATTTAATAACTCCAACCAAATAGTTAAGGTTTTTTATAGAGCTTGTTTTTAGAAATATCTTGATTTAACTTGGTTAAATCCTAATGAGGAAACATCCATGTGAGGTGATCCATGTGAGGTGATCCATGTATCGTTATTAGCAAGTTTATTGGATAAAAGTTTGAATTTATAAATAAGATGAAAAAAAAAGGATTTACTGCTTGTGTCTAGTATTTTTGTTAATGATTGTAACATTATTTTTTTCTAAACCGTTACTTACTTATTTAATATACCAATTAATACATTTTTGTTCTCTTGAAAGCGAACTATGGTCTGTCCTGTGTTAAAAAAGTACTACTTGAGTAGCTTTGTCAATGTCTTCGAAATTGTTATGTATATATTTCGTGAATATTTATCACCTTATTTTTCTGGTCAACATCGTTTCATTGCACAACGATCAATAGTTACTAATCTTGTTCAAATTGCACTCTTTATTGATAATATAACTGATAATTTGAAAGAGGTGGATGTAGTGTACACTGACTTGTCGAAGGCATTTGATCATATCAAGCATATGATTATTCTTAAGAAACTATGCTTACTACTTAGCAACTCATTGGTAAGATTTTTCAAAAGTGACCTTAATTTTAGCAAAAAAATTTTGGTTAAAATGGAATTAGAAGTCCTTCAAGGATTTAATTTGGGGATTCTATTTTTATCTATTAGATGTGAATTACGTGTTTTCGAGGATGATTTAAAAATATATCTTAGCAGCTAGATATACAACATAAGCAGTGTCTTAGGATACTGACAATTGACAAACTTACCTTTGTACCTAACAAATCCAGAATTTTTTACTTAAGTAGGGTTTTAAGAAGTTTTATGGTTCGATGGTTTTTAGAGCGCTAAGAAAATCGGATATAATTAGATAATTTTGCCCAAATTAGGATTTGAGTGTTATTCTCAGAGATTCTTTGATTGCTAGTAGTTCAGCCGAGAGAATGGAAGTAAGTGGATCTAATTTATATATTGTGGTAAAGTTGCTTAAGATTATTACTAAGTGAAACTTGTTTTAATATTAAGAATCATTAGTATAAAATTTATGATTTTTGTTATTTAGCTGATAGAAGGATTAGGAGAAAGACGTTTTACTAAATTGACATAAGTTAAAATTGATTGTGGAAACTGGAGATGTCAAAGGAGATGCCCAAAAAAAAAGGCAATAGGCCGGCATCGAGCAACGGAATGTCAATGTTATGAAGATTTACGAGTTATCTAATTCTAGTTGGTATCGATTTGTGAATCTAGGAGATTGGAATTTAATATGGGGTCGAGATTGGCAATAGAAAAGTGTATCACGAGTGAATGTCGTAGTGTAGGAAAATTAATGACGAATATCATCACCTTCCCTAAATATATAAATAACACATTTTGAAACTTATCTAATTTAACAATTGGGGGTTGCTCTGCATTACGATTCTAGAATTTTTTTCCCCTATGATGAAAATAACTCGACAGGCTGCTGAATTCCTATCCATTCAGTAACTTTAATTCTTATTAAACATTTATTCATTACGATTTATAATATTAACTAAAAATGTTCAATTTTATTAAAACTAAATCGAATTCAACTTTACACCTTTTTAGTAAATCTAGCAAATGAACCAACACATATAGGTATTGGTTTGTTATATATGTTTTGATAGGGAAAAAATAGGTAAACTATGTTTTTTCAGATAACTGTATTAAAATTCTTTCTCAACAAATACATTTAAGACACTAGAGCAAATAAAACACACTTAAGAGTAAAATAGTAATTGACTAGGTAAAGGAAATATTTTAGAAAACACTAACATGAGTAGGAGTATTATCATGATAACATTTGAAAGTCTGAGCTGCAGTTTCTTCTGGTGTATTTCTCTTCTTTAAGCATAGGTCGATAATTTTATTGGCAGCGTCAGGATCATTAATAGCTTTACTCAATCTTTCTCTTATAACTTCAGTTTGGAAATCGCCTGCATCATTTTGGAAGCCAACTTTTTTAGACAGGCAAAATGCAAATTTCTTAAGTTTTTCATCATTGGTAAAGATTCCTTGACGAGCTTTCATGACCAATTCTGGATCTACCCCAGTTTCATCAATACATGCTTTTCCCCTGGTTATAATTTTTATCTTTTGATCGTCGGTGAGGTCAGCCTGCAAAAACATTAATAATTTTATTCATAAGTAGTATAAAATAAATTATTATTTTTTTGAATCCAAATGATTTCAGTATAAAACTGTAAAGAAATTATTATAAAATACGTTGTGTTTGAATAAATTATAATTTAATTAATTTTACGGCACGGCTAATCACATGAAAAACATGGTGTAACTGGACTTTTTTCTCAGTCGACAAGCCTAATGGCGAGCCCAAGCTAAAATCAAACTACAAATGGCTAAACATATTAGAGCAACTACAACTAAGACGCCTGTAAATATTGGGTTGCTGAAAAAATATAAACCCTTTTTCCCGTTAATAGCTTTAGTGTCACATATCTCAGTAATTTAAGTCTGTAGCGGATCCTACTTAGTGTCAATTGAAAGCTGATATTTCACAGAAGTAGACACGTGAAAACTATTGAAATTCGTCTATTAGTGCAGGAAAAAAAGATCAAAATAATGATGAGATAGGCATAGTTTAGATACGGCAATATTATGATTTTATCTTCTCTGTGGTATCACCAGAAGTATTGTCCTGAGTTTAGGCTGTCGAAAAACTTGTCCTGTTTTGTTTATAAACAATTTAAGTTTTCAAAACGAGTTTTTTGAGTTTAAAATGTTATGCACGTCGCATCGAGAAAAGAAAAAAACAAATGATAATGAAATGTCCAACAAATCCTCGTTGCTTTTAGGTCGCTCGAGTGCGTACATGACTTTTAGAAAATATGCCGTTTGTTATAGCAATCTGTCCATTTTGCTTGAAGGTTGTGCCCATGGACACGTTTGCTCAGAAAGCTAGAATTACAACATATCAAAAATCCAGCCAATCTGAACGAAACTATTTTCCATAAAAAAAATGTACGGGATAAATGTGTCATACAGTTGTGGTCTAGTCATAATGGATACCTTTTATAATTATCCCTAATCTTCGCTATCCCCTGAAGTGTCAGGAAATTCAGTATCATTATGTCACTAATATTTTAGATGTATGTGAAAATAGATACGATTTATTAAATTTCCCAATAGGTAAATGGGCGAGTCCAAATTGAGCTTTAATGAGGCCAATAATTAAATACTTTTAAAAATTTTGTCAAAATTTGAAGAAATAATTAAGTTTCAGAAATTTGGGTGTATTCACCCCCTAAATTTGCATGTGTATTTTGCGACCATCCCATTTAATAATTTTAAATTGAAAAAATATTATTTTTTTGCTGCATTACATTACAATAAATATAATTAAACACTTACATTGACAGTGATGGAAACTCCAATAAATACGACAGCTAACACGAAGGTTTTCATTGTTGAATCTAGTAATTAATATCACTTTAGATTCTACTGTGGATTGTAAAAAGCTTCAAATGTATTTGACTAATTTGTTTATAGATGTACTGCTTATATATATTTTTCCTATTGTTTTTTTATCTATAGCAAATCTTCCATCTCCATTATTCACAGATCAAACCATAAAGCGCTTAAAAAAATAGAACTTTAAACTGCACAGCTGTTTAAAATACCAGGTGAACTTTGAGATGAAGAATCAAAACAAAGATCACTTCAGAGAAATATATATTATGTAATATTTTAATAAAATTTGTTTCCGGGACAAGCATAATAATTAGAAAGAATGTAACAAAGAAAAATATTCTTTTGGATAAAAATGTAAGAGTTAAAAAAAAATAAGAAAATCGGTAAATTTGTTTTCCATATCCCTCACAAATCCGTAGGTCTTAAATAAATATTGAATTTGACATCCTCACGTTAAATAATAATTTAGTCCATGCAATACAACTTGGAGTTTTAAATAATATGCATTTTATCATAAATTATTTATATATAAAAAAAGGAAAGTTAAGCAGATGGTGCTAATATTGGAAATATTGAACAAATATACTATTTTTCTGATTTCTCGTCGCCAAGAACATTGAAAACAACGTATAACACGATTTACATTTTTTTATGTAAACTGCATACGGGTTGCAGCACCTAAAGCTCTTACCAGAGGGACTCGTGTATAGAAAAACTATTCACGTTAGTCTTGAATCGCTGTAAATTTTACTTCAGCTGGAAACATAGTTCTCGATAATTAATTGACTCCAAACGGATGAAGTTTGCCTTATAAAAGTGTTCTTGAAATGGAAGAAATGAGACGTGATAAGCTGAATCTCATACGGATGTAGTGTATTTACGCGACGTGTAGTGTGTGTGAGGAAGGAATGGTCTTACCATTACATTCCGTAAGTACCTGGATAAATACTAGAAATTTTGTTCTTTTATTTGTCGATCATAGCCCGACGGACTAGCCATGAAGCGTCTCGGGATGGATTACAAATACGAGAACAGTGGATAGATTGCTGATTGATCCTCGTCCGTTTTCAGTTATTTTACATTAAACCTTTTTAAAATAGATTAATTACACAGGCCAAAAAAAAAAAATATGTGTAAAAACTCTTTAAACCAATACGTTTAAGTGTTATGTATTTTTGGGTGCTGAAACCGTATCTGGTATTAGTTTTTTTGTACCACCCACAGTTCTCCCACAATATGATATCGATTAAATTTCAAAATAGGGAAAATTTGATATATAAAAAATAAAAACTTAAACCGTACTTTTATTTGATTAGGCTACAATTTTGATCTCTTGTTCTATAATGGTAAGTAGATGTTCCAGATTCCAATAAATGTTTTTCTTTCAGCCTAGAACCAAGCAATTCTGCTTTTTCCTTAGTCAAACCCAGATCTCTCACTAAATCATTTAACTCAGCTTGTGTAAACAACTATGCTTTTAAATTTTCTAGAGAACCTCGAAACTCATCATCATCCGGTCGACTTTCATTAAATTCGGGATTGGATTGTAAAAAGTCATCAATAGACTGAGGTGGCTCAGCCACAGGAAGTCCCGGTTCATGTCCTACTGGCCGATTAAAGTTAGGATAGACAATTATTTTCTTATTTTTGGAATTACATCCAGAAACATCAACGCTGCAAAAATAACAATCATTTGAATGATTTTCTTGCTCTTTTCATATCATGGGTACTGCAAATCTAAAAGCTTTCTTTTCTTTCTTATATCATCCTCGACACAAACATAACATACTTTGTGAGGAGCCCAACATTTTTCTTTATTACTGATTTCTACACCAAAATATGCAAATTATGCTATTTTTATAAAGTCAGTAAGGTTTCTTTAATGTTTTTTTTTAACTACAAACTCACCACATACTCGTATATAACAAAAAGTGTCGAGAGAGTTTTTACAACCACGATTAGTCATACTGTGAGGTGGGTTAAACACTGCAATGCAAGGTTATATTAACTGGAAGAAAACCAGCAGCTGTGACATTTATCGGAACTGCCAACCTAACAACATTTGATTTTACTGCCAACCTCATAAAATTCTGATTTTATTACCAACCTAATAACATTCGAATAATAAAGCTTTTCACATTTTGAATATTAAAATGTGAAAAATTGGTGGGTGGGTGATACGACTTTTTTATTGTTATTTTCGAAAACAGCACACCAAAAAACATAGGAACCAGCTAAAATTATTATAAAAGTTTTTTCATCGTTGGGCTGTGTTACTGATGAAAAAAATATTTCTGGTCATATTTTAATGCCAAAACGGGTTCTCCGAGAGTTCCAAATTATACTTCATACAATTATATTTAATAACTCCATCCAAATAGTTAAGGTTTTTTAGAGTGCTTGTTTTTAGAAATATCTTGATTTAACTTGGTTAAATCCTAATGAGGAAACATCCACGTGAGGTGACCCATGTATCGTTATTAGCAAGTTTATTGAATAAAAGTTTGAACTAATAATCAAGAGTAAAAAAAAAGAATTTACTGCTTGTGTCTAGTATTTTTGTTAATTATTGTAACATTATTTTTTTCTAAACCGCTACTTACTTATTTAATATATCAATTAATACATTTTTATTCTCTCGAAAGCGAACTATGGTCTGCCCTGTGTTAAAAAAGGACTACTTGAGTAGCTTTGTCAAGGTCTTCGAAATTGTTATGTATATATTTCTTGAATATTTATCACCTTATTTTTCTGATCAACATGGTTTCGTTGCACAACGATGAATAGTTACTAATCTTGTTCAAATCGCACTCTTTATTGATAATATAACTGATAATTTGAAAGAGATGGATGTAGTGTACACTGATTTGTCGAAGGCATTTGATCATATCAAGCATCTGATTATTCTTAAGAAACTCTGCTTCTTTAGATTTAGCAACTAATTGGTAATATTTTTCAAAAGTGACCTTACTTTTAGGAAAAAAATTTTGGTTATAATGGAATTTCCTTCAAGGATTTAATATGGGCTTTCTATTTCTATCTATTAGATGTGAATTACATGTTTTCGAGGATGATTTAAAAATATATCTTAGCAGCTAGATAAACAACATAAACAGTGTCTTTCGAATTAACACGACCTAAGTATTTCTAAGTGCAGAGTTATGTTATATTTTCATAAGGATAATCAAGTGGAAAATAGTGATTTCTTTACAGATTTTGAATTATCTCGCTACATTACCACTGACGATCTAGATGCTGTTTGATAGCAAACTTACCTTTGTACCTTATCATCTGCTATGAAGATCATGGACTTTAATAATAACTGTAAAATGTTTACCAATACTAATTCGTTAACACATTTTACTCCTTGGAACGCTTAGAATGTTTTTTTTGTCTAGACCTCTATATATCAAGTTAATGTCTTGGCCTTTGAGAGTATTCAGAGATAGTTTTTCAAAGTTGAGTTTTTAAATTAATTTAAATTTGAATTCTTTGAAATTTACTTTTACAATGTAAGTATATGTTTCTAATGTTGCTTTAAAACAGCTTTCTATAGTTAATGATATTCCCTAAGAAGTAAAAGATTATATTTGTATTTTCAATATGAGAATGAGAGAGAGAGAGAGGGAGAGAAAGAAAGAGAAAATAAAATATTTATGAGAAACTGCCCTTTTAATTGTCATTTTAAGAACGAGTAACATAAAATGAATATGGACATAAATAAAATTAATTTAATTAATTTTTTTATTTTCCCCACCTCAACTAGGGTTGGGGAAGGTGGAAAGGTAGAAAAACGAAGGACTTGATTTTCCATAGTTTATTTGAATTATCGTGGATATTCCATTAGGATTGAAATAATTTCCATAGTTAACAGGGACGCCTTTTGACGAGGCATCTTTAGTATTTGTGTTTCTCTTAATATCAATTACCAATTCAAAGGAACATAAATGCTACATTTCTTAAGATATTGACAATTAACAAATCCAGAATTTTACTTAAGTAGGGTTTAAGAAGTTTTCTGGTTCGATGGTTTTTAGAGCTCTCAGAAAATCGGATAGAATTAGATAATTTTGCCCAAATTAGGAATTGAGCGTTATTCTCAGAAATTCTTTGATTGCTAGTAGTTCAGCCGAGAGGATGGAAGTAAGTGGATCTAATTTATATATTGTGGTAAAGTTGCTTAAGATTATTACTAAGTGAAAATTGTTTTAATATTAAGAATCATTAGTATAAATTTATGATTTTTGTTATTTAGCTGATAGAAGGATTAGGAGAAGAGGTTTTACTAAATTGACATGAGTTAAAATTGATTGTGGAAACTGGAGATGTCAAAGGAGATAAAAAAAGACAATAGGCCGGCATCGAGCAACGGAATGTCAATGTTATGAAGATTTACGAGTTATCCAATTCTAGTTGGTATCGATTGTGAATCTAGGAGATTGGATTTAATGTGGTGCCGAGAATGGCAATAGAAAAGTGTATCACGCGTGAATGTCGTAGGGAAAAGGAAAATTAATGATGAATATCATCACCTTCCCTAAATATATAAATAGCACATTTTGAAACTTATCTAATTTAACAATTAGGGGTAATGCTCTGCATTACGATTCCAGAATTTTTTTCCTCTGTGATGAAAATAACTCGACAGGCTGCTGGATTTCCTATCCATTCAGTAACTTTAATTATTATTAAACATTTATTCATTACAATTTATAATATTAACTGAAAATGTTCAATTTTATTAAAACTAAATCGAATTCAACTTTACACCTTTTTAATAAATCTAGCAAATGAACCAACACATATAGGTACTGGTTTGTTATATATGTTTTGATAGGGAAAAAATAGGTAAACTATGTTTTTTCAGATAACTGTATTAAAATTCTATCTCAATAAATACATTTAAGACACTAGAGCAAATAAAACACACTTAAGAGTAAAATAGTAATTGACCAGGTAAAGGAAATATTTTAGAAAACACTAATATGAGTAGGAGTATTATCATGATAACATTTGAAAGTCTGAGCTGCAGTTTCTTCTGGTGTATCTCTCTTCTTTAAGCATAGGTCGATAATTTTATTGGCAGCGTCAGGATCATTAATAGCTTTACTCAATCTTTCTCTTATAACTTCAGTTTGGAAATCGCCTGCATCATTTTGGAAGCCAACTTTTTTAGACAGGCAAAATGCAAATTTCTTAAGTTTTTCATCATTGGTAAAGGTTCCTTGACGAGCTTTCATGACCAATTCTGGATCTACCCCAGTTTCATCAATACATGCTTTTCCCCTGGTTATAATTTTTATCTTTTGATCGTCTGTGAGGTCAGCCTGCAAAAACATTAATAATTTTAATTCATAAGTAGTATAAAATAAATTATTATTTTTATGAATTCAAATGATTTCAGTATAAAACTGTAAAGAAATTATTATAAAATACGTTGTGCTTGAATAAATTATAATTTAATTAATTTTACGGCACGGCTAATCACATGAAAAACATGGTGTAACTGGACTTATTTTTTTTTTCTCAGTCGACAACCTTAATGGCGAGCCCAAGCTAAAATCAAACTACAAATGGCTAAACATATTAGAGCAACTACAACTAAGACGCCTGTAGATATTGGGCTTGCTGAAAAAATATAGACCCTTTTTTTCCCGTTAGATAGCTTTAGTGTCACATATCTCGGTAATTTAAGTCTGTAGCGGATCCTACTTAGTGTCAATTGAAAGTTGATATTTCACAGAAGTAGACACGTGAAAACTATTGAAATTCGTCTATTACTGCAGGAAAAAAAGATCAAAATAATGATGAGATAGGCATAGTTTAGATACGGCAATATTATGATTTTATCCTCTCTGTGGTATCACCATAAGTATTGTCCTGTGTTTAGGCCCTCGAAAAACTTGTCCTGTTTTGTTTATCAACAATTTAAGTTTTCAAAACGAGTTTTTTGAGCTTAAAATGTTATGTACGTCGCATCGAGACAAGAAAAAAACAAATGATAATGAAATGTCCAACAACTCCTCGTTGCTTTTAGGTCGCTCAAGTGCGTACAATACTTTCAGAAAATATGATTTTTGTTATAGCAATCTGTCCATTTTGCCTGAAGGTTGTGCCCATGACACGTTTGTTCAGAAGGCTGAGAATTATAACATATCAAAAATTCAGCCAATTTGACCGAAACTACTTTTCCATAAAAAAAGTACGGGATAAATGTGTCATACAGTTGTGGTCTAGTCATAATGGATACCTTTTATAATTATCCCTAATCTTCGCTATCCCCTGAATTCTTAGTGTCAGAAATTCAGTATCATTATGTCACTAATATTTTAGATGTATGTGAAAATAGATACGATTTATTAAATTTCCCAATAGGTAAATGGGCGAGTCCAAATTGAGCTTTAATGAGGCCAATAATTAAATACATTTTAAAAATTTTGACAAAATTTGAAGAAATAATTAAGTTTGAAATTTGGGTGTATTCCCTCCCTAAATTTGTACGTGTATTTTGCCACAATCCCATTTAATAATTTTAAAATTGAAAAAATATTATTTTTTTGCTGAATTACATTACAATAAATATAATTAAACACTTACATTGACAGTGATGGAAACTCCAATAAATACGACAGCTAACACGAAGGTTTTCATTGTTGAATCTAGTAATTAATGTCACTTTAGATTCTACTGTGGATTGTAGAAAGCTTCAAATGTAATTGACTAATTTGTATATAGATGACTGCTTATATATATTTTTCCTATTGTTTTTTTTATCTATAGCAAATCTTCCATCTCCATTATTGACGGATCAAACCATAAAGTGTTTAAAAAAATAGAACTTTAAACTGCACAGCTGTTTAAAATACCAGGTGAACTTTGAGATGAAGAATCAAAACAAAGATCACTTCAGAGAAATATATATTATGTAATATTTTAATAAAATTTGTTTCAGGGACAAGCATAATAATTTGAAAGAATGTAACAAAGAAAAATATTCTTTTGGATAAAAACGTAAGAGTTAAAAAAATAAGAAAATCGGTAAATTGGTTTTCCATATCCCTCACAAATCCGTAGGTCTTAAATAAATATTGAATTTGTCATCCTCACGTTAAATAATAATTTAGTCCATGCAATACAACTTGGAGTTTTAAATAATATGCATTTTATCATAAATTATTTATATATAAAAAAAGGAAAGTTAAGCAGATGGTGCTAATATTGGAAATATTGAACAAATATACTATTTTTTTTTCTGATTTCTCGTCGCCAAGAACATTGAAAACAACGTATAACACGATTTACATTTTTTTATGTAAACTGCATACGGGTTGCAGCACCTAAAGCTCTTACCAGAGGGACTCGTGTATAGAAAAAACTATTCACGTTAGTCTTGAATCGCTGTAAATTTTACTCAGCTGGAAACATAGTTCTCGATAATTAATTGACTCCAAACGGATGAAGTTTGCCTTATAAAAGTGTTCTTGAAATGGAAGAAATGAGACGTGATAAGCTGAATCTCATACGGATGTAGTGTATTTACGCGACGTGTAGTAGTGTGTGTGAGGAAGGAATGGTCTTACCATTACATTCCGTAAGTACCTGGATAAGTACTAGAAATTTTGTTCTTTTATTTGTCGATCATAGCCCGACGGACTAGCCATGAAGCGTCTCGGGATGGATTACAAATACGAGAACAGTGGATAGATTGCTGATTGATCCTCGTCCGTTTTCAGTTATTTTACATTAAACCTTTTTAAAATAGATTAATTATACAGGCCAACAAAAAAAAATATGTGTAAAAACTATTTAAACCAATACATCTAAGTGTTATGTATTTTTGGGTGCTGAAATCGTATCTAGTATTAGTTTTTTTGCACCACCCACAGTTCTCCCACAATATGACATCGATTAAATTTCAAAATAGGGAAAATTTGATATATAAAAAATAAAAACTTATACCGTACTTTTATTTGATTAGGCTACAATTTTGATCTTTTGTTTTATAACGGTAAATAGATGTACCAGATTCCAATAAATGTTTTCTTTCAGCCTAGAACCAAGCAATTCTGCTTTTTCCTTAGTCAAACCCAAATCTCTCACTAAATCATGTAATTCAGCTTGTGTAAACAACTTTGTCTAAACAACATTGAAACTCATCATCATCCGATCGACTTTCATTAAATTCGGGACAGGACTGTAAAACGTCATCAATAGACTGAGGTGGCTCAGGGACAGGAAGACCCGGTCCATGTCCTACCTGCCAATTAGCTGCAGTAAAGTTAGGATAGACAATTATTTTCTTATTTTTGGAGTTATATCCAGAAACATCAACGCTACAAAAATAACAATCATTTGAATGATTTCCTTGCTCTCTCCATATGGTACTGCAAATCTAAAAGCTTTTTTTTCTTTCTTATATCATTTTCTAAGATCCTCGACACAAACTTTGTGAGGAGCCCAACATTTTTCTTGATTACCGATTTGTACACCAAAATATGCAAAGTATACTTTTTTTACAAAGTCAGTAAAGTTTCTTTGATTTTTTTTAACTACAAACTCACCAAACATATAACAAAAAGTGTTGGGAGAGTTTTTACAACCACGATTAGCCATACTTTGAGTGTGAATTAAAGCACATGGGTTAAATACTGCAATGCGAGTTTATATTAATTGGAAGAAAACAAACAGCTGTGACATTTATCGGAACTGCCAACCTAACAACATTTGATTTTACTGCCAACCTAATAACATTCGAATGATAAAAATAAACTTTTCGCATTTTAAATATTAAAATGTGAAAAATTGGTGGGTGATAAGACTTTTTTATTATTATTTTCGGACTCAGCGCACCAAAAAACATAGGAATCAGGTAAAATTATTATAAAAGTTTTTTCATCGTTGGCCTGTGTTACTGATGAAAACAATATTTCTGGTCATATTTTAATGCCAAAACGGGTTCTCCGAGAGTTCCAAATTATTCTTCATATAATTATATTTAATAACTCCATCCAAATAGTTAAGGTTTTTTATAGTGCTTGTTTTTAGAAATATCTTGATTTAACTTGGTTAAATCCTAATGAGGAAACATCCATATGAGGTGACCCAATTATCGTTATTAGCAAGTTTATTGAATAAAACTTATAATCAAGATGAAAAAAAAGGATTTACTGCTTGTGTCTAGTATTTTTGTTAATGATTGTAACATCATTTTTTTCTAAAACGTTACTTATTTATTTAATATACCAATTAATATATTTTCATTCTCTTGAAAGCGAACTATGGTCTGCCCTGTGTTAAAAAAGGACTACTTCAGTAGCTTTGCCAACGTCTTCGAAATTGTTGTGTATATATTTCATGAATATTTATCGCCTTATTTTTACTGATCAACATGGTTTCATTGCACAACGATCAATAGTTACTAATCTTGTTCAAATTGCACTCTTTATTGATTTATTGATAATGTAATTGATAATTTGAAAGAGGCGGATGTAGTGTACACTCATTGGTAAGATTTTTCACAAGTGACCTTACTTTTAGGTAAGAATTTTTGGTTATAATGGAATTAGAAGTTCTTCAAGGATTTAATTTGGGGCTTCTATTTCTATCTATTAGATGTCAATCACGTTTTTTCGAGGATGATTTAAAAATATATCGTAGCAGCTAGATATACAACATAAGTAGTCTTTCCAATTAACTCGACCTAAGTATTTCTAAGTGCAGAGTTATGTTATATTTTCATAAAGATAATCAAGTAGAAAATAATGATTTTTTTAAAGGTTTTAAATTATCTCGCTGCACTACCACTGACGACCTAGATGCTGTTTGATAGAAAACTTCCCTTCGTACCTTATTTTGAGGTCCCCTTGTCATCTACTATGAAGATCATGGTCTTTAATAGTAACTGTAAAATGTTTACCAATACTAATTCGTTAACACCTTCTACTCCTTAGAACGCTTCAAGTTGGAATGTTTTTTTTTGTCCGGCCCTCCATATATCAAGTTAATATGTTGGCCCTTGAGAGTGTGCTGAGATAGTTTTTCAAGATTAGGTTCTTTAAGTTGGATAACATTTATCGGCAAAGGAGCTATAATGACGATTACATCTGTTCATTTTAAGAGACTCTCAAACTTTCTTATTTTTCTCTATAAGTTACTTCATAACTATTTTGATTTTACACAGTGGCATCTCTAACTTCATTTTATCGTGCCGGCACACGGTATTAAGGGTGCTATTATACAATATCGGCAAGCCAGTGCACTTATTTATTTGAATATATTTGAGTTACCCACATAAATAGGAGTACTTGGTGCATAAATGTAAAAACGCTCATGTAGCACTACCTCGTTGTCGAAAAAGGTGCCGTAAAATAGAAACGTATGTTTTGGTACTTGGACAATGTTTACGGTTATTACTAGAGACCGGACTATATGTAACATAAAAATCTTGAAATATGCATGCAAATATGCATGAAAAATGCTTAAAATATGCATGAATAGGGACAAAATATGCAATATTAAATAATAATAAAAGTAGTGATTTTTAGTTTTTTGTTTCAAAATCAGCATAAAATTAAAAAGTTATCGACGATGTTTAAATTTAATTAACAATTATTTAACATTTTTTAAAAATTATTTAACATTTGTATTCTTGTACACGTAGACAATAACGTATTGTTCCAAATGTTGGGTAGTAAGATTGTGTCTTCGATCACTTAAAATATTTTTTTAAGTGGAAAAAGACCGTTCCACATCCACTAAGGTAACTGGGAAGTATTTGAATTTGGTGCTATGTTAGCACTTATTGTTTCTGGCAAAAGTTCACCCGTCTCATTAATAAAACTATCAATTTGACATAAAGGTTCAAAGCCTGGGTTATTGCACAAAATGTTTTCACACTTTTTTTAACTCTACGCGGGAATACATCTGGCAATGTGGAGTTTATTTGACGGATTTTTTTCATTAACTGAATTGATTCGGTTAATGCCAAGCTTCGAATTTCCAGCTTTTAATACCCGCAGATATGTATGAAAAGTGAGTGCTAATCAAAGCTATGTTTTTTTTAATATCAAAATCGTCATATGCTTCCTTGGATTGACGAACTGCCATAGCCCCTGCACTATCGAAGTCATTTACTACACCTTTGATGGCCTCGAAATGTTCATTATAAAATAGTACTGCTTCAATCCATGTTCCCTATCGAGTTACCACTGGTTCGGGTGGTAAAGGCACATTTGGCAGTTTTTCTTTATAGGCGTTATTGCGAGCAGGTGCGTTAAGAAACACTTTCTTTGCTGATGAAATCAGTTTATTTATATTTCCAAACATGGATCGTACTTCTTCAGCGAGTCGATGGACTCCGTGAGCAAAGCACGTCACATGAATTAAATTTGGATAAAATACTTGGAGGACTTTGGCTGCCTTGATCATATAGGGAGCAGCATCTGAGAGACATATAAACATTCTTTCATCTGCAGAAGATTCAGGAAATATTTTTTTAATACCCTCATTCACAAATCTGGCGATCGTAGAATGATTTGTCTTGTCAAGTTCTTTGCAGGCCACCAAATAGGAAGAAGAAGGCTCTAATCTTAATGCACCCACAATTAAATTCGCAATATAGCAACCACAACTGTCGGTAGTTTCATCAGCTGAAATCCAAATAATGTCATCCTTAGGTTCATTACGTATTTCTTCCAGAACATGTTGGTAAATTGTTGGTATGTAATTTTTACGCAGTGTTGATTCGTCTGGTATTTTCTGATTCACGCAATATTTTCGCAGAAAATCTTTGAATGTAGGATTTGTAAGTTTGTGGAGAGGAATATTACTTGCAAGCAATGCTTCACATAAATCCATGCTAAAGCGTTTTTTTTCTGGTTGCCTATAGAAGTGGAATCACTGCTACATGCTGCTGTTATAAGTTGTCGTCGTGGGCCTTTTTTTGCAATCCTGCGATATGAAGACTTGTCTTGACATGCTGGTCACTTTGAAACTTTTTTGTGCACGAAACATTTTTCTCTCAAACTCGACAATATAAAACATTTCCGTCGTATGTAAATGTTCCAGGATAATCAGCTACCCACGAAGAGGCACTTTTTTTTGCGGATGGCATGGTACACGTTAAACTTTACCACAACACGTTAAAAATTGCAAAAAGACTACACTGATGCAAGCGCGTCAACAATAATGTTAAAACTGATATCTTGTTTTAAAATAAAAATTCGTCTTCGAGAAAATTGTTTATTTGATCCACGCTCAAACAAATATTCTTAGAAACTAACTACTTATCACTTAATATCCCGACCAAGAAACAAAGGAATGAAATACCGTCGTAATTTTGAGTATTCCCTTGGCACTATAACCAAATCGATGTTTAGACTATTGCGGGTAATGTTCCGGCGATAAGATAGGTTCCCGACGGCGACATTAACAATACCCTGAGCAATTCAGTTGCCTAGTAATACCGAAAAATATTGTAAATATAGGGAAAATATGCATCTTTACTAGATTTTGGGTAAAATATGCAATAATCGGTGAGAATGGTCTAAATATGCAAATGCATATGAAAATATGCAAATGCATATAATCCGGTCTCTAGTTATTATATTCTCTTCAATATCCATCCAAAAACGGTAATCTTTATTCAAACGGGGAGATGACTAATAAAAATGAAATTACACATTTATTTTCGGTACTGAATTTTGGTATTTCGCATGATAACTCTCGATTTTACTCTTAAAGGAACGTGATTCTTTCGGAAATTGTAAGATAGTGTTATCTGAGGAAGCATAACCTATTATTAATTAGATAGTCAAAACGATCAAATTTCAATTCTTTGAAATTTACTTCGAATTTTACAATGTAAATATATGTTTCTAATGTAGTTTTAAAACCGCTTTCTATAGTTAATGATATTCCCTAAGACGTAAAAGGGGATATTTGTATTTTCAATATGAGAATGAGAGAGAGAGCGAGGAGAGAAAAAGAAAAAATATTTTATTTCGAAAAGGTTTAAAATTCATATTTTATATTAGACTAGCAGTGCCCGCGGCTCCGCTCGCGTGGACTTGATTCACTACTATCGTCACTGCTTATTCCTTATGTTATCTAACGTAATAAAATATCTGCCATTATTTCCCCTTATTTCCCATTATTTCCCCTTATCACCCATTACCTCTACATAATTTCCATTATCTAGGCTTATCTCTGCTCATCTCCCATTATTTCTCCTTATCTTCCATTATTTCCCCCTATCTTCCATTATCTCACCTTATCTCCCATTATCTAGGCTTATCTCGACTTATCTCGCAATATTTCTCCTTATCTCCCATTATTTCTCCTTATCTCCCATTATCTCACCATAACTCCCATTATCTAGACTTATATCTGCTTATCTCCCATTATTTCTCCTTATCTCCCATTATTTATACTTATCTCCCATTATCTCACCTTATCTCCCATTATCTAGGCTTATATCGAATTATATAGAACATATGTATAAATTTATAAAAACACCTAAATTGGTTCTCGAGTGATAAGCGCACTAACGGACATACAGACAGATAGAGAAACGTTGCATTTTTTATATATATTATATTCTTTGCTACAAGGTATTGTTCCATATTTAATGCTTTAGGCAGTTTATTGCTAGAGAACGCGCTAGCG
Source organism: Pachyrhynchus sulphureomaculatus (assembly GCA_019049505.1). NCBI lineage: Eukaryota > Metazoa > Arthropoda > Insecta > Coleoptera > Curculionidae > Pachyrhynchus > Pachyrhynchus sulphureomaculatus. The sequence continues at coordinate 243,076,243 of CM032446.1, forward strand.
GCAAAGTTTCCGACTTGATTCACTATTATCGTCACTGCTTATTCCTTATGTCACCTAACGTAATAGAATATATCCTATAACCTGGCCAGAGAACATATGTATATTTAAAAAAAAAGCACGTAAATCGGATAAGTGGTTCTCCAGTGATAAGCGCACTAACGGACAAACAGACAGAGAGACAGACAGACAGACCAGAAAAGACATGATCAGTGATTCTCGCGTGACAGACAGACAGACAGAGACAAACATTGCATATATTTTATATATATATATTATAGATTTAATGGTTTAAAATATTTAGCGGCAAACTTTTTTGATAAACTATTTCCATTTCTTATGCTTACCGTAATAAAATAAATGTTTTTAAAAAAAAAAGTACGTAAATCAGTGGTTCTTTAAGAGACAACTAAAACTGAATAACAAATAACATAATAAACTGAATCATTTTAAGAGCAACTAAACTGAATAAAATAACATAAAATAATATTAAATAAAAATAATTTAATTAATATTTTTTATTTTTCCCACCTTAATTAGGTGGGTTGGGGAAGATGGAAAGGTAGAAAAACTAAGGTCTTGATTTCCTATAGTTTGTTTGAATGATTGTGGATATTCCATTGGGATTGAAATAATTTCCTAAGTAGTTAACAGGGACGCCTTTTGACAAGGTATCTTTAGTATTTGTGTTTGCTAGCTTATTTCTCCTAATACCAATTACCAATCCAAAGGAACATAAATGTTACATTTCTTAGGATACTGACAATTAACTAATCCAGAATTTTACTTAAGTAGAGTTTAAGAATTTTTCTGGTTCGATGGTTTTTAGAGCACTCAGAAAATCGTATAGAATTAGATAATTTTGCCCGAATTTGGATTTGAGTGTTATTCTCAGAGACTCTTTGATTGCTAGTAGTTCAGCTGAGAGGATGGAAGTAAGTAGATCTAATTTATATATTGTGGTAAAGTTGCTCAAGATTACTACTAAGCGAACCTTGTTTGAATATTAAGAATCATCAGTATAAATTTATGATTTTTGTTACTTAGCTAATAGAAGGATTAGGAAAAGAGGTTTTATTAATTTTATATGAGTTAAGATTGATTGTGGAAGCTGGAGATGTCAAAGGAGAGAAAAAATACAATAGGGCGGCATTTAGTAAGGAATGTCAATGTTATGAAGATTTACAAGTTATCTAATTCTAGTTGGTATCGATTGTGAATTTAGGAGATCGACATTGGTAAGGCATAGGTTTAGGTTAGATTTAATATGGGGCCGAGTATGGCAAAAGAAAAGTGTCTCATGCGTGAGTGTTGTCGGGAAGAGGAAAATAAGTGATCAAGACTATCACTTTCACTAAATATATAAATAGCACATTTTGAAACTTAAACAATTGAGAGTTGCTCTTCATTACGATTCAAGAATTGTTTTCCCTTGTGATGAAAATAACTCGACAGGCTGTTGGATTTCCAATCCAGTTAATAACTTTAATTCTTATTAAACATTTATTCAATACGATTTTTAGTATTAAGATTAACTAGAAATGTTCAGATTTATTAAGACTAAATCGAATTCAACTTTACACCTTTTCAGTAAATCTAGCAAATGAACCAACACATATAGGTACTGGTTTGTTACATACGTTTTGATAGGGAAAAAAATAGATAAACTGTGTTTTTTCAGATAATTATATTAAAATTTTATCTTAACAAATACATCTAGGATACTAGAGCAAATAAAATACACTTAAGAGGAAAATAGTACTTGATCAGGTAGAGGAAATATTTTAGAAAACACTAATATGCGTAGGAGTATTTTCATGGTAACATTTGAAAGTCTGAGCTGCAGTTTCTTCTGGTGTATCTCTCTTCTTTAAGCATAGGTCGATAAGTTTATTGGCAGCGTCAGGATCATTAATAGCTTTACTCAATCTTTCTCTTATAACTTCAGTTTGGAAATCGCCTGCATCATTTTGGAAGCCAACTTTTTTAGACAAGCAAAATGCAAATTTCTTAAGTTTTTCATCATTGGTAAAGGTTCCTTGACGAGCTTTCATGACCAATTCTGGATCTACCCCAGTTTCATCAATACATGCTTTGCCCTCGGTAATAATTTTTATCTTTTGATCGTCGGTGAGGTCAGCCTGCAAAAACATTAATAATTTTAATCATAAGTAGTATAAAATAATTATTATTTTTTAAATCTAAATGATTTTAGTATAAAGCTGTAAAGAAATTATTACAAAATATGTTGTGTTTGAATAAATTATAATTTAATTAATTTTACGGCACGGCTCATCACATCAAAAACATGGTGTAACTGGACTTTTTTCTCAGTCGACAAGCTTAATGGTGAGTCCAAGCTAAAATCAAACTACAAATGGCTAAACATATTGGAGCAACTTTAGGTTCTTTCTCTATGCGAAGTACGACCATGTTAGATCCATCATACTAAGAAGTAGATATTGGTTGCTGAAAAAATATAGAGTCTTTTTCGCGTTAGATAGCTTTAGTGTCACATATCTCAGTAATTTAAGTCCGTAGCGGATCCTACTTAGCGTCAATTGAAATCTGATATTTCACAAAAGTAGACATGTTAAAACTACTGACATTCGTTTACTAGTGCAGGAAAAAAAGGTCAAAATAATGATGAGATAGGCATATTTTAGATACAACATTATGATTTTGTCCTCTCTAGGGTATCACCAGGAGTATTGGGTCTTCGAAAAACTTGTGCTCTTTTGTTTATAATCAATTTAGGTTTTTAAAACTCATTTTTTGAGTTTAAAATGTGAAAAACTAAACTCTTAGTAATGAAATGTCCAACAAATGCGTACATGACTTTCAGAAAATATGCCTTTTGTTATAGCAAAAATACCCTGAAATATTGGTACAAAAATAGTGAACCCAGTGGGCACAATTGAATTTGTCATTTAAATTTTGAATTGCTCGCCATTTTATGCCATTTTGTCCAAACTGGATCTTTTTTATTTCAAAATTTATGTCTCGATGCCAGCTTTTTTTGGGGTCTTTTTAACTGTTTGTTTTGTTAATCAAAAAACAAAAAATGCGTTTTTTCGGTCAATTTGAAAAAAAAAAAATTGTTAAGGAAAATGATTTTTTTTAAAATAAAAGCCTCTTTACCAGTTGTGAAGAAAATTTTTCATTTTTTTTTTCAAAATGACGGAATTTGTTGATTAATAAACAAGTGTGAAAAAAGTGGTTAAAATGACCCTAAAATTTTTTTTTTTTAATGGCATCGGAAGCTGGCGTCGAGACCTAAATTTTGAAAAGAAAAGATCCATTTTGGACTAAATGCCATAAAATGGCAGGCAATTCAAATTTTAAATAACAAATTCAGTTGCGCCCTCTGGGTTTAATAGTTTTGTACAAAAGAGTACAAGTTTTTCGAGGTGATAACCCGGAGAGGATAAAATCATAATATTGCCGTATTTAGACCGTGCAATTTCAAATGTTTTTTGTTACTGCACTATATCCAAACCTAATTCAGAGCACCTTGAAGATGAGTGAAATTTGTGCAAGTGTTCACTTTGATAAAAGCACAAATGGTATGTAGGCCTGCTGTTTATAGTCAAGATACGTTATCAAAAGCAACAGCCAAAAGATGATTTAGTTGTTTTCATTTTGGAAATTTCAATGTCAAAAATGCTACTTGCACTGGTAGACCAATGACAGAAAAATTTGGTAGAATTTTAGCGAAAGTTGGGCAAGACCGGCATGTAAGTAGCCATGCCATTACCAATGAACTAGGCGCCCATCACCAAACAGTTTTAAACTAGGTGGTTACAAAAAGAAGCTCGATGTTTGGGTAACACATTATTTGACTCTGAAAAATTTACTCGATTGAACTTCCATCTGCCAGTCTCTACAAAAATCTAACGAAATCGAGCCATTTCTGAGAGGTTGATTACAAGCAATTGAAAGTGAACGTACAAAAGTAATGTTCGAAAAAGTTCGTGGTCGAAAAAGTTTGAGCTTGGCTTAATCTTTTTTTCATAACCTAATATTTTAAGATAAAAATAAATATTTTTGCACAAAAAAGTATTTTTTGACATAAAAAAGTGTTTCTTATGGAAAAGTGGATTCAGTCAAATTGGCTGAATTTTTGACATGTTGTTTTCAGCTTTCTTAACAAAAATGTCTTCAAAAATGGGCAGATTTCCAGTTATTTTCAATTTAAGTACAAATAAAATCCATTTTTTTTTATTTTAATAATTTTGATAATTATCAAATTAAAGATAGAAGAAAAAGAGTTACGCACTTATACACTAACTATCATATTTATATGTATTTTGAGGCGCTAAAACCAAATTCTAGGTCGAAATTAACTTATTACGTTATCATTTTGACTCTTCCTTGAAAAATAGATAAAACCAAACTAGAATGGAGTTCAAAAAAAAAAATTGAACATTTTTAAAAGTAGACATCAGATCAGCATCCAAAAATACACTGATATCGAAGTCTACTTATTTAAAAACTTTAATTTTTCTTTTTTGAACTCCATTCTAGCTGGATTGTACCTATTTTTCAAGAAGGGGTCAAAATGATGACATAATAAGTTAATTTAGACCTCCAGTTTGGCTTTGGTGCTCCAAAATACATATAGATATGATGGTTTGTGAATAAGTTTAATAATTATCAAAATGGTTTAAAAAAAAAAAAAGATTTCGTTAGTACTTAAATTGAAAATAACTCGAAATCTGTCCATTTTTGAAGGTTATGCCTATGGACACGTTTGTTCAGAAAGTTGAGAATTACAACATATTAAAAAAATCAGCCAGTTTGGCCGAAACCACACTTCTATAAAAAAAGTGCAGGTAAACGAAACATATAGTTGTAGTCTAGTCATAATGGATACTTTTTATAATTATGCCTAATCTTCGCTATCCCATGCATCCTTTATTGTCAGGAAATTCAGTATCACTATGTCAGTAATGTCTGTAATATTTTAGATGTATGTAGAAATAGATACGATTTATTAAATTTCCCAAGGTAAATGGGAGAGTCCAAATTTAACTCTAATAAGGCCAATAATTAAATGCATTTCAAAATTTTGACAAAATATAACTAAGTTCCAGAAATTTGGGTCTATTCACTCCCTAGATTTGCACGTGTATTTTGGCATAATTCCATTTGGTAATTTTAAAACTGAAAAAATATTTTTTTTTGCTACATTACATTAACTAAATATAATTAAACACTTACATTGACAGTGATGGAAACTCCAATAAATACGACAGCTAACACGATGGTTTTCATTGTTGAATCTAGTAATTAATATCACTTTAGATTCTACTGTGGATCGTAGAAAGCTTCAAATGTAACTGACTAATTTGTATATAAATGTACTGCTTATATATATTTTTCCTATTGTTTTTTTATCTATAGCAAATCTTCCATCTCCATTATTTGCGGATCGAATCATAAAATGCTTAAAAAAATAGAACCTTAAACTGCACAGCTGTTTAGAATACCCAGTGAACTTTGAGATGAAGAATTAAAACAAAGATTATTTCAGAGAAATATATATTATATAATATTTTAAAACATTTGTGTTAGGGACAAGCATAAGAATTAGAAAGAATGTAACAAATATATATATATATATATATATATATATATATATATATATATATATATATATATATATATATAATAATATTTCGGTCCTGGATTGGGACCTTCTTCAGGGCAGAACTGAAAAGAAGAACAAAGCGTATTCACTGATCGTGTTTGGGACAAATTTAAATTAATGATGTTTATCATTAAGTTGTTATAATAAATAAAATTAGTGTAGAACAAGAATAAGATATTAGTCATAATACATTAAAAAAAAACTCACATGAGAAGTGCAAAGATTTCGTTAGCCTGAATGGCCGTAGGTAGCTTATACATACAAAAGTTGTTACAAAAAAAAGTTGGTCAATCCATAAAATATATAAAATACACACTAAAACACTGTAGACAAAATTATAAAAACCAAATTTAAAACATGGATGTAATTGGGAACCTTGGATGTTGAGAACATTGTTAATTATATCACCTGTGACCACCACACATGGCCACCGCCATATAGGAAAGATGACAAGGACGACAGGAGACAGCTGACCGACAGAGATAAGGGGTTTAGTCAAGAAAACTCAATTAACCAGAATACGGGGTCGACACCCGGAAGGAATCGATCAAAATTGGGAAGTGCATGTATTGGACCTTTAAGTGAGAAAGAGATAGCGAATTGAGCGACCAGAAGCCGGTATGGAGCCGAGGAAGGATAAATCATAACCTAATTATAGGTAAAAGGTGAGCAAGGGAGCGAGAGATAGAGAGAACATAATGGGAGCAACGAAGAGGAAGATTGTCTAATAAATTAATTATTAATTTATTAATTTCTTGTTGGAATATGATTGGAAGAAGAGATTGTTTGCAAAAGCCAATGAAGATTGAAAGCAACAGGAGGTAATGAAGGGGTGACGCAAGGTACTGTCAATGGAAGGAAGACAGTAATCGTTAAGTGCGCAAGATGGCCCTATAACGTTTTCTTCAATTTTGTAACAAACTACAAGCTACCAATATATAAACTAGTGTGCATTACAACCGATGGAGCACCAGCAATGACTGGAAACAAAAACGGTTTTGTGGCATTGTGTCGAGCTAATGATGATTTCCCTTCATTTTTCTCCTTCCATTGCATTATATATCAACAAGTTTTGTGTTCAAAAGTTCTAAACATGGGCATTGCAATAAAAATTGTGAATTCTATCCGTGCACGTAGCTTGCAACGACGGCTCTTTAAATTGCAGTTGGAAGCACGGACGTCAGGTGGTTGAGTCGCGGAAAATTCCTAGAAAGGTTTCAAGAATTATTGCCCGAAATAACAGCTTTTCTGGACGAAAGAGGTGATGACACTCAGATGCTGAAAAACGGAAAATGGCTGACTGATTTGGCATTTTGACAGACATCACAATGCATTTAAACACCATTAATTTGGAGCTTCAAGGTAAAGGAAAAACTATTATTGAGATGATTAGCGCAATAAACGCATTCAAAAGTAAATTGCAACTTATGATAGATCAACTGAATAGAAAGGATCTGAAAAATTTTCCGTCTTTGAAACCAAGGATTCCTCAGTTGAATTAAGATATTCATGAGGCAGAATTATCAAATATTTTGGGCCAATTCGAAATACGTTTTTATGATTTCATTAAATTGGCAAATATCGCATCATTTATGAGTTATCCTTTTTCGTGTAAAAACATTGAGGAATTAGCTACTGCAATAGCAAGTCAGTTTAACATGGACTCATGTTCTGTTGAAAATGAGTTAGTGCAGATTATATCAGATATACATCTCAAAGCCACAGCATCTGATACAAAATTCTGGTGTTTTATATCTGAAGATAAATATCCGAATCTAAGGCAAATCGCCCTTCAACTAACGGCAATGTTTGGGTCAACTTACTTGTGCGAGTCTGCATTTTCTGAAATGAAGATAATTAAGTCAAAATATCCCAATCGACTAACTGACGAACATATGTCATCATGCTTGCGATTAGCACTCGGTAATTACGTACCATCTTATGAAAAGTATGCCGAGGACATGCACTGCCACGCTTCAACATCCAAAGTCACTCTTTAGTTAAGTTTAGACACTAGAACTCGTTTGTTTTGTAAGAACCAATAAACTCGCAATTTTGACATTTTAGAGCAGACCTACACTTACCTTGACTAAAAAAATGCATATTGTGCGGAAAACTAATATCTATGCCACGATACACCCTACCTAGACGACAATCCTGCATCACACTTACTTGCAGCCTCTCAGAGTCGATCGATCGTAGTCTAACAATATTGAGGTGGATCGCCAGCAGTTCAAGTTTGAGCACCTCTGGTTTAGACAGTGTATTGCAAGAGAACGCGCTAACGATAAACTTTTTTCCTACTTGATTTACTATTATCGTCACTGATTATTCTTTATGTTACATAACGCAATAAAATATATCCTATAACCTAACCAGAAAACATATGTATGATTTAAAAAAAAAAACACGTAAATCGGATAAGTGGTTCTCCAGACAGACAGACAGAGATACGTTGCATTTTATATGTATTATAGATGTTATAAAATATGTATCTATAACCTGGTAAGAGAACATATGTATGAATTTTAAAAATCACGTAAATCGGATAAGTGGTTCTCGAAGGATAAGCGCACTAACGGACAGACAGACAGACAGAGAGACGTGGCATTTTATATATATTACAGATATAGATTATTATTATTATTATATAACCTGACCAAAGAATATATGTATGAATTTAAAAAAAGATGCTTAAATCGGATAAGTGGTTCTCGCGTGATAAACGCACTAATGGACAGACAGACAGAGAGAGACATTACATTTTATATATTTTATAGATTATAAATTATAGATATTCTCTGCTACATAATATTGTTCCATATTTAATGGTTTAGGCTGTGTATTACAAGCGAACGCGCTAGCGGTCAACTTTTTTCCGACTTCATTCACTATTATCGTCACTGCTCATTCCTGATACTACCTATCGTAATAAAATATAGCCTATAACCTGGCCAGAGAATATATGTATGTTTTAAAAAAAAAAGTACGTAAATCGGATAAGTGGTTTTCTAGTGATAAGCGCACTAACGGACAGACAGACAGACAGAGAGACGTATTTTATATATATTATAGATATAAAAAATTAAAATTTCAAGGTCATCAGTTTTCAGTAAAAATATGAAAAAAAAACCTTGTTGAAAACTCATTTGGGGTGCGTTTTTTGAAGTCATTGAGCATTTTATATCTCCGTAACAAAAATTTTTATTTTAAAAGCAATCAACGTACGGAACAGTAATTGCGCAGATCTGACATGCACTTGGCTGGTTATTTATTATTGTGAAAACGTTAAATTCAATAATTACTTTGCAACTTGCATTTGTGATGAGTAAATAATTTTGCCAATTTCTTGCACTGTCACATTATTTTATAAACAAATAATATTTTTTAGTTGTTATATAATGCATGTTTTCCTGAAATTTATTTTCTATTTGATTGTAAACCTCAAAGTCCATCTAGGCATCACAAAAGTTCAAGGTGGTTCTTTTGTTTCTAAAACTTAATTATTCGCTTAGCAAATGTAGATAGAATATTTGCTGTATTCAAAAATAAGAAATATATATATATATATATATATATATATATATATATATATATATATATATATATATATATATATATATATATATATATAAGCGAGATTTTTATATACAAAATCGTCAATTATATTCCAAACGTTATCTAGCACTCATTAGAACCTAAACTAGTATTAATTACCATATTTAATAATGAATACAATCATTTTAGCTGTTGTCATTATTGGAATTTCCGCCTGTGTTCATGTAAGTGTTTGTTTTTGCCATTTAATTACTATATATTTATAGAATAACTTATTTCTAAATATTTTCGATAAAAAGCAATTAGCAATACTAAATTTAGTAAATTAATCTAATTAAACTGTTTTCTTTTAATGACCAATATATAAGTCAATATAAGGAATGAATAGACCAAAAATTTCGTGTGATTTTAAACTTACGGAACACTTATAAGGTCACTTCGGTGTCTGTCCGTCTGTCACACCCTATTTTCTCCGAAACTATTTGACATAGAAAGTTGAAATTTGGCACTAATATAGGGATTGATAGCCTCATCAGAGCTGTGTAGTTTTGAAAGTAAAATTTTGACTTAAGGAGTTTTGAGGCGAAAAAAATTTTTTTTACCAGGTCATCGAGTGGGGTGTCAAAAAAAAGCTTGTAAAAATACGAGTTCTAGAATATATATAACTAACAGGGCCCGCGGCTCCGCTCGCGTGGACTTGATTCACTAATATCGTCACTGCTTATTCCTTATGTTACCCAACGTAATAAAATATCTCCCATTATTTCCCTTTATCTCCCAATATTTTTCTCTTTATCTGCCATTATCTCTACATAATTTCCATTATCTAGGCTTATCTCTGCTCATCTCCCATTATTTCTCCTTATCTCCCATTATTTCTTCTTATCTCCCACTACCTCACCTTATTTCCCATTATCTAGGCTTATCTCGACTTATCTCGCAATATTTCTCCTTATCTCCCATTATTTCTCCTTATCTCCCATTATCTTACCATAACTCCCATTATCTAGATTTATCTCTGCTTATCTCTCATTATTTCTCGTTATCTCCCATTATTTATACTTATCTTCCATTATCTCACCTTATCTCCCATTATAGAGGCTTATCTTGACTTATCACTCATTATTTATCCTTATCTTCCATTATCTCACCTTATCTCCCATTATCTAGGTTTATATCGAATTATATAGAACATATGTATAAATTTATAAAAACACGTAAATCGGATATGTGGTTCTAGGGTGATAAGCGCACTAACGGACAGACAGATAGTCAGAGAGACGTTGCATTTTATATATATAGTATTCTTTGCTACATGATATTGTTCCATATTTAATGCTTTAGGGAGTGTATTGCAAGAGAACGCGCTAGCGGCAAACTTTTCTCTGACTTGATTCACTGTTATCGTCACTGCTTATTCCTTATGTGACCTAATAAAATATATCCTATAACCTGGCCAGAGAACATACGTATGCTTAAAAAAAAAGCACGTAAATCGGATAAGTGGTTCTCCAGTGATAAGCACACTAACGGACGGACAGACAGACAGACGGACAGAGAGGCATTGCATTTTATATATATTATAGATATTCTCTGCTACATAATATTGTTCCATATTTAATGGTTTGGACTGTGTATTGCAAGAGAACGCGCTAGCGGAAAGCTTTGTCCGACTTCATTTACTATTATTGTCACTGCTCATTCCTTATGCTACCTATCGTAATAAAATAAAGCCTATAACCTGGCCGGAGAACATATGTATCTTTTTAAAAAAAAAAAGTACGAAAATCGGATAAGTGGTTCTCCAGTGATAAGCGCACTAACGGACAGACAGACTGACAGATTTATGTTGCATTTTATATATATTATAGATGTAATAAAATATATACCTAACATATAACCTGGTCAGACAACATATGTATGAATTTAAAAAATCACATAAATCGGATAAGTGGTTCTGGAGGGATAAGCGCATTAACGGGACAGACAGACAGACAGACAAACATTGCATTTTATGTATATTATAGATATAGATTATGATTATTATTATATGATTACAAAAGTTCTTCTTTCTCACATTTGGTCAATGTGGTTCCATGTTTGGCTGACGGGCGCAAACCAAGTCAGCACAAACGCATTACCATTGTGTATTAAGGAATGACCTGACAATGTTACATGTTTTCAAAATCACTGACTTCTGAATGTTTTTGTGTATGTTTGTGTTGAGTCCTAATTGTACTAAGTGTGGTGTGAATGTTATTGGTGTAAGGCCTGTGGCTGATATAATGAGGGGGACAATGATAACTTTTTCTTGTTTCCATAGCCTTTTTATTTCCGTTGCAAGGTCTGTGTATTTGGAAATTTTTTCTGTGTATTTCGTTTGGATGTTTGTGTCGTTGGGGACAGCTATGTCAATTAGATAGGTGACTTTTCCTTTTTTGCACTGAAAAGTAATATCGGGTCTATTGGCGGAGACTGTTTTATCTGTATGGATACTGATGTCCCAGTAGAGTTTGTAATCTTTATTTTCAAGTACGGATGTTGGTGTGTATTTGTAGTAGGGATCTGTGTTTTCTATGAGCTTGTATGTGGTGGCTAGTGCTTGGTGAACTACTTTTGCCGCTGAGTCATGTCTGGCTGTGTATTCCGTACCGGCTAATATTTTACATCCGCTTGTTATGTGTTCGATCGTTTCTTTCTGCGATTATTATTATTATGACTGTTCTCGTTTTTTTTCTTTCTCATATTTGGTCAATGTGGTTCCATGTTTGGCTGACGGGCGGAAACCAAGTCAGCACAAACGCATTATCATTGTGTATTAAGAAATGACCTGACAATGTTACATGTTTTTAAAATCACTGACTTCTGAATGTTTTTGTGTATGTTTGTGTTGAGTCCTAATTGTACTAAGTGTGGTGTGAATGTTGTTGGTGTAAGGCCTGTGGCTGATATAATGAGGGGGACAATGATGACTTTTTCTTGTTTCCATAGCCTTTTTATTTCCGTTGCAAGGTCTGTGTATTTGGAAATTTTTCTGTGTATTTCGTTTGGATGTTTGTGTCGTTGGGGACAGCTATGTCAATTAGATAGGTGACTTTTTCTTTTTTGCACTGAAAAGTAATATCGGGTCTATTGGCGGAGACTGTTTTATCTGTATGGATACTGATGTCCCAGTAGAGTTTGTAATCTTTATTTTCAAGTACGGATGTTGGTGTATATTTGTAGTAGGGATCTGTGTTTTCTATGAGCTTGTATGTGGTGGCTAGTGCTTGGTGAACTACTTTTGCCGCTGAGTCATGTCTGGCTGTGTATTCCGTTCCGGCTAATAGTTTTACATCCGCTTGTTATGTGTTCGATCGTTTCTTTCTGTTGGTGGCATCTTCTGCATCTGTCTTCTGTAATAGTTGGGTCTTTGATAATATGCTTTTGGTAGTTTCTGGTTAATATGACTTTATCCTGGATGGCAAGTAAGAAGCCTTCTGTTTCTGGGAATAGCTGCCCATCCCGTAACCAGGTGTATGATTGTTTTTTATTTACGTGGTCTTGCTCTATGTGGTATCTGTGTTTTCCGTGAAGTGTTTTTTTCTGACCACGCTTTCATCTTTTCCTGTTGTAATTGGATGTGACTGTGTGTATCTGCTGGGTGGTCTACCCGGGATAAGTCGAGTGGGGTATAGTTTTTGTCTGCTTTGACTGTTGCTGTGTGGAGGCTGGTTTGCTTGGTGTGAAAGAATTTCCTAAGTGCTTGTATTTGTTTTGTGTGTAATGATCTGATGTCTATAATTCCTCTTCCTCCTGCCTTCCTCTCGATGGTAAGTCTTTCTTTGCATGCGTTAGGGTGTAATTTCCTGTATTTGGTGAATTGAGACCGTATAAGGATGTGAATATTTTCTAAGTCTGTTTGTGACCATTTGATGATACCAAATGAATATGTGAGTATAGGTATAGCAAACGTGTTGATGGCTTTAGTGAGATATTTGGAGTTGAGTTTTGTTTGTAAAAGTTTCGTCAGTCTGTTCTTGAATTCGGTTCTGAGCTCTGTTTTGATGTGAGTATGGTTGAGTTTGGTGCTTTGTTGAAAGCCTAGATATTTGTATGTTTCTTTGTCAAACATGTTATCGAGTGTTTCATTATTGATGGTTTCTGTCTCATGGTGGTACTTCCATTGGCCTTTGTTGATGTGGAGCACTTTGCATTTACTTATACCAAATTCCATATTGACATCTAAGGTGAATATTTCTGTGATTTTGAGGAGTTCTTTCAGCTGTGTTTTTGTGGCAGCGTAGAGTTTTATGTCATCCATATATAGGAGGTGGTTTATTTTATGTTGATTCCCTTTTTGGTGTCTGATATTGAAGCCATGCTCTGTTCTGTTTAGTATATTTGAGAGTGGATTGACACAGAGGCAAAACCATAGAGCGCTGAGCGAGTCTCCCTGAAATATACCCCGTCTGATGTACAGCTCTTCTGTTTGGATGCGTCCGGTTTGTGTTTCTAGGCGTATTTTGGTTTTCCATGTTTTCATAATTTGCGCTAGAAATTTCCTGAGGTGTTGGTTGATTTTATAGATTTCTAGGGCTCTGATTAACCAGCTGTGGGGTATGGAGTCGAAGGCTTTTTTATAGTCTATGTAACCGATGTGAAGGTTTCTGTGTTCTTTTCTGGTTTGTCCCATAATCACGCTATCTATGATCAGCTGCTCTTTGCATCCTCGACTATTTTTCCTGCATCCCTTCTGCTCTTCTGTGATCATATTGTTGTCTGTTAGGTGTTGTTCTATTTTCTTGGAAATTGCGGCTGTGATGATCTTGTATAGGGTTGGAAGACAGGTGATAGGTCGGTAGTTTGACGGGTTTGTTGTGTCCGAGCTTTTGGGTTTAACGTATGTTATTCCTTGTGTAAGGAAAGTGGGAAATGTGTGTGGTTGTAGAATGGCTTTGTTGATTTGGTGTGTGAGTGCTTCGTGTGTGGTGGTAAACTGTTTGTACCAGAAGTTTTGTATATTGTCTATTCCAGGACATTTCCAGTTGTGTGTGTGTTTGATTGTTTCTGTAATTTCTTCTGTAGTTAGTGTGGAATTTTCTTTGTTCTGTCACACGTTTGTGTTTATCTTCTTCGGCTTTGATCCAGGAGGTGTTATTATTATGTAGTTTGGGTTCTGACCAGACAGTTTTCCAATAATCTGCGAGTTCTTGTTTATTTGGTGGTTCAGTTACTACTGTCTGCTCGTTGTACATAGTTTTTCGGTAGAACTGTTTTTCGCTTCTTCGGAAGAGGTTGTTGGTGTCTTTCCTCTCGTTTGATTCTTTGTATCTCCGGAGTCTTGCAGCATATACGGATAGTTTTTGTTTCAAAGTATCAACGATTTCTGGCAGTGTTCGGTTGAGAGATTTAGATTTGATCTTGTCTACACCCTGTGTGACACGTTTGGATGCGTTCCCGTTCATAAACTGGGTAAGATGTCCCAGATCTCTTCTGATACTGTTGATCTTGTTTTCTATTCTTACTTGCCATTTAAATTTAGGTTTTCTGCTGTTGGGGTCTCTTTGTCGTTGCGGGAGTTTTTGATTATTTTGTGTTATAGTTGTGATTGCTGCTGCATATATTATTGTGTGGATGTCTTCGATCGTGCTTAAGTCTGTTATGTACTGTGGTATTATGTGCTTGTTTATTGTGTTGAGGATCATTTGAGTGCTCTGTTTGAAAATTAAACGAGGGATGGGATTTCTTGTTGTAGGGTCGGTGCCTGACCATCGAGCTAGATGTGACTGCATTTCGGCTTTGAGTGTTTGTATGAGAAGTGATTCGGGGTGATGTTGTATAGATGTTGTTGAGTGTCGTGTGGTGCTTGCTATTTGCTCTGAAATATTATTTTGAGTTATGCTCCTGCTGGGTGGTGGGTCTTGTTGTTTTCGACTGGGTGGTTGTGTGTGTGAGATTGGTTCGGTATCTGCTCTACTGTTTCTATTGTTTAGTTGGTCTGTGTTCAGTTCAGCAGCTACTTGGTCTGCGTTAAGTTCAGCAGCTACTGTATCTTTGATGGTTTGCAATTCGAAAGGTGTGAGGCGATTGTTCTTGGTAATAACTCTTTTTTGGTCTATTACTCTCTGTTCTGTAACAAGTAATTGCAGATGTGGATATTCGGTCAAGAAAAGTCTGTGTAGTTCCAGTCTGTAGCCTGATGTCACTGTTTCTAGTTTGGTGGCTGTGTAGTAACAGCGCATCACTGTTTTATTCATTTCATCTGTCCACTTTAACCGCTGTCTTGGTTTGCCAGCCTTGGTAGTTGCATGTTGTCCTTGCAAAACATACGCGGTTTGGCCTGGCTTTGGTGGTTGTATTTGTCCCGCATTTACGTCGGTTTGTGCTTGGGATTGGTGGTGGTGGGTCCAAGCGGCGAGTGATTCTCTTGTCAGTGATTTCTTTGTCAGGTGTGATTTCATTACAGCAACGCATGGCGTGTTCATTGATTCCTGTGGTGCAACTCATGCGTTGCTGTGACTTTCCCGCCTTGGTGGGTGTCGGCTTACTGGCCGGCACAACACTTTGGGCAGGTCCATTTTCGGTTGCCTGGTCTTCATCGTTTTGGTCGAGCTGCCATTTCCCGCGACGTCCTCGACCGTTACGTCGCTCGCCCGATGCTTCTTTTATTGGTCTGCTGTTGTCTGGAATGTTCTCAATGTTTTGTGGTGTCAGAAGCTCAAAGTGTCCCGACATTGGGTTGCCTGTTAGTAGAAGGTAAATAGTTTTGTTGTATTTTCTCGTGCTTATTATTGTTGGCCTGTCCGTAAAAGTTATTTTTGTATGTCTTGTTCTTCGTTGTTTTGAGAAGATATGAAAGTTGCTATTTTGTGTTTCCGAGAGGGCAAGTATCTCTAGGCTCGTTCCATAGGTGCCATTTTTCCTCATATAATTATAGTAGTTATTGAAGTCTTTTATATCGTCGACTTCAATTAATGAAAATGTGTGAAGTTCCGACCAGTTTTGTTGTAAATATCTTAGAGCAACCTCTCGGAGTTTCTCATGATGGTTTTGGTGGCCATACAAGTGTAAGCTAACTGCACGAAAAAGGCAATTTCCATCACCTACAATGTCGGATCTGGTAAAAACTATCGGGAGTAGTTTCGGCTGAGGCGGTTGTTTGGGTGGTCTGTGGTTGTTGTTGTTGTGGTGTTGCTATAGCTGTTTGTACGATCGGGGTCCGCCTCCGCAACACCCTTCCATTATCATTACTATAATTATTATTCTTTGACATACAATTCCCACGAGTATCCTAGGAAAGAGGGGTTCGACTGCGGCAGAGCCTGGATGCCACAGCAAGGCTACTTACTCCCGGAGGGCGCCCGGTATCCGGGGGAACCGTTCGCGACTCATAAACGCTGAGCCATTCATCTTCTCGGCACGGTAAACACCTTAAGATTGCGTTTTTGTTACACATAATCTGGACAACACAAGACAGCACAACATGACTCAGGTACCTCGGGATCGTCAATGCCCGTACTAGGAGAATCCTGGGATTCCCCTAGCCCCTGAGGGGTATTATTATTATTATTATTATTATTATATAACCTGGCCAAAGAATATATGTATGAATTTAAAAAAAGACAGGTAAATCGGATAAGTGGTTCCCGCGTGATAAACGCACTAATGGACAGACAGACAGAGAGACATTGTATTTTATATATATTATAGATTATACCTTACAGATATTCTTTGCTACATAATATTGTTCCATATTTAATAGTTTAGGCTGTGTATTGCAAAGGCACGCGCTAGCGGCAAACCTATTTCCGACATCATTCACTATTTTACGTCACTGCTCATTCCTTATGCTACCTATCGTAATAAAATATAGCCTATAACCTGGCCAGAGAACAAAGTATGTTTTAAAAAAAAAAGTACGCAAATCGGATAAGTGGTTCTTCAGTGATAGGCGCACTAACGGACAGACAGACAGACAGACAGACAGACAGACAGAGAGACGTTGCATTTTATATATAGTATAGATTATAGATATAAGGAATGAATAGACCAAAACTTTCGTATGATTTTAAACGTACGGAACACTTATAAGGTCACATCGGTGTCTGTCTATTTGTCACACTCTATTTTCTCCGAAACTATTTGATAAAGAAAGTTGAAATTTGGCACTAATATAGGGATCGACAGCCTCATCAGAGCCGTGTAGTTATGAAAGTAAAATTAAATTAAGGGGTTAGTTTTGGGTGGTGAAATCGGAAGTGAAAAAAAATTGTTTACCACTTATCGAGTGTAAAAATACGAGTTCTAGAATATATATAATGTAATACTTGCGCACATTTTTCTTTGTATTATCCTTAAAAAATTACGAAAAATCGCTATCCCTACCTTTTTTCCAAAGATACTGATCAAAAAATTTTGAAAAAATTCCACAATATTCTCCACAGGGTGTAGATTGAACGAAAACTATCACGAGTGCATGACCTTTAATAATTTATCTGGTATATAAAAAAAAAAAAAAAATTCAAAGGCATCAGATTTCAGAAAAGATCGGAAGAAAACTTTGCTGAACTTGTTTTCTGAAGTCATTAATAATTTTATACCCCCGTAACAAAAATCTTTATTTTAAAAGCAATCAACTTACGGAACACTAATTGCGCACGTTTGACATATGCTTAGCTGGTTTATTTTCTTTAATTTCTTGTCGATATCGAATTTAAATGTTAGGCCCATTAGAGCTAAATTTTAAATTCGTCATAACTATTAAATTTAGTAAAATCTCTCTGCTCCACTGTGCTCATGTAAAAAAGTAAAATATAAGAGGAATAATACCTAAGGGCCAAAATAAAGTGACTTAATAGTTTGATAATTATAAAAAGTACTTTTTCCATTTAAAATGGACCATAACACTGTAATAATGCTTCTGTAAGCTGTTTAGATAAGGTTAACAATTACTTTTGAGTATTGCTTTGGTGGGATGGTTGGTTACCATATACCCAAAAGTATATTCTTTGCATATAAAATAATGTCATTGGTATAAAATGCAAATATTCTTTTTTACTTTCACATTTGATCATTTTTGCTTCCATTACTAAATGCACTACTCAGTTTGTCTGTGTGTATAGGCACGATAACCCTTGAATGAAATGAGCTATTGATTTCAAATTTAGTATGGATATATTTTTTAAATTAGGAATGGGAAGAACTATAAGTAGTTCTAGAGCTCTATCGCTTAATGGAAAGGGGGTGAAATCCAATAAATTTTGTGTATTTCAACACTATTATGACATTTTTTTTTCTGGTTTTAATGTTTATAGCCAAACATATAAGGGGTTAAAAAGGCGAGGCGGTTGCTTTGTATTTATCATGTTATATCTCCTTTTCGAGGTTTTTAGAGTCGAGGAATCTGAAAATTGTCCCATTTGCTGTAGGGAGTGGAAGACATTTAGAGAGATTAGTAGGGTTGTTTCGTATATATCATTTTAAGGGTTCTTGGAGGAGTTAATTATTTATGGTCAAACATATAAAGGATGAATAGGGTGAGGGTAAGCAGTTAGTTAATATAATATCAAGAATAAGTTATTTTTTAATGTAAGTAGGCAAATTCAGTATTTATTTATTTTTTAAAAGCAAACCTCAACTATGTAACTTTTTTTTTTGTTATGGGTCTAGCACACGTGCTACAGGGAAGTCCCTAAAGCTCTACAGGAGCGACACGTGTGCGGAGAAAGCGATTCACGTTGTTCTTGAATCGCTGCAAATTGTACTCGGTGGGAAATACAGTCCTGGGCAAACTATTCCAAAGGGATGATGTTCTTCATATAAAAGACTGATTGAAAAGCGTTGTACGAGGAGTAACAAGCTGAACCTCATACGGATGTGAAGTATTAGTACGACGTGTACTTCTAAGATGCACCACTCTGGGAGGAATTAAGCGGGCCACATCCTTCGAACACTTTCCATGAAAATACTTGTAGAATAGGCTCAAGTCGCCAACCATTCTTCGATGTTACAGCGAATCAAGGCCGCCGGTTAGTTCCGGGTCTCCAATCAGACAGCTCTTTTCTGAATAGAATCCAACAAATGCAGTGTATGTTTGGAAGCGGAGCTCCAAACATGGGAGCACTATTCCATAGTTGGTCGAATTTGAGCTTTGTAGAAAATTAACAGCTGTTGTGGAGTGTAAAGCTTTCTGGTTCGAAACAATATTCTCAACTTTTGAGAAGCTCTCTTTGCTATGCCTGCAACATGTTCATGCCAGGACATATTTGCTTCCAAATTAACGCCCAACAAATTTAGTAAGGGGGGGGGGGGAGGGGGGGGGGGGGGGGGGGGGGACGATGTTAGAGGAATGGAGAGCCCCGACATAACTATGTCGGGTTTAGCAACGTTAAATTTCTTAGAAAAAACTGCTGCCTGGGTTTTTGTAGCGTTCTACTTAGTTACTGTCACCCCAAGATATAATTTCTTCCATGTCTTTGTTAAGTTGAATGACTTCCTGCTGTCTGCGGATATTCGTCTGAGTAGCCGATGTCCGAGCGTTCAAAGTAAATGAAGAGATAAGTGTACTGTCATCTGCAAAGCTGTAGAATGGATTCTTCTTTAAATGAGAAAGAGAGTAGGAGACAGTATCGAGCCTTGGGGTACACCCGCGTTGATAGTGAAGGTGTTAGAAAGAAATCTGTCGACTGCCACTAGTAAAGAACGCTCTCTGAGGAAACATGAGAGCCACAAACAGAACTTTTTCAGACATACCATAAGAACGTAGCTTAGCCAACAGCCCATCGTGCCAAACACGGTCGAATACCTTGGATATGTCAAGAGCAACCGCTCGAGATTCTTCGAAGTGTTCAGTTGTGTTGTTCTAAACATGTGTTACATAAGTCAGAAGATCTCCTATTGATCTATTTTTACGAAAACCATATTGGTGATCGCTAATAATGTTGAATTCTTCAAGATATTTTAGAAGATGCTGACTTTCGATATTATTGGAAGCAGTGCGATTGGCCGGTAGTTATTTGGCAAGGTCTTCTTGCCTTTTTTAGGTATCGGCTGAACTGTGGCACATTTCCAGCAGGAAGGAAATATTCCCTTTCTGTAGGATAGGTTGAAAAGTCTATAGAAAACTGGTGTTAGTTCCCTCGCACAGTTTTTGAGAACTACAGCAGGTATTCCGTCAGCGCCAGAAGCCTTTTTTTGTTGTCTAGCTTCATGAAAATACGTTTTATGATACACTGACTAAGACAATATTGGGTATCCTTGACTGCATTATGGGAATAGTAGGTGGTGTTTTTCCTTGGAAATCAACAGTAGAATGTGAAGCAAAGAGTTCAGCCAACAAGTTCGCTTTCTCAACAGGTGTCGTTGCAATAGAATTATCTGGCCGTGTGAGTGGTGGTATGGTGGACTAACTGCCTTAGCGACTGACCAAAAATACCTGGAATTGTTAGGACAAGCGAGAAGTTTGTTTCTAATCCGCTTCCTAATTTTAACTTTTCTGAATAAATATTTATTATCAAATAAATAAGGGAATGTTATTTATCCTCGTCGATATTTTTAAAGTCCAGGAATTTGAGAACTTCATAGTATTAATCTAGTTTTAGAAATAATGATAATTTTATACGCAGAGATGGGTGATACAAAAGACTTCGATGTAGATGTTTTTATTATTTTTAGCGTTCCGTATTAAACACTTATAAGATCACTTCGATGTCTGTCTGTCTGTCTGTCACATCCGATTTTCTCCGAAATTATTTGACATAGAAAATTAAAATTTGGCACTAATATAGGATCAGAGCCATGTAGTTTTAAAAGTTAAATTTTGACTTAGAGGGTAATTTTTGGGGAGTGAAATCGGAAGTGAAAATTTTTCTTTTTACCAGGTCATCGAGTGGGGTGTCAAATGAAAGCTTGTGAAAACGCGAGTTCAAAAATATATATAATGGAATACTTGCATATACTTTTCTTTGTATTATTTTTAAAAAATTGCCAGAAATCGCTGCCCCTTCCTTATTTCGAAAAGTACTGATCGCAAAATTTTGCAATAATTTTTGAATATTCTTCAGAGGGTGTAGAAAGAACAAAAATGATTACGAGCGCATGACTTTTAATAATTTATCAGGTATTTAAAAAAAAACAAAATTGCAAGATAATTAGTTTTTATCAAAGATCGGAAACAAACTTTGTTGAAAACCCATTTGGGGTGTATTTTCTGAAGTAATTGATCATTAATCATACCTCTATAACAAAAATTTCTATACTTACACCAGTTATTTTTATTAATGTCTCAACAGAAGATATCATTTTTTTTTTAAAATGTCGTTTAGTAACAATTATTTATTAGTGAGAAAGTCAAATTCCGCATTTGTTTTACAATTTATACACGGGGGTGATACATAAGTTTATCATTCTTTTTAATTTAAGAATTTTGAAATATGTCTTTTCTTGGGATTTACACGTTAATTATATTAAAGTATATAAACTTGTACTCATACACTAGTGTCAATTATTGTAATTTATAAATTGATAATATGGTGTTTTCTTAATTTAAGGTAAAATTCGCGTATCTAAACAGTCCGTGTATAGTTTTAAACTGACCACAAACGTCCCAGTATATTAGTTATAACATACTTTTCCTTCCTGCCCTAACATATTTGAGCATCTATAAAAGTTTTAAAGGTTGGACTACAATTTCAAGTTCCAAATAGGACATGATGGTCCAGTCACACAATTTTTTTATAATAATAAAAAGGATCGTAAAATTGACTGACATAGGTTTTAAAATATTTTTTCTAGAAACGCAACAAATTTAAAAGTAATTTCTGCATAATACTGCATAATACTGCATAAAAAATCTT
Organism: Pachyrhynchus sulphureomaculatus; assembly: GCA_019049505.1. NCBI lineage: Eukaryota > Metazoa > Arthropoda > Insecta > Coleoptera > Curculionidae > Pachyrhynchus > Pachyrhynchus sulphureomaculatus. The sequence continues at coordinate 243,098,287 of CM032446.1, forward strand.
TTTAGTACAGTATTACACTACAGCAGTTTAATAATTAAAATTTTTACATTTTTGGTAGGCTGACCTCACTGATGAACAAAAAATAAAGGCATTAGTCTACGGCAAAGCATGTATTAATGAAGCTCGAGTAGATCCACAACAACTTATGAATCATACCCAAGGAAACAATGATAAAAAAAGTAAAAAAAATTGGAGAATGTTTAATTAGAAAAGGTGGTTTTAAAAATGAAGCTGGTGAATTTCAACCTCAAAAGTTAGTCAAACTTCTTCGAAACCTGCCCAAATCAAGCTCGGTGACGCATCATTAAATGAAACAGCTACATCAGACGACATTTTACATTTTAAAATTTTTTCATCATGTTCGAGTTTTCTAAAATATTTTCTTTACTGGGACCAATATGATTTTGTTTTTAAAGTAATTTTATTTGCTAGAGTAACTCAAATATATTTATTAAAGTAAATTTTTAATAAAACTATGTGAGAAGCAATAATTTACTTAGTTTATTTCCTAATCAGAAATAAAGGTTATATAATACAGCGTTTCTCAACCTGTGGGGCGCGCTCCACTAGGGGGGCGTGATTATACTATTGGGGGGGGGCGCGAACGTATCGAAAAAAAATTATTATTAAAAACATTCATTAAAAATATTTAATGTAATTTATTGAAAGGAAAGCAAAACAAAATACATTCTGACATAATAAAATTAAAATACACATGTACACTGATATATTATACCTATAAATAGAATTGAATTAGTACTGCACAATGTATTTACCTAATAATAAACATATGAATACTAAATTAAAAACAAGTTGAATAAAATTACACAGCCCCACAAAAAAAAAAGTGGGGTATACTTTTGATGCGATATATCAGATCCGTAGTATTTTTGCCCGCTGATCACGAATCTGACGTCAGAATATCGCCATCACATCTCAATTTTTTTCTAACCTCAAAAAATAGGTAAAAATTAGTAAAAATTAAGAAAATATACTCCTAAAAAATTGATTCAAGCTTTTTCATGAATCCAAAGATGTATTAATATGTATTCGGACACGCTAAGCTAATATTTATCGGTTGGATTGAGCCATACAGTTCTGTTTTCTTTCTAACCTCAATAAATCAGACAGATATAGTGCTTCTCGAATGCAAAAACGAATTCAAATTAAAATTCAACCGATCCTTACCAAATTTGGTACACGGGGATTTTTTGGGTCGCTGATCACGAATCTGAGGTTGGAATTGCAAAATTCAAGATGGCAGATGTTTTTCGCGCCATTTTGAACGCCGAGAAAATTCATCGGTCGATTTTTATTCTTCTACCTGCATCCAGGGCACCTCCACGTGATGACGGTGGGCAACGGTGTTACTCCACTAGCCGGCAGAGTCCCTGGATAACGACTTAGATGCCGTCATGGCAGGTAGAAGAAAGAAAATTACGATGCAGGGACTCGGAAACCCAGTATCGGCGGTTGGTCAGGGTGGGAAAGCGGGCCCGCAGCCGTCGTCATCCAGCGACCGTAGCTCTTCATGTGTGGGTGACTTGGCTCATGTAGAGTATAATTCTACAAGAAAACGGTCTCACGGTACAAGGACTTTTCATAAGTGCGATAAAAACAGTGATTCATTTTGTTATATTTGCTGTCAACACGTATTGAGTAAAATGGGGTCACCGATAACGGATAAGATTAAAATCTTATATAAGGATTGTTTTAAACATTGAAATACAGCACCAGGATACAGATTGGGTTCCCCACATCATTTGCAGTTCTTGCAAAATAATGTTGTACATCAATAAGAAGGCGATTAAATATTCCAGACTAGCAATATGGAATAGACCATACAGTGAAAATGATTGCTACTTTTGTATGAATGTTGTATCTAGGCATAACCGAAAAAATAAAAGCACTATTACTTATAACGATGTTTCGACAGTAACAAGACCAACTAAACTAATTCCGCCTTCGTGCTACAACATATGTTAAAGAAGGCGGAACCACTGATGCTGATGTTATGGAAACAAATGATTTCACCTTATCAGTTCATGCCGAAAACATTGAGACTGTTGAAAAAAAGATTCAAACACTGTTACTAATGAATGTTCTAGTGACAACCTATCATATACTAGTGACACAGATAAAGAATTTCTACCATACAACCGTAAACCAGAACCAATACTCGTATCACAGTCAGAACTTAGTGATCTAGTCAGAGATTTAGGCTTATCCAAAGATGGTTCAGAGCATCTTGCTTCCTTTTTAAAGAAAAGACATTTACTTAAGCCAGAAGCTACGATTTCTTATTATAGAAACAGAGATGAAGAATTTCGAAAATATTTCACAATGGACGAGGAATTGTCACTTTCATACTGTACCGATGTAAAAGGTCTAATGGATGAATTTCAAAATAACTCATACGATCCTGAAGAATGGAGACTGTTCATAGATTCTTCTAAACGGAGCATTAAGGCAGTTTTGCTGCATAATACCAACGTTTACGCTCCCATTCCGATTGCTCATTCCACAGTTATGGAAGAGCAATATGAAAAAATGAAGCAGCTTTTGATAAAAATAAAATATGCTGATCATAACTGGAAAATTTGTGGAGATCTGCAAATTGTAACAATATTGCTTGGCCAACAGTCAGGGTTTACACTTTATCCCTGTTATAAATGTCTGTGGAATAGCAGAGACAGGGAACGTCATTATAAGAAAAAAATTTGAGACAAACAAGAGAATCGTTCACTCCTGGTGAAAATAATGTATCGTTTCCACCATTGGCAGATCCAGGAAAAGTTCTTATTCCTCCGCTTCACATTAAGCTTGGACTTATGAAGCAATTCACGAGAGCATTAGATACAAACGGCCCATGTTTCAAATATTTGCATAAAAAATTTCCGAAATTTTCTGAAGCTAAAATTAAGGCACACGGGCCACAAATAAGAAAATTGTTTCAAGATTCATTATTTGTTACTAAAATGAATAAAGTCGAAAAAGCTGCTTGGCTTAGTTTTAAAGATGTCGCAACAAACTTTTTGGGAAATAATAAAAGTCCTAAGTACAAAGAAATAGTCGAGAAAATGGTAAAAAATTTTCAAACATTAGGTTGCTTAATGAATCTAAAATTACATTTCCTGGACTCCCACATCGATGATTTCCCAGATAATCTTGGTGACTACAGTGAGGAGCAAGGGGAACATTTTCACCAAGATCTGAAAATTATAGAAAATCGGTATCAAGGACGATGGGATGACCATATGCTAGCGGACTATTGCTGGTCGCTAAAAAGAGAAACAAGTCCTCAAAAGCGTTTGGGCAGAAAGCCTTTGAATAGGTCATTCGCGGAAAAAAAGAACAAGATACAGCCAAAAAAAGGAAAGTTAGGCGCGGGTCTAACTTTCGCAATTCTAGGGCTTAAGGGTCTACTATTTGAGAGTATATGGTTTAAAAGTCCTGGTTTTGAGTTTATTGGATCTCATTTTTAAAGTTACAGGGTTATTGAGGTCTATTTTTTGAGGTTACAGGGTGTGGGAGTCTAAGGTTTCAGGGTTTAGGGTTTAAGAGTATCAGGTTTGAGGATTCTCCAACTGTATACCAAATTTGGTAGGAATCGGTTGGTTTTCAAAAATTTTGTCCGCCATCTTGGATCCGCCATTTTGAATTTTGCAAATCCGACCCCAGATTCATGATCAGCAACCCAAAAAACCCCCGTGTACCAAATTTGGTAAGAATCGGTTGAATTTTAATTTGAATTCGTTTTTGCATTCGAGAAGCACTATATCTGTCTGATTTATTGAGGTTAGAAAGAAAACAGAACTGTATGGCTTAATCCAACCGATGAATATTAGCTTAGCTTGTCCGAATACATATTAATACATCTTTGGATTCATGAAAAAGCTTGAATCAATTTTTTAGGAGTATATTTTTCTTAATTTTTACTAATTTTTACCTATTTTTTTGAGGTTGGAAAAAAATTGAGAGGTGATGGCGATATTCTGACGTCAGATTCGTGATCAGCGGGCAAAAATACTACGGATCTGATATATCGCATCAAAAGTATACCCCACTTTTTTTTTTGTGGGGCTGTGTTATTAGTGACTCCCTTGGGCCTGTCTTGTAGAGCAAAGATTTTCGAAGGATGGTTTAATATTAGAAATAGACACTTTGAGTTCTTTTTCTATATTGAGATCTATATTTTGTTTTCAAAGCAGCCACCGCAGAAAATCCGGTTTCGTAAAGGCTATGGTATACGAAATGCTCTTCTTTTCAGTACAGAAAACTCATCATTCATCCCTGCCTAAAATTCAAAGAGTGATTTATTATTAAATTGTCTTTTAATTTCTCCACTTGCCGTGAAGTCTATAAAGATTTCTTCTTCGGAAGTTGAAAGCGCTTCGGGAGTATTTTGGAATGGATCCCTAACTCACTCGTAACTTGCTACCAAGTTGTTGTCAGTAAGAAAATACTTTTTAAAATTTTTTGTCAACATGGCTAGATGATTTTTCAGTGGTTACTAAAACAACTTTTACATATTGTTCTTCAGCCTTGTATGTTTTAACACATTCACCCACATTTGCACATATTTCTAGGTTTTTTTTGCTTGACATTTCTGCCCCACGATTCCAAATTTCTACAAAAAGCATTAATTTTATCACTTGTATCGAATATATGTGTATTTGTTCCTTGGAGTTGAAAATTTAAGGTATTTAGTTTCTCGAATATATAGACCAAGTAGCTCAATTTCATCACAAATAAACTATCTCGAAACCTCTTGGCTTCCGGCCGGTTTTCCTCTTCTAGAAAAATGGCTATTTCATTTCTTAATTCATAAACACGATGTAAACATTTCCCACGTGATAACCATCTTGCCTTGCAATAAAATAGTAACGCTGAATGTTCGGCACCCATGTGTTTACAAAGTGCAGAAAAAATTCTAGATTTTAGGGGGTCTCATTATAATATAATTTCCTACGGTTACAATTGTAGTGAGCACAATATTCAGGGCAGGACTCATTTCTTTGGAAGCCAGAGCTTCTCTGTGGATCATACAATGTGTCCACACACACAGTGGAGACTTTTGTTTCACAAGTGGTTGTACACTTTGAAATCTTCCAGACGTTGAATGTGCACCATCGGTACATATTCCGACGTAATTTTTCCACTCCATATTTGCCTCGTTTATAAAATCATTTAAGATAGCAAATAATGCGAGTGATGTTGCTTAACATATCATCACAAAATCGAACATAGATGATGAAATGAGGAAATGAACATCTTTATTGCTATCTATTGCCTCATCAAGCTGAATTGAAAACAATTTGTCACGCAACTTCCCGAAAAGCTGATGCTGTACATCTTCAGCTATATCACCAATTCGACGGGCAAAATTATCTCCAAATATAGTTTCTACAATCTCAATTGCTGCTAGCAAAACAAGCTCTTCACCAATGGCGTGAGGCTTTTTACATCTGGCTATTTTATATGAAACTTTGTAAGAGGCAACTAATGTTTTATCATTCACAGACAAAGTTTTTTTAAAAAGTGATTTCTGCTTTACATATGATTTTAATTTTAATTCGAAGAATTCTCGGGGTTTGTTAAGGTACTCACTATGAAGCGTTTCCAAATGTCGTTTAAGTGTGTTTGATTTCAAGCTGTCTGCTGCCAAGATTTTTGAGCAAATAACACACAAGGGCCTGGGCCTTTCTTCTTCATTTACTTCAGTACTGGTAAACTCTAAATTTAAGTATTCTTGAGAATATTTTCTTGATTTTATTTTCGGAACCACGCTCATCTGTGCACTTGTTGATGCTTCACTATCGTCTAATGCTCGCTTACGCCCACTTACAAATTTATCCATGATTCTGTATAAATTTACAACCGTGAATACTTAATTCCTTGAATTTCAATTACATTCACATTTACGATAAATCCGATAGCAGTAGAAGGATCAACTCGACTGAGACGGGCTGTAATTGAACGAGGTGCAGCATTTATACACTTTCCGATTGTTCGAGACAACTCGGAATTTCTCGCAAAGCGGCTACCGATATGGTGGACGTGACAGAAAGCAATAGAGAAAGAAACATCGATTCTAGTTTTGTCAACGCAGCAGATATGTGTTGCCAAATATGATTAAATTTACTTATTCTTGGTAGTTTGTAAGGTATGTAATTAAAGTCATAGTGTAGCTTTAGCATCAAAATACTGAAAATGCATTATTATTGCATGCATTGTTATTGTATGAGAGCGGGGGAGGCGTGATGAAAATTATATTTGAAAATTGGGTCGCAAATACTGAAAGGTTGAGAAACGCTGATATAATACTTACATGTTATTTTTAAAAAAGCTTAAAATTAAATTCGATCCAGTTGTCTAGTTGACTTTTGTTTTTGACACGTTTATATATCGCATTTTAAAGCTCACCAGAAAAAGGTGAAAATGTTGTAACAAACAAGAAATCTAATAGTTTTTTCATCTTTAATACAAAGTTTATCTTTATTAGTTCCATCATAAAGATGATGATTATATTGTCTTGTAATGCACAGCGTCATAACCTTAAGCTAGTTATTACCAAATTAATCCAGCAACATTATTCTGCTAATTTTGTAGATGGCTTATTTTATGCTTTATAAGTAATACACATATAATACAGTAATGATCGGCTACAGTATTAGGCCTCCTATACCTAGCGTTGCCAGGTGTATCAATTTGCGTTGGATATCCCGATTTTCCGGGGTCCAGAGACACATCCCGATTCACCCTTGATCGGGAAGCCGAATATACTGATTTTGGGTCAATCGGTAATTATAAAAGGTTCAAATTTAACCTGTATTGTTTTTGACTGCGAATAGAGCGATAGAAGTATTACTTTGTCCCGTTTGGTTATATTTAAAAAAAGTTTATCGAAGTTGTACCATTATTTTCACCTCTTAATGATAAAAATAAACGTTGATTTATAAAAACTTTGTCTGGACATCCAAAATCTCGATTTTTTAATTTTCCACCCCGAAATTTGGCATACTGGACCTGGCGACATTACTCATAGTCCTGTTTTTTTTTATCATGGCATAGTACATATGCTACAAAGAAATCCCCAAAGCGCTACTGAAGAGACGGGTGTGCGAAAAAGGCGATTTACGTTGGCCTTGAATCGTTGTAACTCGATAAGAAACAGGGCCTTGGGCAAATCATTCCAAAGGGATGACATAAGAGAATGTTTGAGAAGGATACTACTAGTCGTGACATGATAGGTATTCCTAATATGTACCAGTCTAGAAGGAATTAGGCGGTTGCATCCATCAAACATTTTCCTTGAAGGTGCTTGTAGAATATACTCAAGCCGCTGGTGAGTTCCGGGTCTTCAATTAGGCGAATAAATAGAATTCAATAAACATACTATATGTTTGGCAGAAAGGCCCCAAATAAGAGAGCAGTATTTCATTGTTGCTCTAATTTGAGCTTCGTACAAAATTAATAGTACTGGTGGAGTGTAAAGGTTTCTAACTCGAAATAATTTTGCCAGCTTTTGAAAGGTTCTTTAGTGCAGTGACCTATTTCACACAACTAGGAGTTTATAAGTAACAGTTATTTGGTAATAAGTTTGGTAAAATATACGGTAATGAGTGTTTACAAACGTAAAAGTGCAGACTTGTAAGGATAAGTAAATTTTTATCTCTTTTAAGAAAGTAGTAAAATAAAAAAACCGGTCAAGTGCAAGTTGAACTTGCACAATCAGTGTTCCGTACAGTGATTGTTTTTAAAATAAAAAATTTTGTTAGGGTGGTATAAAATGATCAGTGACTTCACAAAACACACCCCAAATGAGTTTTCAACAAAGTTTGTTTCCAATCTTTACTGAAAACTGGTGACCTTGAATTTTTTTTTTATATACCATATAAATTATTAAAGGTAATGATAATTTTCGTTCAATCTATACCTCGTGGAGAATATTCCAGGATTTTTTCAAAATTTTTTGATCAGTACTTTTCGAGATAAGGTAGGGGACAGCGATTTTTCACGATTTTTTAAAAGTAATACGAATAAAAGTGTGCGCAAGTATTACATTATATATATATTTTTTTACTCGTGTTTTAACAAGCTTTCATTTGACACCACACTCGATGACCTATTTTTCACTTCTGATTTCACCCCTCAAAACGAATCCCTTAAGTCAAAATTTATGTTACGGTGATATAAAATGATCGGTGACTTCACAAAACACACCCCAAATAAGTTTTCAACAAAGTTTATTTCCAAACTTTACTGAAAATTGATGACCTTGAAATTTCTGTTTTTTTTATATACCAGATAAATTATTACAGGTAATGCACTCGTGATAATTTCAATCTACACCCCGTGGAGAATATTCCAGAAATTTTTCAAAATTTTTTGATAAGTACTTTCCGAGATAAGGCGGGTGGACACTGATTTTTCGCGATTTTTTAAAAATAATACAAAGAAAAGTGCGCGCGAGTATTACATTATATATATATTTTTTACTCGTGTTTTCACAAGCTTTCATTTGACACCACATTCGATTACCTAGTAAAAAATTTTTTTTTTCACTTCCGATTTCACCCCCCAAAACTAACCCCTTAAGTCAAAATTTAACTTTCAAAACTACATGGCTCTGGTGAGGCCATCAATTCCTATATTACTACCAAATTTCAACTTTCTATGACAAATAGTTTCGGAGAAAATCGGGTGTGGCAGACGGACAGACAGACGGACAGACACCGAAGTGATCTTATAAGTGTTCCGTACGGAACACTAAAAACCTGTCAGTATTACAGAGTGTCATTTTTAGTGTGTAGTACGGAGCACTTATAGAATCACTTCGGTGTCTGTCTGTTTGTTGGTCACACTTGATTTTCTCCGAAACTATTTAACATAGAAAGTTAAAATTTGGCACTAATAGAGGAGCTCATGGCCTCATCAGAACCGTGTAGTTTTGAATGTTAAATTTTCACCTAAGGGATTAGTTTTGGGGGGTGAAATCGGAAGTGATAACAATTTTAGTTATCAGGTCACCGAGTGGGGAATCAAATATATATATATATATATATATATATATATATATATATATATATATATATATATAAATATATATATATATATATATATATATATATATATATATATATATATATATATATATATATATATATATATACTTTTCTATGTATTAATTTAAAAAATACATACACTTGATTTGCTCACTGTGCGTGCATATCCTCCGACATGGTGTTCTACTCTTTTACCTTCAAAATATAACATTGCTGGCAGCTTTTTTTTTATAAGCTCATGGAAGTGGTCAAATGGATGAAGTATTATATGGCCAATCCCCTTTTAAGCCGTTTCATTTGCACATTCAATTGGGAGATTAAGATATACACATTGCAGCACAAAAGTTAACTATACGAAGATTTACAGACATATATAGAGCTTATTACAGAGGATGCCTTGGAACCGCAGGAAATGACAAACAAACTTAAAGAAAGATGAGAGGACATAGGATTAAGTATAAATATGAGCCGAACAAAAAATAATGAAGAGATATACAATATACAGGGTAAGTCTACGATAGAGTAAAGTTCATTATCTCATTTGTTTCGGGAATGACTAAAAAAATGTCAAATACAATAGTTTTAGGGAATGTTAAGGTGCACAGTTTAAAATTATTTTTGTGTATATAGGGTGGCCGATATAAAATATGTTTTTTTAAATGGAAAATCCTATTTTCTAATTTATTTTTAAATTCTGCGGAAAATGTTATATACCTATACCTAGTAGTTTTTCTAATATTTCAATTTTTTTTAAAAATGCTAGTTTTCAGTTGCGCCATTGCTTCTGAAGGTGGAATACTCATAATTGGTACGAGCGTTCTATACAGATGAAAAAAAGATATATGTAAAGAAATATGAGTTAGATGCTACAGGGTGTTTAAAATAAATTTATGCATTTCGACTATTTTAAATTGAAAAAATTTTACAAAACTCTCCAACTTTTATTAAGTATGTCATATACCTATTTCAAATAGTTTTCGATTTATTTTGAATTTTTCACCACTACACCAAACACTTTATTTTTGCACTCGACGCGCGTTTCGCTAACCATGTTAGCTTCATCAGGAGCGATGATTGACTTACGCGTTCAAAGTAATCTTTCTTATCCAATATAACAACCTTATTTCCTTTATCCGCTTTTAAGTAGAAGACATCTTTCTTTTTCAATCCTTTAACTACTTTTATGTTTTTTCGTGAATTAGAATTTGTGTTGTTAACTATGTTTTTCGATATTTGATTGCGACATGCTTCCCTAACAAAGGATTTACTCTTTTCTGGAAGTGTACTGATGGAACTTTCAATGTGAGCAACTATTTCTGACAAATTATCTCTAGGAGGGGGTACTGCAAAGTTAAGACCTTTGTTTAAGATGCGAATTTCATTTCGTGTAAAGGATTGAGATGAATGATTTTCTACAATATTTACTGTTCCTGAGGACTATTCTTCTTCGGTAAAAGCTTTTTTAATTTTTTACTTAGAATAGAGAATTTCTTTTTATATTGAATATCAATAACTAAAAACATTTTCCTCTGGAACTCGCTCCATACTTCATATTCAATATTGTTTAATCCTGAAGTAAGTTTTTTGAATATTCTGTATGATTCTACTTCTAACATACTACGTTTTGTGTACAAATTCTTGATTTCTAAGTCAAGCCATTTTTGTTTAGCAAAGAATGAAACTTTTTCTGAAATGTTTGATTTTGGTAAAGTAACCTTAATAAAATTAGGAAAAACTTTAAATTTCTTGAATGACTTTAAAAACCAAATATCTGCACCTACTAATCTAATCTTACTACTGTACTTACGATAAAGGTTTAATTCCGTTGACCGTGAAGCCATCTCAACTTAGTTGGGAATGTGGAATCTTTGGCACAATGATACTACTCAGTATATATCACCACTACACCAAACACTTTATTTTTGCACTCGACGTGCGTTTCGCTAACCATGTTAGCTTCATCAGGAGCGGTCAATCATCGCTCCTGATGAAGCTAACATGGTTAGCGAAACGCGCTTCGAGTGCAAAAATAAAGTGTTTGGTGTAGTGGTGATATATACTGAGTAGTATCATTGTGCCAAAGATTCCACATTCCCAACTAAGTTTTATCCTTGTTTTTAATACAGTTACGCTTTAACATCATAGTTGTCAAGACAAAACAAAAATGTAGCCATTGTCAAATTTTGACATGTCTATTAAGCAAGTAAAAATAGTTTAATTTGTTGTAGTAAGTGACGTATAAAGTTAAGGATTTTCCTAAAAATGAATTAATTGATTTGGTTTATATACTGGACGAGGCGGGAAAAAATTTTCTTTTGGCAGTAAGGCTTTACGAAGCGAAGCACCCTAATAGACGTATACCATCTTGAAAATCTTTTCAGTGTTTAATGGAACGGTTTGATGTGGTAGTGGTAACGTTGAGTATACGAAACGGAAAGTAGTAAACGAGAATGCTACCAATGAGGAAAAAGAAATGGAGATTTTACTTGATGTTGAAGTTAATCCCCAGGTCAGCAGAAGTCAACTAGCTGAAGTATCTGACACATCCCAATCTACGGCTAATCGCATCACGAGAAAATGCAAGTATCATCCCTTTCATATGGAACTACACCAAGAACTTCAAGACCGTGATTTTGACAAACACACAAACGACACCGACTTTTTAATATATTTAGCGGAATGTGTCATTTTAGGTCCCTTTGGATGGGAATAAAGAAAGGCGCCTCGAACCGACGCTCAAACAAGTAACTTTTGGATTTTACATGATTTTGACGAAAGTTCGGAATCGACTGATACTTTTACTAAAATGCGTCGTAGACAAAGATTCTCTCTGCTGAATCGCTACAATCGAATCTACCAAAAATTCATTTTTACTTGACAGAGGGTATGTATTATATTGCTTCTATTCTCGATAGGGAAAAACTAGATAAATTATTGCTTTTGACATATTTTTATTAAAATTAGACTTAAGCTAATAACATTTAAGATGCAATAACAAATAAAATTAAATTAAAAACAAGACAATACTCGACTAGGTAACGAAAATGTTTTAGAAACCTCTAATATGCTGAGAATATTTGAAAGTGTACGATGCCGTCTGGCGTGACTCTTTTGTTTAAGAGTTGTTGTTGTTGTTAAGGGACGGCAAGTTTGGTTTAGGCAGATCATTAAGAAGTTTAAGTAATCTTTCAGGTTGAAATTCACCAGCCTCATTTTGCAAGCCAGCTTTTTTCATCATACAATCTGCAAATTTTTTTAGGTTCTCATTGCCGCCAACGTTTAATTGGGGAGGCCTCATGAGAAGTTGTGGATCTACTCCGACTTCGTCGACACATGCTTTGGCATCGACTAATGGCTTTATTCCTTGTTCATCAGTCTGGTCAGCCTGCAAACATTTTTATAATTTGAATCATAATTGACAATAAAAAAGTTTTTTTTTTTTGGAACTGTTACAATGTAGTGTTGTAATTACTAAAAAGAAATATATTTACTCAGTATATATCACCACTACATCAAACATTTTGTTTTTGCACTCGACACGTATTTAGCTAACCTCGTTAGCTTTATCAGGAGCGATAATTGACTAACAACTGACAGTTATTGCTAGAATTTAGATTATTAGAATTATATGAAAATATTATATTAATAGAAAAATGTTTAAATGAAAAGAAGAGGGAATTAGGGTTATAAAATACCCCAAACTATTAAACATATTTAGTTATACCAAAATTTCTATGGAAAAAATAACTAAATCAAATCATTTGGCTGAAACAGAAGAAGACAGGGAGATGGAGAAAGTTAGAAATATATGTGGAATATGTTTGGAGAATTTAAAATTTGGTTACTCAACATATCACAGGCCAACAAATAAAAAAATATTTGTAAAAACTTTTCAAACCAATACATCTAACTGCTATGTATTTTTGGGCGCTGAAACCGTATCTGGTATTAGTTTTTTTGTATCATCCACAGTTCTTCCACAATATGACATCGATTAAATTTCAGAAAAGGGAAAAAAAAACCTCTTCTTGCTTGAAAAACTAAGCAAACTGTTGATCTCTTGTTCTATAATGGTAAATAGATGTTCCTGATTCCAATAAATGATTTTCTTTCAGCCTAGAACCAAGCAATTCTGCTTTTTCCTTAGTCAAACCCAAATCTCTCACTAAATCATTTAACTCAGCTTGTGTAAACAACAGTGGTTTTAAATTTTCTAGAGAACATTAAAACTCATTATCATCCGGTCGACTTTCATTAAATTCGGGACTGGACTGTAAAACGTCATCAATAAACTGAGGTGGCTCAGAGACAGGAAGTAACGGTCCATATCTTATCGGCCGATTATCTGAAGTAAAGTTAGGCTAGACAATTACTTTCTTATTTTTGGAGTTATATATAGAAACATAAACGCTACAGAAATAATAATCATTTGAATGATTTTCTTGTTTTCTCCATACCATGGGTACTACAAATCTAAAAGCTTTCTTTTCTTTCTTATACCATTACCTAAGATCACACAAACATAACATACTTTGTGAGGAGCCACACATTTTTCTTGAATACCGATTTCTACACCAAAATATGCAAAGTATACTTTTTTTTTTACAAAGTCAGTAATGTTTCTTTAATGTTTTTTAACTACAAACTCACCACATGTATAACAAAAAGTGTTGGGAGATTTTTTACAAACACGATTAGCCATACTTTGAGTGTGAATTAAAGTACATGGGTTAAGAACTGCAATGCGAGGTTATATTAACTGGAAGAAAACAAACAGCTGTGACATTTATCGGTACTGCCAACCTAATAACATTTGATTTTACTGCCAACCTTATAAAATTCTGATTTTATTGCCAACCTAATAACATTCGAATGATAAAAAATAAACTTTTCACATTTTGAATATTAAAATGTGAAAAATTGGCGGGCGATACGACTTTTTTATCTTTATTTTCGGACTCAGCACATCAAAAAATATAGGAATCAAGTAAAATTATTAAAAAAGTTTTTTCATCGTTTGCCTGTGTTATTTTATTAAAGATTGTTGCTAGACGAGAATCCATAACTCAAGAATTCAACATTAATTTAAGCGAGTATAATAGGAAGATGGAAAGTGTGATTGAAGCATCTAGAGGCTTTTTAAAATCGAATGATATAAGTAACTAATTTCTATGTTAAAAATGTTAAAATTAAATAAAACATTTTCACGTATTGAAAAATGTTTAGAAAAATAAAATGTAACAATGTATACGGAAATTTAAATAAAATAATATTTGTTTTATTTTTAAGTTGTGTTATTCATTCATTAAAAAATTGTCATACAATAAAAACACTTTTGATAGAGCACAGATAGATGGTGACTTTGAATGATAAAAATATTTTGGTGTTAAAGCTCGAATAGAGGGTTCATCATCACCTATTTCAATTAATGGATTGGATGAATATTCTTAATGTATTCTGCTTTTTCGTTTCCTTTAACAGGTTGACTGCCGACCCACTCCGATCGGAGTGCGTCGGGTCTCTTCGCCAACGCCGTCTACTCCGATCGGAGTTCGACATGCGTTCATACGAAACGTTTTAGTATTCCATCGGCGTTGTATATGAAACGTGTTTTCTAGTGGTGGCGTTGCTTAAAAACGCAAGTTCTAACAGGTGCTTAAGTGGTTCCGCGGATTTGCTTTTGGTTTGGTTGTAATCTGCCGTACAATATGGACAATCAACCTGGGCCTTCTAGTATTAAAAAAAGACATTGTAGTGAGGAAAAAAAAAAGGTATATGATAAGAAAAAGAAGCTACTGACACTGAATTATTGCAGCTATTGGAAGAAAGCGGAGGTAGTAGTGACGAACATTACGTACTAGACACAGACGATAGTGATGTAAATTCAAGCTCCGAGTCCGAAGAAGAGAATTTTATAGACCCTATTCGGCCACATCAAACACTTCCTAGCCTTGATGAGATAAAATGGAACGACAGAGGTGCGTTTAAAACAAATTTTGTTCCAGAAAACCCAGGAATTATTGGTGCAAATTCCAGGACAGGGTGCACCTATCGATTTTTTCGAAATGATCATTGATGATGATTTTTACAAACTATTGTAGAACGAACGAACTCTTACGCAGTCGAGGTTTTGCTGCGCCCAGAAACAAGTACAAAATCACGTATTACTAATTTTAAAGATCTTACTCTTGACGAACTAAAAATTTTTTTGGCCCTGTTACTTCACACTGGCACAATATCCTTGACGATTATTGGAAAACTGATCCGGTATTTAATCTACCTGTTTTTAGAAAATATATGTCAAGGAATAGATTTTTGCTTATCTTGAGGTGTTTGCATTTTACATCTCCAGATATGGATCCGGCACATCGGCTAGGAAAGATTAGATTTGTGGCAGATTTTTTTAACAACAAGGTGGGAGAAATTTACTATCCTGGAAGAGAGTTGTCTTTGGATGAAGCTATGGTACTTTATCGGGGTCGTCTCCAGTTTAAACAGTATATCAAGAATAAGCGTCATAAGTATGGCATGAAGTTATACATGCTGAGAGAGCCTAATGGACTTATTTTGAAATTTCGTGTCTACGAAGGTGCGACAGATGTTTATGGTGGAAGCGGACATACTGAAAAGATTGTTTTACATTTATTGGAGGAAAAATTGGGTGTAGGACATGCTGTTTATCTAGACAATTTTACAATAGTGTTAATTTAGCTAGGAAATTACTTCAACAAAATACATACTGCACTGGTATGCTGAGAGCTGAGAGGAAAGATAATCCGAAAGAGGTAATGAGTGCAAACTTAAAACGTGGTGAGAATAAATCTATGTTTTGCAATGGAGTGCATGTCGGAAAATGGCGCGATAAACGCAATGTTCAATACATTTCAAGAGAATTGGGAAGCGAAATGGGCATTTATAAAAACAAAAGAAATCAAGAATCTGAAAAACCTTCCGCAATCATTGGATATAATGCTTTTATGTCCGGTATAGATAGACAGGATCAAATGATGGCATATTATCCTTGCAGCCGTAAAACCATTCGGTGGTACAAAAAGTTATTCATGCATGTGCTGCAAATGAGCATGATAAACGCCTATTTTTTGTACAATAAATATTCGCGGTCTGACCAGTTACGATTATATGACTTCCGATTGGATGTCATAAGAAATTTACTAGCCAGACGACCAATTACTAATTTGCCGCAAATTCCTCCAGGCCAAATAAATGTCCACAGCATTAGCAAAGTAGAAAAAATTGTTAGTGAAAAAAAAGGAACTAAAGAAACAAAACGGGTAAGCAGAAAGGAATGCAAAGAATGCAGGAAAAATAAAATAAGAAAGCAAACAGTGTATGAATGTAAAATGTGCCCTGGACAACCAGGTTTTTGCCTTAATTGCTTTGAGGATTACCATAAAAATGTACAAAAATGATTTAGAAATAAATGTTTTGAGTTCATGAGTTCGATTTATTATTTCTTTACTTATTTAATTGGACACTCCGATCGAAGTGTTCGGCATCTAGTAAAAATTTTCACTTGCAATGCCGATTACTCCGATCGGAGTGAAATTTTTTTTTCTAATATTTTGAATGGCACATAAAAAAAACACATCCAAGACTCATTTTAATTCATATTTACCACAATAAAATAAAAATATTTGGAAAAATCTTACCGGCGTCAACCACAAACTCAAAAATATAGATCGGCAGTCAACCTGTTAACATAAACAAATTTTGCGTCCTTAGTAAGTTGCTTGATAATATTAGCGAAACAATAAAGAGGGGTGTATCCTTCATTCCAGTTAATACAGTGATGAAAATTCATTAACCAAACAGCTTGTGTTTATATAATTCTGGAGAAAGCAAATTTAGTGCAAATGGTTGTTTAAATATGTAGTGGCTTATCTTATGGTATTTCATAAGTTTTTAATTCTTTAGGAATAAATTTATTTTTTTCATCTTTGAATCCTTATATATCCAGAATTAGTCTTTCAGCCATAATTTTAAGAATTCTAATTAATTTTTAAATTAGAAAATATTCTAAATACAATTTTTTTTTGAATATTCATCGATTAGTTTCTTGAGTTCTTCTAAATCCTTAACGAAATATTGTAATTTTTGTTGAAGTTGTAAAGTTTTAACATGTCAAAGACATAATTAAAACTAAATTATTGTAAAATATAAGTGCAATAAATATCTGAATTATTTGAGTTAGTGACACTTTAGTGTAGTGGTGATATATATTGAGTAGTGTCATTATACCAAAGATTCCACATCCTCAACACGATATAAGTGGGTGTATAAAACTTATGTTTTTTATCTTTGATTGTGTTAGCCGATACTTGTTGGAAATTCATGATAAAATTATATAAAAACAACACTATGTTTTAATTTCCAATATATTTAAAGTCACTTGACAATTGTTTCACCATACAATGGCTTCTTCAGAAGTAAATAAGAAAGAAAAATATTTGGTGGTTAAATAAACTATCCTTAATTGCCTAAGATTATGCTAATCATTTTATTATATTATTTACAGACAGAATTATTTTAAGAATGCAAATCTATGGTACTATTTCCGAGAACTAATAAAGATTAAGTAAGGGTGAATGGTTTAAGTCTACCTGTTCGTTTAATAATTGATTGGAGTTTTTCCGTTTGTTAATTTCAAGACATTCAAGCAAATTTAATTTTTTAGATTTATTTTCTACATGTAGGATTTTTAAAGTAACATCAAAATTATGAGACTCGTTTATTATATGAGTTGCGTAATGTGACTTGTTCTTATTTTTTTAAATAACTATGTTTATGTTCTTTAATGCGAGTTTCAAAAGATCTACCAGTTTGTCCTACGTAGGTTTTAGTACAAGATCCACAATTTAATAAGTAAACTCCTGATTTTAAGGAATTCTTAGATTTGGTTTTGTTATTCAAAATTATACTCCCTAAGGAATTACTGGTTTTGAATGCTATTTTATTGTTCTTTTTTATTAAATGTTTGGAAATTGTTCTAGTTATTTTCCCTGTGTATGTGAGTGTACTAAATTTTCCTTTTTTGTCATTCATTGTGGGATAAATTAGAGAGATTGCTTGTTTAAAGGATTTTTTATTCAAGATATTATCTATAATGTTGGGGTCATATCCATTATTAATTGCTATTTGTTTGATTATGTTGAATTCTTTGTTAAAATTAGTTTTAGTCATAGGGATATGTAACAATCTATGTATGAAAGAGTTAAAAGCTGCCATTTTGTGAGGATACGGGTGGGATGAGCTATTGTGTATGACTGTGTCAGTATGTGAAGGTTTGTGAAAAATCGAGAAATCGTGTTTATTGTTAACTTTTGATATAGATATGTCTAAGAAATTTATAGAGTTATTGGTTTCAAATTCTATGGTAAATTTAATATTAGGATGCAAATTATTTAGGAAGTTAAGGAAGATTGTTAGTTGCAAAAATATGGTTTACTGGTATAGATATGTTGACGATATCATTTCCTGTTTCACGGGAACAGATAGACAACTAACAATCTTCCTTAACTTCCTAAATAATTTGCATCCTAATATTAAATTTACCATAGAATTTGAAACCAATAACTCTATAAATTTCTTAGACATATCTATATCAAAAGTTAACAATAAACACGATTTCTCGATTTTTCACAAACCTTCACATACTGACACAGTCATACACAATAGCTCATCCCACCCGTATCCTCACAAAATGGCAGCTTTTAACTCTTTCATACATAGATTGTTACATATCCCTATGACTAAAACTAATTTTAACAAAGAATTCAACATAATCAAACAAATAGCAATTAATAATGGATATGACCCCAACATTATAGATAATATCTTGAATAAAAAATCCTTTAAACAAGCAATCTCTCTAATTTATCCCACAATGAATGACAAAAAAGGAAAATTTAGTACACTCACATACACAGGGAAAATAACTAGAACAATTTCCAAACATTTAATAAAAAAGAACAATAAAATAGCATTCAAAACCAGTAATTCCTTAGGGAGTATAATTTTGAATAACAAAACCAAATCTAAGAATTCCTTAAAATCAGGAGTTTACTTATTAAATTGTGGATCTTGTACTAAAACCTACGTAGGACAAACTGGTAGATCTTTTGAAACTCGCATTAAAGAACATAAACATAGTTATTTAAAAAATAAGAACAAGTCACATTACGCAACTCATATAATAAACGAGTCTCATAATTTTGATGATACTTTAAAAATCCTACATGTAGAAAATAAATCTAAAAAATTAAATTTGCTTGAATGTCTTGAAATTAACAAACGGAAAACGGAAAAACTCCAATCAATTATTAAACGAACAGGTAGACTTAAACCATTCACCCTTACTTAATCTTTATTAGTTCTCGGAAATAGTACCATAGATTTGCATTCTTAAAATAATTCTGTCTGTAAATAATATAATAAAATGATTAGCATAATCTTAGGCAATTAAGGATAGTTTTATTTAACCACCAAATATTTTTCTTGCTTATTTACTTCTGAAGAAGCCATTGTATGGTGAAACAATTGTCAAGTGACTTTAAATATATTGGAAATTAAAACATAGTGTTGTTTTTATATAATTTTATGTTTTTTAGTTGTTTATTCCTTTTTTAAATTGTTTTTTTCATTAAAGTATTACCTACAAAGTCACTCTTGTATCTATTGTTTGTTTTATGATATTTAATTCATTCAGAAAAATTTCTTCAGTTAACGGTGTGTTTATTAGTCTATGGATGAAACTATAATAAGCTGAAATTTTATGTGTGATCGGATGGTTAGAATTAGTGTTTGTGGAAGAGTTCAAAATCATGTTTATTTATCTTGTTTCATATTTTTAAATGTAATAATGTAATATTGTAAAAGTAATGTTAATATGTAGTTGGTTAATATAATTTAGAAATAGTTTTAATTGTTGAATCAGTGCGGTACATATTAGGTTCTTATAATTACATGAAAAAAAACTAATACTTACATAAATACAGAGAAGGGAAATTGCAATAACCACAACAGCTAATACGATTCTTTTCATTGTTAAATATTGCTATATTAGTACTAGTTTAGATTGTACGGAGTACCAGATTATGCTCAGGATATAACTGATCATTTTGTACAAATGTCTCGCTTATATATATTGTTTATTTGTTTACATACTGCAAATATTGCATCTCCATTATTTGCAGAGCGAAAATCGGGAGCTAAAAACAATAGAAATACCTTGAATTGTTTAGACTATTAATGATGCTTACATGGACTTTGAGGTTTATAATTAAACAGGAAAATAATTTCAGGATGTGCTATATAACAATTAAAAAACTTATTTCAGAGGTAAGATAATTATTTGTTTATAAACAAGTATGACAGTGTAGGAAAATGGCAAAGTGATTTACTCATTTCGAAAAGTACTGACCAAAAAATTTGAAAAAAATTCTGGAATAGTCTTCATAAAGTCTAGATCAGTGATTCCCAAAGTGGTTCAGGTGGACCCCCAGGGGTCCACGGGAGACTCGACGGGGGTCTACGTTGGCGTGAAAAAAAAATGGGGGTTCACAAGTTGTAATTGGGGTCTACGAAAATTTATCTGGTTTCGATAGTAAAGAACAAAAATATTGGCTTGGCTTTACCTATCAATGTAGACAGATAATACACTACTCAAAAAAATTAAGGGAGCAAAAAAAAATTCCAGATTTTTCGGTGATTTTTGACAGGCTGTATTTCGGTGAAAAATGGTCGTATTGAGACTTAAAAAAAAAGCATTTTGAAGCTTTAAGATCCTAATTTTCAGATTTTTTGGCTAAAATTTTTTTAGGAGCTACGATTCTTATGAAAAAAATTTTTTTAGTTAGGCATGCATATGGATCATATAGCCTATTTATTTAGCATTAATTTCCTTGTTTTAAAACCTCCCTTGATTTTTTTGAGTAGTGTATTTTAAGAAGGTCAGCGACTCTTACTTGTAAAAACTTGCATATTCGATATTCAGTACAACGCGCGTCGGGACATGCAAAGCGCCGCCCGCCCGCCTGCAACGCAACCCGTTCATACGTGCAAAGGGATGAAATACGACTTGTGCTGTGCTCGCAATCTTTCATGAACTTGTTTGATTCTTCACCAATATAAATATGAATGCCAAGGAGAAACGTTACTCATTTGTTTCCGGAATTTTGAAAAGAAAAGTGTGAGTGAATCGATGTCATTGTTTGCCAGTGCCGGAAAAAGTAAGTACCTGCCTATGTGTTATTCATACTTTTATTTTATATTGTAATAATATTATATTTGTTATATTTGCGTGTAGTAGGTACGTAATAAAAATTAAATACTGAACAGGGCCATTATTCGATCCTTCTATAAAAGAACAGAAAGCCGAGAAAGATTGAACTTTTAGTACTTTTTATTATAAAATTATTTGTTTACCCGACTGTGCTGATTCACTAAAGGAGAGATATATGATTGCCCTGCATGTTTGTACATATTTCAGTGCCCTCGTAGTTGCTAATGCTAAATGACTAAAATTATTTTCATAAATGTACGTGTCTTTATGTACCACTCGTAACGTACATCAAAGTAATAAATAAATCATTCAAATCGCGGAGTTTTGATGTCAAAATATTCTTTAAAAGTATTTTCTCTCGAATTTACAGAAATGTATCAAAATATAATTAATCAAAAAATATTTTATATTACATTAAAATAAGTTCAGCCGTTTTGTGAAAACCTCTATATGAGTCTTAGCAGTTTATTGCTTTTAATAATTAAAATCAGTGTTGCCGCCGGCATTTTGGTTTTTTCATTGCAATAATTAATTAATCCTATTTTATTCTGTTAAAATAGCCATATCCTGTTAAAGTCGCCTTATGATTACTAAAACAAACATTTTTTTCTTTACAGGTAGGCAACTGATACGAAACATGGCTGAATCTAAGAAGAAATGTCGACAGTACAGACGATTGCCCATATGCCTTTTATGCAACAAAGTTTTGAGCAATGACTCTATGAAACCATCGAGCTCGAAGATCATCTAAGAAGGTGTTATCCTGATAAAATAGGTAAAGATTTAAAATATTTTCAAACATTGAAGGAAAAATATGAAAAGAGACCCACCGTGCACAGTATGTTCGCTTCAACGTCTCAAAGTAACGAAGATGGCTTGCGGGCATCTTACAATATCTCACTGCTTATAGCGAAATCTGGAAAACCGCACACCATCGGAGAACAGTTAATTTTACCCGCTGTTGAAGAGGTTTTAAAAACTGTTCTGCATAAACCTCCATTTGAGGTACTCAAAAGAATTTCTTTGAGTAACAACACTGTACAAAGACGTATTGATGAAATGAGCTCTGATATTGAAAGCTTCTTGTGTAATTATCTGCAAACAACTCATTTTTCTATTCAACTGGACGAGTCAACTTCACCTGGTAATGAAGCGTTATTATTGGCATATGTTCGATTTGTTATGGACGAAGAAATCCATGAAGAGCTGCTATTCGCGAAAACTTTGGAGACGGACACTAAAGGCGAATCAATATTTAATGTCTTTAGTGATTTTTTTAAGGAAAAATCGATTCCATTTACAAACATTATTTCGGTGGCAGCAGATGCAGCTCCTGCCATCTTCGGGCGATATCGTGGGTTTACAAGCCATCTCAAAAGGATTATACCAGGAGTAACTGCAATTCACTCTGTCATCCACCGACAACACCTGGTAGCGAAAAATTTGAGTGATAGATTGCACCAATCGCTTCAATTTCTGATTAAAGCAGTTAACAAAATAAGAAGCAATGCGTTGAATACCCGTTTATTTGCACAATTGTGCGACGAAAATGATGAAGACTTCCAACGATTGCTCTTACGTACTGAAGTACGCTGGTTGTCGAAAGGTGCATGTTTAACAAGTGAGTAAACTTTTTGAATCAGTTTTAGAGTTTCTGGAAAGTAAAGATCCAGATTTAAAAGAAAGCCTGATCAAATTGAAAGCAGACATCGCGTATTTGTTAGATTTGTTCAAAAAATTTAATGATATTAACTTGCAGTTACAAGGGGACAGTCTAAATTTAATAAAAACAAAGGGTGTAATTTCGGCTTTTCTTGGAAAATTGAAATTTATAAAGCAAAATATTAGTCGGCGCGAATTCTCCCAGTTTCCAAACTTGTCACAGGCAGAATGTCTTGATAAGGATATTCAGACATACGTTCAACATTTAAATGCCCTGCATGATGACTTCAAAAATAGATTTGACGATGGAAATACCACCATGGATCATAAATCCATTTGATGAACCGGAAGTGGCGAATGTGGTATTACAAGAGGAGCGACTCGAGCTTAGCACCAATGAGGAGCTGAAGGTGAAATTTAAAAAAGGCTATCAAACATTTTGGCTGCAGGCAGAAATACCCGAAAAATATCCTGGGCTGTGGGAAATTGCGAGAAAACTTTTGATAGCGTTTCCCTCGTCATACCTTGACGAAAAAAGTTTTAGTGTCGTTACAAACCTATTAACAAAAAAAAGGAGCAGATTGAATACCACAGAACGGGGAGATTTGCGGTTATTCCTTACAAAACTGAAGCCAAATATTGATAATTTGCTGTCAATCCATCAAGTACATCCTTCCCATTAAAATTATGACTATTTTTTTTTAATTGTTGATTTGCATTGTTGAAGTTACGGTACGTTATTAATGTTTAATTTTAATTCTATTAAGTCTATAATCATATTATTTTAACAAATAGAACACAAAAAAATATATTATTTTTCTTTTTATTTTTACCACTCCGAATTTAGGGTTGGAACTCAGCCACGACGCAAATTTCTATCGTTAGATCTAATCTTCACATTTTTTGACGAGTTTTGGGAATATGGTAGAAATGTAGCAGCAGGGGGTCCACCGAAACCAGTTTAAATTTTGAAAGTGGTCTACGAGAAAAAAAAGTTTGGGAACCTCTGGTCTATATTGAGCGAAAGTTATCACGAGTGGAATACGTTTGATAATTTATCTGGTGTAAAAAAAATACCGAAAATTATGTCTCCCTACCAATTGGTGGAGGTGGATTATTACCGCGCGTCGCTCCTCTATAGATAAAATAATTGTTTTTTTTATTTGTTTATAATTAAATATTTAGGTATTAAATATTTGTTTTTTACACTTTTATTACTAGATTCTAGGTTGACTTATTGGCTATTAAGTAGCTAAGATACTATAATTATTATACTTATTGACTAAGAAAAAACGTGAAAATATATATTGCGTCTTAAGACATATCAGGTGTACAAGTTGAGAAATGCGCATTTCAGACACACACAGATGGTGCACCAATGTACAGTAATACCCCGCTTTACGCGAGGGATACGTTCCGAAAAAAATCGCGTTAACTGAAATTCGCGTATATCGAGGTTTATGATTAAACATAGTCAAAATTTAATACAAAAAAATACAAATCATTTTAATCAATCACTTTAATTCTAAGAACACTTTATGCAATACATACTCTTATTTTTTACGGAAAAATACATCTATTGTCTTTTGGGTAACGTTTTGTTTACGTTCTTGTAAAATACGTTCATAACACCCAACACTGTTTTTAATTGTTTGACACACGGTCAAGACACGGTCATCATTATTGTCTATACTCTGCAATATGTCCAAACCTGAATAAATTTTTGAAAGTGCATTTTGTATTTCCCCTGAAGATAAAACTTTCTCTTGTTCTTCCTCATCGTAGATAGGATTATTCTGTAACTCGATCAGATCTTCATTGCTAATAGGATCGTCGTGCGTTGCTACAAGTTCTACGAGATCTTCTACCGTGACATCTTCAAGTTCAGACCCCTCAATCATTGCAGCAATGTCTTCAAGCACTTGTCTCTGCATCTGGACAATTCTTCTAGGTGCTTCCACTACATCTGGCCAAAGATTACGCCACACCCCATTCATACAACTCATTTTAACTTCCTTCCAAGCCTCTTCTATGTTGTGAATAGACTTCATAATGTTGTATGACTTCCACCACTCTCGCATAGACTGTCTTCCTTCCCCGTCAGTTTCATGAATTAGTTGGCTAAAAGTGCGGCGATGGTAATAAGCTTTGAAGTTTGCTATTGCTCCCTGATCCATAGGTTGTAATATTGACGTAGTGTTTGGTGGAAGGAACTTTACGTACACTTTTAAGTCTCTGGGCGTATCAAGTGAGGTTGGATGTCCTGGGGCATTGTCTAAGAGTAATATAACTTTAGGTTCAAGCCCATTTCTGTCACAGTATGATTTGACTGATGGGCAAAAACTATTAGAATACCATTCTTGAAAAATTTCCCGTGTAACCCACGCCTTTCTGTTTGATCGCCACACAACTGGTAGACTTGTCTTGTCTGTGCCTCGCATTGCACGGGGTGTTTCTGAATGGTACACTAGTAAAGGTTTCAGTTTGAAATCACCAGTGGCATTACCACCCAGCAGAAGTGTTAGTCGATCTTTCGCAGCTTTGAAACCACTGGCTTGACGTTCTTCCTTAGAAATGAATGTTCGAGATGGCATTTTTTTCCAGTAAAGTGCGGTCTCATCAACATTGAAGATGAGACAAGCAGGAATTTTCTCTCGTCTAACGAAGTCTTGAAACTTGTCTGGAAACTCAGCTGCAGCTTGAATGTCCGCGCTGACCGCCTCGCCTGTTATGTGGATATTGTGAAGATTAGAACGCTGCTTGAACCGATGGAACCAGCCTCTGCTGGCAGCAAAAGTCGGAGTGGCACTCCCTTCTCCTTCTTTTGTTTTCAGCATCTCATACAAAGATTTTGCTTTTGTGCATATGAGATCTTGACTTAGTGGTGTGTTCTTCTTATTCAAATCTTCGATCCAGACTGACAGTAATTTCTCCATTCTTTCTAAGATAGATGATCTCGAACGAGAAAGTTTTGTTGCACTTATAGGTGTTGAACCTTCGCCGGAGATTTTAATTTTTTCCCGATTTTTATAAATCGTTCTCACAGTCGATTCTGAGAGTCCAAAATCTCTCCCAACAATTGTTGCTTTGCCTCCATTTTCCATTCTTCTTAACACTTTCATCTTCAATTCCAAAGTGACGCTTTTACGCTCTTTTTTCTTTACAGGCGGCATTTTTAACGTAGGGTTAAATTATGTATGTATGTATCTCCAATAAATATTAAAACAAAACTGCCAGCCGACCGAACTAACATTACGGAACAAATGAACACACGAAACGAACGAGGAAATCCCCATAGAACAAAGTCGAAGGACAGGGAATTCCCAATTCTTCAAAGAGAATATTCAGAGAAAGCGGGGATCCCCCCGCGACCATAGAGAAGTTAATGACTACATGAGCGCGAAATTTGAAATTCGCGTTATAGTGAAACCGCGCGTAACGGAGGGGTCGCGCTAAGCGGGGTATTACTGTAGTTTGTGCTACAAAGATTTGACACTGCACCATTTTGTTGTGTCATCAACAAGTCTCAGACGCGCACGAGTGATAATTTAGAAAAGTGTGTGCATAGTGTTGTGTTGTTGTGTTCAATATATCGAAATTTATACCGAACAAAGAGCATTCGCGGACAGCATTATTTTTTCCAATCGGCTACGAGAAATGGGAAAGATTCAGAAGACCGGTAGATGGGTACCACATGAGTTGAACAACAGGCAAATGGAAAAGCGCAAAAACAAGTGTGACATTTTGCTCGCTCGGTACAAAAGGAAGTCGTTTTTTGCATCGTATAGTTACAAGGGATAAAAGTGGATTTATTTTGAGAATCCCAAGCACCAAAAATCATGGGTAGACCCAGGCGCATCATCCACATCGACCGCAAGACCGAATCGCTTTGGCAGAAGTGTTTGGTGGGACCAGAGGGGCATGGTCTATTATGAGCTTTTAAAACCTAGGGAAACGGTTAAAACTAAACGTTACCAACAACAATTGACCGATTTGAACCGTTCGCTTCTTGAAAAAAGGCCAGAATACCGAAAGAGGCAACACAAAGTCATTTTTCTTTATGAGAATGCTCCATCACATACGGCAAAACCAGTTCGTGACACGTTGGAAGCACTCAGCTGGGAAGTTCTACCCCATACGGCTTACTCACCAAACTTGGCTCCTTCCGATTACCACTTGTTTGCATCGATGGGTCAGGCACTTGCTGAGCAGCGCTTTGGTTCGTACGAAGACGTAAAAAATGGCTAGATGAATGCTTTGCAGCAAAAGAGGAAGATTTTTACTGGCGTAGTATTCACAAATTGCCCGAAAGATGGGAAAAATTTATAACAAGCGATGGAGCATACTTTGAATAAAGCACTTTTAATCATTCTTCCGAATTTAACATGTTTTTTTTTAAAAAATAAATCCGCATTTCATACTTGTACACCTGGTATACATGTCAGGAACCTAATTAACTTAGCTTAGGTAATAGTAATATTTCTTGTTATATTTTATGGTTTCTTACTGAATGTTGTTCTCTACAATAACTTTTAATGCTGTACAAAGCCAAAATTCGATCAACGGTGTAATACTGTTCTCAAGTTTCGGGTTCTACTCAGAAACATACACTCAATTTATTAGATTCTATTCAGAAAAGACGCGGAACTCATCAAAAATTTTGATTACCTAGAACATCGAAGAACGATTGACGACTTGAGTCTGTTCTATAAGTATTTTCATGAAGAGTTTAGGTAGCTTATTTTTACAAAAACTTACCTGTACTCAACGACTGCTCTTAGATCTTATAGAATGAGTTCTAGCTGTAAAGACGTTACTCGACTCTGCAGCATATGGCCAGGTATTGGGAGGAAAGAGGTGGCTTTTCATAGGAGAGTTTTCTCACCCAAAATGACAGAGACATTTGCGATTTTGGGATGCATGATCTTAAAAAACAGGTTCACAGATTTAAGCTAAAACACATATCGTTCGACGGTATCTATCGAAAGCTGATCTCGCGTTACAGCCGATCTGCCTGCCGAAAATCTGTCGTGTTGCTTCCAACGTTTACGAGGGTATATCCTTTAGAGCCATCGAAAAGCGAGCAGAAATAGAACACTTGAAAAGGTAAAATATTTATGACCAAACAGGTGTACTGATTTCATAGGGAACTACGAAAAGGAAATATTATCTCTATTAGGTATTATTATGAATATAAGGAAGTTTTAAAAAATACTGAAGGCAAAAAAAATGGATTCTTTCGGCAGAAAACAATCTAATGAAATTGAAGTGGTCATGCTATTACCAAACTTTTGTGATATCCTGTTAAAAACCTCGTAGCGTAATGGAAAATAAACTCTACAAATCAAAATGTTCGATGGATGTAGTCCCCTTAATTTTTTTAGAGTGTTGCATGCTAGGAACACATGTGGCAATGATACGTGATATCCGTATATGGTTCAACTGTCACTCACCCTTTCTAGAATTTTTTTACAAAGAACCGTATCTCTTTGGAACGAATTTCTCAAAATTGAGTTTCTCACCGAGTACAATTTATAAAAATTCAAGACCAATGAATTCTGCACAGGCTTTGCTCCCGTAGCTTTTTCCTTATTTTCCTGCATGTACGTCATATCCATAAAAAATGAGAAGAAATGTTTTATTTTTCGTGTCAGGTTTATATCCAATTGTTAAGATAACAGTCTTCCATCTCACATTGTAAAATACATATTTCAGAAAAAGTTGGGTAAACCCCTTTGTCATAAAGCTTACATGAGATACGTATAATATAAAATAATTTGTCTTCGTATGTAATGGCATACATACAAAATTCAGTTAAGATAAGGATTGAAAGAAGAACAGCATTTGCAATGCAAAAAATTTGTTGATTGCATGCATTAACAAAAATCAAACGATTCACTGTCTTCTCAAAGTAATCTTTAGCGACTAAGTAAATTTCACATTTGATGGACACGTCAATAAGCCAAACTGTCGAATTTGGGCTGATGAATATCCAAGAATAATTCAAGAAAAATCAATACGTCTAAAAAAATTAAATATTTGGTTTACATTTTGGTTACGATTAACAATTGATCTTTATTTTTTTTTAAGATCAAGGTGGCAATGCTGTTACAACTAATGCTGCATATTATTCCAAGATGCTACTCGATACTGTGATCTTGCTGCTGCTGCCGCTCGAAGCTAATTTTTTTTTAAAACAAGTTTGTGTTCGAAACCTGATTTTTGACAACTTTTTTTATGAAATCACTGATCATTTTTTTTAAATACAATCACGGTACAAAACACTAATTGCACAAATCCGACTGGCACCTGGCCGGATTTTTTTGTAATAAATCTAGATGTAGTAATTAAATCTTCGAAATGTCTTTTTCAGAAATATCTCAACATGATAAATCCTGAAATGACTTAAAATCTATTAGTAAATATACACGAAATTCTTTCCTTCATTTTTAAAATTCTTATTTTACCGTTTTAGAAAAAAAATTGGAAAATAATTAGTACTTATTTAATTAAGTTCCATATAATGCATAAGAATACATACAAATTTTCTTTTATATCAAAAACGTCTGAATTGTAATATTTAATATTGGATAATAAAATAGAGATAAAGAAACAGACCCTTTTTATTACCTTGTTAAGAGGCACCGACACGTAATGACGTGTAATAAAAAAATATCATAACCATGAATAAGAAATACATTTTACTTATCTGTTTTTCTTTCCTAGTTAGCTAGCGGTGAGTTATTACTGTTAAATAAACGCTATTAGAAACCATTTAGAGCACTAATTGACTTTAACATTTGCAGTTCTTGTGATTTAGATAAAGAATCCCGCAAGCCATTGTGATCAAGTCTCTATGGACACAAAGTCAATAAATGGATGGATTAGAAATTATCGAGTGTAGAATCAGTAAAAAAAAAAAAAACGCTAAGAAAATACTATTTTTGCGTTTTTTAAAGACTTATTTTGACTAGAACATGATTTTGTGCAACATTCCAAAGGAATTATATATTTTTTGGGTTGATAATTATGAATATAACAATTATTTTGATCCATTTCGTTCTTACTTTCGAATATTGGCTATTTTGGCCATTTCTGGAGTCTTTTTTTGATTTAATTCGTTTAGAATATATTTTTGCGAAAACTTCTAATGGAATTTTATGTTTTTGAGTTAATAATTACGAATATAATAATTATTTTGCACCAGTTTGATCCTACTTTCCAATAGCGTTTATTTTTGGCCAACTTTGAATCCTTTTCAGGATTTAATTAGACTAGAACATATAAAAGTTGTACTTATTTTCAACGACTCTAAGGAAATTGTTAAGAAAGAATTGTGAAAGTTATATGGCTAAAAATTAACGCTATTCAAATTATTATATTCCTAATTGGCAACTCAAGAAATATAAAATTCCGTCAGAATCTTTCGCAAAAATATGTTCGAGACGAATTAAATCAAAAAAAGACTTCAGAAATGGCCAAAATGGCCGAAAGTAGTTTTACGCGAGTTTTAAATGCACATTTTGCGAAGTAGGCTTTGGACGGAGCGGCCATATGGTCTAATTCAATTGTTTACTCGTGGTTGTCAAATTTTACTTCAGTTATTGAACTGTCAAATAATACGCAATGAAATTTGAAAATTACGAAAAATGGGATATGATAGTGTGTTTTATACAAACCGGAGAAAATTTGGAAGAGGCAAGTAATTTGTACCACGAACGGTATTCAGAGAGGCGTCAACCCTTCAAGGATATATTCACTCGATTGTGACATAACCTAGTTAATAGTGGCCAGTGTGAAAACAAACGACCCAAAAATTATGCATCAAACAGGGATAAGGAGTTAGAAGAAATAGTAGTTTTAGGAACTATAGGAAATAATCCGAATACTTCAACCCGACAGTTAAAATAATCCACTGGACTACCAAGAACTAACGTAAATCATATTTTGAAGAAGCATAAATTCAGGTCATATAGGACAAGAAAAGTTCATCATCTTAGAGACGGAGATTTTCAACGGCGCCGGCGTATGGATTTTTGCCAATGGTTTCTGGAGAATCGTAACCATGTTCTGAATTTTTCATTAAATTGCATTTGGACAGACGAAGCTCATGTAAGCAATGCAGGTATTTTTAACCATTACAATTCTTATACGTGGGCACACGTTGTGGAGCAAAGAAGTCAAGGTAGATTTGGATTTAATGTGTGGGCAGGAATTTTTAGAGGCAGGGTTATAGGTCCATTTATTTACGAAGGAACACTCACCTCTCAGAGATACTTAGAAATTTTAAGGCAGCAAATAGAACCTCTTGTTGATGAACTGCCATTAATGGACCTTAGAAATATGTTTTTCCAACACGAGGGGGAACCCTCTCATAACGCTGCAGTTATCAGTAATTGTTTATCTGTCAATTTCGACAATAACTGGATAGCTAACCAAGGTCCGAACTGTTGGCCGGTAAGGTCGGATTTAACACCCATGGACTTCTATCTCTGGGGAAGATTGAAAGACCTAATTTTTAAATTGCCGACACACACCAGGCAAGAGTTAGAAGTCGCAGTGATACAAAGTTTTGCAGCTCTCACTTCTCTTGAACTAATCAACTCGGTAAGAAGTGTCCAGTAAAGGTGCCGTCTATGTGTAAATGAAACTGGTCGACATTTCGAACATCTCTTATAGAAAATTGTTTGGTTTTTGTAAATTACACTGTTGAAATCCACGTGAAAATTCGTTTTAGCTATATGGATCGTCAACCTTCGTGAGAAGACGACGTCGTAAGAAGCAGAAAAGAGTGAACTCACTTATAAAACAGACATACTTAAGGTATTTTGGCCATCTCAGCAGCAGACATAAGCTGGAATCACTGGCCATTCAGGAAAAGGTTGAAGGCAAGCTCTACATATTGAAGATCGCCTTCACACTGGGTGGATTAATGAAATAGTTAACTAGGAAGTCGTTGTATGGAGCATCAGAGCACGCACAGAATAGAGAACAGTGGTAAATAATAGTTCAAGGATTTAGGAGGAGGATGAAACCACATACAGAAAAACAAGTTTAATTATTGCCAATTAAATATTTTTATTTAAACTGTACCTTAAGAGACATGTTTATGATAATTAGCATACATACAAAAATGCCAGATTAGGCAAAAAAAAGTTATAAAATACTAATACGCTTAGGAGAATTTTTATAATAACATACAAATACTCCATAAGCTGTGTTCTCTGGTGTATCTTCTTTTTTCAAGCATTGATCGATAAGTAAATTTGCTGCGTTAGGGTCATCAATAGCTTGGGTCAATTTTTCTCTGATAACTTCAGTTTGGAATTCACCAGCTTCATTTTGGAAACCAACCTTCTTGGCCATGCAGAATGCAAATTTCTTTAGTTTTTCGTCATCGCTGAAGTTTCCTTGGCGAGCGTTCTTGACAAGTTCTGGATTAATCCCGGTTTCACCAATACAAGCACTGCTATCAGCTTTAATTTTTTGTCTTCTTTCATCAGTCAGATCAGCCTGCAAACACAAGTATTATAATAAATCTAATTATTGTCGGTATACAATGAGTTTCCTATTATTACAATGTAATACTGCAATTAATTAGGACAATAACTATTACATACGGTACAATATGGAGAAATTATTTTTAAATTTGCAGTGTTTGCGGAAGTAAATATTTAAATAGATAATCATTTAATATAAAAATAACAACAAAAACACTCTTCGGAAATGTTCATTTGAATACGTTTTTGATCGATTGTTAACAAACGCGGCACTCATCGATCGGAAAGCTTTCTCATACTCTAAACATAGTGCAAAATGTGATGAACACAGCCTATCTAAATGTTTATAATGTCTACGAGCTGGCTTAGCTTCAGTCGGCGATCATTTAGCACGCTATTGTAAATTTTTATCACAATCTCGTCGGCTGTAGAGGTTTTCGGGCGCCCCTGACAGCTAATCATCTCGAATGGATGTTTGACCATGTTTAAATTGAGTACCTCGCTTTTTAATTATACAAAATGAAGGGGAAGAATCATTTAAGGCGGCGTTTATTTCATTTTAAATGTCCATAGAGTTAAGCCTTTTAAAACGTAATATGCTAGAATAGCTCGCATTCAAATTTTATCTATTTTATAGAAAATGTTAAGACTTTTTTTTGCACGATTAATACATAAAAACACCTAAACACAAGTGTCTGAAATTTCACAGCACGCCATCTAATAGCTAACACTTAACAAAAATCATAATAGTTTGGTCACCTTGGCGTCATATCTGTGCTAGGCCGAGAACTTTCCGAAAGTCCCTAGTAAAAAGTATTCATTAACCCCGATAGATTATTTTAACTGGCAAAATTTAATTTTCAAATTTATATTTAATTTGTTGTTAAACTTCTTTAATCAGACTAAATATTCCTCAAGTTATTTTAAATTGTTTAGTAAAGTAAGTAAAAGCCCTTATGGTCTTTTTTGTACCCTGTTGTACTAAATAATAATGGCTTAAACTGATAAAACTTACTTAGAACTGTTAATTCTCATGAAATAAAAAGGGATCAAAGACGTAACTTGGATTTTGAGCAGGGAATATTTTATTTATCTTTAAAAATATGATATATACACGTTCACATTAAATTTTCCACTTTGTTGTATTATATACAAAGGGCGTCTTTTCTAGGTTTATTATGTAACTAGTCGTGCCCGCGGCTCCGCTCGCGTGGACATGATTCACTATTATCGTAACTGCTCATTTCTTATATTATCTCACGTAATAAAATATATCCTATAATCTGGCCAGAGAACATATGTATGAATTAAAAAAAAACACGAAATCGGATAAATGGTTCACGCCATTACCACTGTGAATTAAGGAATGATCTGACAATGTTACATGTTTTCAAAATCACTGACTTCTGAATGTTTCTGTGTATGTTTGTGTTGAGTCCCAATTGTATTAAGTGAGATGTGAGTGTTGTTGATTTTTATTTTAGTATTATTGTTTTTGTTCTTCTTTCTCACTTTTGGTTAATGTGGATCCATGTTTGGCTGACGGGCCTAAACCAAGTCAGCTTATTATTATTTTGGTTCTTCTTTCTCACATTTGGTCAATGTGGTTCCATGTTTCCCCATTATATTATTATATAACCTGGTCAGAGAACATATATATGGATTAAAAATAAACACGTAAATCGGATAGCTCGTTCTCGAGTGATAAGCGCACTAACGGACAGACAATACACATAGAGACGTTGCATTTTATATATATTCTATTCTTTATTACATGATATTTTTCCACATTTAATGGTTTAGGTAGCGATTGAATCACTATTATCGTCACCGCTTATTCCTTATGTTACCTAACGTATTAAAATATATCCTATAACCTGGCCAGAGAACATATGTATGTTTTAAAAAAAGCACGTAAACGAGATAAGTAGTTCTCTAGTGATAAGCACACTAACGGACATACAGATAGGCAGACAGACAGATAGAGAGACAGACAGAGAGACGTTGCATTTTATATATATTATATTCTCTGCTACATGATATTGTTTCATATTTAATGGTTTAGGCAGTATATTGCAGGAGAACGCACTAGCGCCAAACTTTTTTCCGACTTGATTCACTATTATCGTCACTGCTTATTTCTTATATTACCTAATGTAATAAAATACATCCTATATCCTGTCCAGAGAACATATGTATCAATTAACAAAAAACACGCAAATCAGATAAGTGGTTCTCGACTGATAAGCGCACTAACGGGCAGACAGACAGGCAGACAGACAGGCAGACAGACAGGTAGACAGACAGAAAGACATTGTATTTTATACGTACATATATATATATATATATATATATATATATATATATATATATACTCATATATATATATATATATATATATATATATATATATATATATATATATATATATTTTTTTTTTTTTTTTTTTTGTTTGAGTGTAAGGTTCTTTGATCTTGGTATATATATATATATATATATATATATATATATATATATATATATATATATATATATATAGTATATATTTTATATTTTACGTGTTCTTGGAATTAGATCATTAAAACTATTCTTGGATCTGTTATATATTTATTGACGTTTCGACCTTCAGAAGAGGTCTTCTTCAAAATTTGCTCTAAAAGATGACTTTAGAAGAAATAAATATAGGTAGTAATTAATTAGTTTGTTGTGTATTTCGGGGTTACAATATTTGTATCTTTTCGTAGTTTTTAATTTAAGACACTAAACTGTATACATTAATGAGGGCCTTACCTTGGAAGGTAGTTCATTTGTGTGGGGTGTTAATTTTAAATCACTGTTAAAATCACATTTTTACTTTCTACAAACAAACCACTTAACTTGAAGGACTTTATATGACTGGTAGGTAGAAACGGTTTAGGTTACATCTGATTTTTCGTTTGTTGCAGTGGGTGTCAACTGAATATGAACTGATTCGAGTATTTCTCTTTTTTTTGTATTTATTTCGGTGTTGATAATTTTGATGTTTTTAAAATCAAAGGTATGCCTTTTATTTATTTCATGATTCGTAAGAGCTGCACTGTTTTTTTTGTCGTATTTATGGCCTTTGATTCTATTTTCTAGATATTGGCTTGTTTGCCCGACGTATATTCCTTCGCAGTTATTACATTTGATTTCGTAGACTATGTTACTTTCTTATTATTTGGGGTTTTGGTTTTAAGCCTGGAAAAATTGGATGAGAGCAGATTATATGACTTGTAACATAACCGAATTTTGTAGTTTTCAAAAAGTTTTTTGAGTGGTTGGGATAGTCCATTTATAAACGGTAAAGCAATATAATGTTTTATGGTTGTTGTTGGTTGGTTTTTTACTTATTATGGTATTGTAAAAGAAATGTATTCGTTGTTTGAAGATTTTGTTTATAAAGTACATCATCTATTTATTAAGTGTTAATGCTTCTTTAGCTTTGGTTATTGCACTCTCTCTTGTATTCTGTGTCAGAAAGCTTGATTGCTATCTGCTAGACCTATGATTACAGATTTTTTTTGGGAATTCAAGTGGAGTGATTCATAATTAAGGTATCTAGATGACCATGTATTTTTAGTATACCATTCGGTTTTTATATTTTCATTATTGTGGTGTAAAGTTACATCTAAGAAATTTATCTTATTGTTGTCTTCTGTTTCGAATGTGAATTGAATATTTTTGTGGTATCCGTTGAATTTTTGTAAGATATAATTAATTTGGTTTTTAGGTATAGCGGTCAAACAATCATCAACGTATCTGTAAAAAAATGGAATGTTGAAGTTTAATTTTGGTATGACATCAGTTTCTAAGTCTTCCATTACTAATTGTGCAATCACGCTAGAAATAGATGCTCCCATTGCACACGCATCTATTTGTTCGTAAATTTTATTTTCGTATTGGAAATACATCGATTTTAGAATAAGTTCTGTTGCGTTAATCAATTCACTCATAGGGATGTCGGTGAATTGTTTAATTTTATTCCAGTTTTTCTTAATGGTTTTAACGGTTAATGCTATGGGTATACTGGTTTATAGTGATATGACGTCCAGAGATATTAAGATATAATTATTTGGAAGTTTCATGTTTTTAAGTTTATTCTTAAATTGGAAAGAATCTTTAATGTAGTGGTCATTTTTATATAAGATTTTTTGTAAGATATCTTTCAGGTGTTTGGAAAGTGAAGTAAATGGGTATTGGATACATGATGCAATGGGTCGTAATGGAACGTTTTCTTTATGGAGTTTTGGAAGACCATATATTTTTGGAGGAACTGCATTCCGGATTTTCAGTGATTTTGCAGTGTTAGGAGATATATATTGTTTTTGTTCCCCTTGATCAATTAGTTTATTGTTATTTTTTTGGTATATGTTTGTTGGGTCTAATTTAATTTGTTTATAGGTTTTTTTATCACTTAATAAATTTTTCGTTTTGTTTTGGTAAACACTTGATTTCATAATAACTGTTTTGTTGGTTTTATCTGCTCTTAATATTTTTATTTGAGGATTTCCTTTTAAAATTTTTTTAGTTTTTCTTAAGTTTTTTGATAGATCTGTGGTTTTGTTTTGACTTTTTAGTTTGTTTTTGAAATTCGTTAAGATATTGCAAGTTTTTGATCTATGTTTGTCTTTTTCGCTATTTGTTAAGTGATTAATGCTTGTTTCTACATTTGCTATTATATTATGAACTGGCAGTTGTGATTCGTTTGTTATTTCCATAGCGAAGTTTGGTCCTAAGCTGAGGATTTTTGCAGTGTAATCTGGGACTGCCACATCTGCGAGGTTTTCAATCCAACCGTCAGTCGTTTTTTTGTCTTTAATGTGACCCTTATTTGAAAGCTCTTTTATTTTTTTAAATAGTTTTTCGCATTTTTTTTGGTTATTGGATTTTAAAATATTAAATGTGTGTATTGGAATATTTGATTTAATAATGTTTTCAATATTAATAATTTATTTTTGCAATTTGTCGATATAATTATATTATTAATGGTTTAAGCAGTATCTTGTAAGAGAACGCGCTAGCAGCAAACTTTTTTCCGACTTGATTCACTATTATCGTCACTGCTTATTTGTTATGTTATCTAACGTAATAAAATATATCCTATAACCTAGCCAGAGAACATATGTTTGTTTCAAAAAAAAGCACGTAAATCGGATAAGTGGTTCTCCAGTGATAAGCGCACTAACGGACAGACAGAGAGACGTTGCATTTTATATATATTATAGATTTAGCCGTGTCAGTTCCTGATATACAGATACGTATTTTATTTAGTAGTTAAAAAATTTGAATATAAAGGTTATAACGTGGAACACAATATTTAAATTTTACGCAACTTGCAACAATATTCAAAATAATGAAAAAACTCTATGGCAATATAGTTTCTTCAACATCACAAGTTTTTGATTAGAACAGATATTTCTTGGATTGACGAGAACAGCACTTTAATTAACTAATTGGTTGAACTGTAAAAAAATAAAACTTGTTGGTAGCATTACAGGGTAAAAATTAGTATTATTAGGAAATATTCCTATACTGTATAGTGAGGATCTACATTTGTTATCGGTTAAAATTTCAAGAAGAATTAGGCTAGGATGGCGCGCATTCAGAAAATTCAGTCTGTTATTCAAAAAGGCAGACATCCCACATACGCTAAAGACTAAAGTTTATGATTAGTGCATCCTACCCTTGATTACGTATGGCGCTGAAACTTCGGTCGGGATAAAACTTAAATATAGAAGAAGAAACAAGGGGATCCGTGAACAAACGGAAGTAAAAGATATTATAAAACCTGTAACAGAAAGAAGGTGGCAGTGAGCTGGATATACGGCACTCACGACTGATGATCGATGGACCAAGTAAACGATAGAATGGAGATCACGAAAACAGAAAAGGAGTGTAGAACTTTAAAAAACAAGATGACGGGACGATATACAGAGGGTTATGGGCATTGGATGGATGACAACATCTACAAATAAATTATTATGCAAGTTCAGGGGGAAGGCCTACACCAGGCTTAAGATAGAACTAAGTATATAGTGTATAGTAATAGCGTGGATTTATATCTTTTAAGGAGTAACGGAAAGGTAAAAGTACGTGTCGTAATTCGTCGATCAAAGAGTCAACAGAGGTAGTAATATTTATATTTTAATCATATGACAAATTTTAAATCAGTACTTTATACTAACTATATTTTAAAAAACTGATTTTAGTTAGGTTTGAAGATATTCTGTGCCATCTTTGGTGAAAAACTCAAAAAATACAATGGATAATTGGTTCAGGTATTCGATTTTCTCATTTTCTTTTTTGTACAGTTTGGCTAAAATTTAATGACCATATACAATTGTCTGGTAATGTAGAAAACAAAAAATATCCGACCCGTTACTACTATTTAATTAACCCTTGTGGCGGCCGTGGTGTATGTTCAATAATAAAAATGTTTTATCATTTCAGTTAGGCATTAAACTACTATTTAATAGAGATGAGCAAAACAAATTATAAATTGACATTCAGAAAATCTTAAATTATTCGAGCTTATATACACTTAAATAGTAAAAACTATTTTTTTTTAGTGTTCAGTACGGAACACTTATGGGATCACTTCGGTGTCCGTATGTCTGTCTGTCACACCCGATTTTCTCCGAAACTATATATAAAGTTGAAATTTGGCCCAAATATCGGAACTGATAGCTCAATCAGAGCCGTGTAGTTAAATTTTGACTTAAGGGGTTAACTTGCAGGCAAGTGAATAAAAAAAAACCTAAGATCATCGAGTGGAGTATCAGATGAAGGCTTGTAAAATCACGAGTGAAAAAATATAAATGACGTAATACTTGTGCACACTTTTTATTGTATTACTGAACAAAAACCCTGTCCACTTACCCTATTTCGAAAAGTAATTTTTGAAAAAATTCTGGTATTTTCTTCATAAAATGTAGACTAAGTAAAAAATGATCACGAGTGGATTACGTTTGACAATTCCTCTGGTATAAAAAAACTATGAGCAATGGCAATATCGAGTAGGTTTCCTGACACTATGGTGGTGATAAATATATTTTCATTACCGCGCGTCGTTCCTATAGCAACAAAATAATTTTATTTTATTTGTTTACTAGTCGTGCCCGCGGTTTCGCTCGCGTGGATTTCATTCATATTATCGTCACTGCTCATTCCTTATATTACCTAACGTAATAAAATATATCCCATAACCTGGCCAGAGAACATATGTATGAATTTAAAAAAAAAAAACACGTAAATCGGACAAGTAGTTCTCGAGTAATAAGCGCACAGACAGGCAGAGAGAGACGTTGAATTTTATATATAATATATTCTTTGTTAGATGATATTGTTCCATATTTAATGGTTTAGGCGGCGTATTGCAAGAGAATTGATCCACTAATATCATTACTTATTCCTTATGTTACCTAATGTAATGAAATATATCCTCTAATCTGGCCAGAGAACATATGTATGTTAAAAAAAAAACATGTAAATCGGATAAGCAGTTCTCGAGTGATAAGCGCACTAACGGACAGACAGGCAGACAGAAAGACGTTGCATTTTATATATTATATTCTTTGCTAGATAATGTTGTTTCATATTTAATGGTTTAGGCTGTGTTAGCGCCAAACTTTTTTCCAATTTGATTCACTATTATGTTACCTAACGTAATAAAATATATCATATAACCTGGTCAAAAAACATACGTATGTTTAAAAAAAAAAAAACACGTAAATCAGATAAGTGGTTCTCTAGTAATAAGCGAACTATATATAAATATATATATATGTATATATATATATATATATATATATATATATATATATATATATATATATACATATATATATATATATATATATATATATACATATATATATATACATATATATATATATATATATATATATATATATATATATATATATATATATATATACGAGGCTGGTTTGAAAAGTCTGCGCAAAAATAAAAACTACTTATGTGTTTGGGGTAAACCTTTTTTATTTTTCGACATAGTCTCCTTTTAGGCTTATACACTTCGTCCAACGATGTTCTAGTTTGTTGATTCCTTCCGAATAATAGGATTTGTCCAAGTCTGCAAAATATCCATTAGTGTCTGCAATCACCTCCTCGTTTGAATCTCGTGAAAATCTTTGTCCCGCCAGCCATTTCTTCAAATTGGGGAACAAATAGTAGTCCGAGGGAGCCAAGTCTGGAGAATAGGGGGGATGTGAAACGAGTTGGAATCCTATTTCCATTAATTTTGCGACCACAACTGCTGAGGTGTGTGCTGGTGCGTTGTCGTGATGGAAAAGGACTTTCTTGTGGGCCAATCGCGGGTGTTTTTCTTGCAGCTCGGTTTTCAAACGGTCCAATAACGATGAATAATATTTACCTGTAATAGTTTTACCCTTTTCCAGATAGTGGATGAGGATTATCCCTTGCGAATCCCAAAAGACAGTCGCCATAACCTTTCCGGCCGAAGGAACGGTCTTCGCCTTTTTTGGTGCAGATTCCCCCTTGGTAACCCATTGTTTAGATTGTTGTTTGGTCTCAGGAGTATAGTAATGTATCCATGTTTCATCCACAGTGACGAAACGACGTTTAAAGTCCTCCGGATTCTTCTGGAACAGCTGCAAACCATCCTTGCAACACTTCACACGATTCCGTTTTTGGTCAAGCGTGAGCAATCGCGGCACCCATCTTGTGGATAGCTTTCTCATGTCCAAATGTTTATGCAAAATATTATGTACCCGTTCAGTCGAGATGCCCACAGCACTAGCAATCTCACGCACCTTAACTCTTCTGTCATCCATCACCATACCATGGATTTGATCAATGATTTCTGGAGTCGTAACCTCCACAGGCCATCCAGAACGTTCAGCTTCACTTGTGCCCATATGGCCAGTCCGAAAATTTTGAAACCACTTATAAACTGTTCTAATCGAAGGTGCAAAGTCACCATAATGTTTATCAAGCTTCTCTTTAGTCTCCTGAGGCGTTTTGCCTTTCATAAAGTAATGTT
Organism: Pachyrhynchus sulphureomaculatus; assembly: GCA_019049505.1. Taxonomy (NCBI): domain Eukaryota; kingdom Metazoa; phylum Arthropoda; class Insecta; order Coleoptera; family Curculionidae; genus Pachyrhynchus; species Pachyrhynchus sulphureomaculatus. The sequence goes on from CM032446.1 coordinate 243,139,864, forward strand.
TAATCACCACACGAAATTCTTTTTCGTCCATTTCTTGAAAATCACTCGACTTCCTTGATTCACACGAATGCCAAACACAAAGAAATAGACCAATATGGCTGAAACTTGGTGTGCGTTCATTCAAGAGATGCTACTAACTAAACATGACCTCGATACGCGCCGATGGTGCCATCTCTTGGACTTTGCACGGACTTTTCAAACCAGCCTCGTATATATATATATATATATATATATATATATATATATATATATATATATATATATATATATATATATATATATTATATATATATATATATATATTAGAGAGAATTAAACAAATTTTTTGGTAGTAAATATTTGACACTTTATTACCAGATTCCAGATTGAGCTAAACTGATTTATTGCCTAGTAGGTAGCTAAGATGCTGTAACTATTATCCATTATAGACGTGGGAAAAAAACGTGAAAATTCATATTGGATCTTGAGATATATACATGTCAGGAACTTTTTGTATTTATTTTAAAAGCAATCATCGTACGGAACACTAATTGCGCAAGTTCCACTTGTACCCGGCCGGTTTTTATTTGGTGTAGTGAGGCTAAATAATAATACATTGAATTTTAATGCACAAAGGTTAGTGAACTATTTTTTAACGTCATTTGAAGGAAATATTACGATAATTGACACTAGTAAACAAGCATTAACATTAAAATTTAATGATAATGACGCTATTCTAAACATTATTTGAAAGGAATAAATTACTTTGAGATTGAAAAGAGATGACAAAAATTGACGGAATAAAAATTAATATTTACATTTTATGCGCCAAACTCTTTTTTTTTTTTTTAAATTACGTACTTGTAGACAGGTCTTGACCAACCAATCGACAAAAACAGTACCCAAAAATAACTAATAATCTTCTCTAAACAGCTGGCACATGATTTAGTTAACACGTTGCCACAACTGACAGTTGATATCTTTCTCCAATGTGCTATGCTAAAGTCTCTTTTTAGCGTTCTGTCAGTGTTTGTCCGTCTGTCTGTCTGTTCGTCTGTAGGTCTATCACACCCTATTTTCTCCGAAACTATTGGACATAGAAAGTTGAAGTTTGGTACTAATATAGGAATTGATGGCTTTATCAGAGCCGTGTAGTTTTGAACGTTCAGTTTTGACTTAATGGGGTGTTTACCAGGCCATCGAGTGGGGTATTAAAAGCAAGCTTATAGAAAATTTTGAAAAAATTCTGGAATATTTTCCACAGAGCATAGATTGAACGAAATTTATCACGAGTGCATTAATAACACAGGCCAACGATGAAGAAATTTTTTTAATAATTTTAACTGATTCCTATGTTTTTGATGTGCTGAGTCCGAAAATAATAATAAAAAAGTCTTATCACCCACCAATTTTTCACATTTTAATATTCAAAATGTGAAAAGTTTATTTTTTATCATTCGAATGTTATTAGGTTGGCAATAAAATCAGAAATTTTATAAGGTTGGGCAGTAAACTCAAATGTTATTAGGTTGACAGTTCCGAAAAATGTCACAGCTGTATTTTCTTCCAGTTAATATAACCTCGCATTGCAATGTTTAACCCATGTACTTTAATTCACATTCAAAGTATGGCTAATCGTGGTTGTAAAAACTCTCCCAACACTTTTTGTTATATATGTGGTGAGCTTGTAGTTAAAAAAACATCAAACCAACATTACTGACTTTGTATATTTTGGTGTAGAAATCGATAATCAAGGAAAATGTTGGACTCCTCACAAAGTATGTTTGTTTGTGTCGAGGATCTTAGGAAATGGTATAAGAAAGAAAAGAAAGCTTTTAAATTTTTCAGTACCCATGGTATGGAGAGAGCAAGAAAATCATTCAAATGATTGTTATTTTTGCAGCGTTGATGTTTCTGGACGTAACTCCAAAAATAAGAAAGTAATTGTCTATCCTAACTTTACTTCAGCTAAATCGGCCGGTAGGACATGGACCGGGACTTTCTGTCCTTGAGCCACCTGAGTCTATTGATGACGTTATACAGTCCAGTCCCGAATTTAATGAAAGTCGACCGGATGATGATGAGTTTCAATGTTTTCTAGAAAACTTAAAACCACAGCTAAGTTAAATGATTTAGTGAGACATTTGGGTTTGACTAAGGAAAAAGCGGAATTGCTTGGTTCTAGGCTGAAAGAAAAACATTTATTGGAATTTGGAACATCTATTTACTATTATAAAACAAGAGATCAAAAGTTTGCTCAATTTTTCAAGCAGGAAGAGGATTTGATTTACTGCCATGATATTGGTAGTCTAATGAACGAATTTGGCCATTGAGTACAAGAAGGAAGATTGGAGGCTTTTTATAGACTCATCAAAAACTAGTTTAAAAGGTGTTCTGTTACACAACGGAAATACTTATGCTTCACTGCCTGTTGCTCATTCAGTTCATATGAAAAAAACTTACGAAAATCTTAACATGATTTTACAGAATATTATCTATCCAGCTGACGATTGGATGCTATATGGAAATTTAAAAGTTGTCTCCATGATCCTTGGTCAATAAAAGGGATTTACAAAGTTTCCATGTTTTATATGTGAGTGAGACAGCAGAGCAAGGGATTAACATTGGTCCAAAAAACAATGGCCCAGACCTGACACAAGCCAGCTTAAATTTTTTTTAAATTTGATCTCCTTAATTTCAAATATCAATAATTCCAAAACAGTTCAATTTAGATATATGATATCTTAGACAAATAATATCTAGAATTTTTAGTAGGACTCCAAAATAAAATAATATAATAATAAAAATTTAAGGTAAGGTAAGGCGTGACAGTTTAAAACATTTTATTGCCAATTGTTCAAAGATTTTCTTGATACATGCTGTAGAATCATTATTCCATACATATGGGGCATCCTATATATATATATATATATATATATATATATATATATATATATATATATATATATATATACATATAAATATCATACATATATATATATATATATATATATATATATATATATAATATATATATATATATATATATATATATATATATATATATATATATATATATATATACAGTCCCTGGCCAAATTATTAGACGCACTGTATTTTTTTTAGTAATTTTATGTTTCTTAAGAGTTTTTATGCAATAATGGTATATTTAAACTACAATATTATTGATTTTTATTTAAAAGAATTGTTGTAGACTACATATTTGTATTTATTTTTAACATATGGCAACACTGTGTTGACAAAGTGATACATGAACGTAAACAAGTACAAATCTGTATCAGTCGCGATCGGAATCGAGTCAGGTACGGAGGTGTTTCTGTGGCTTTATGGACTGTGATTGTTTGTTTAACAGTTTTATACTACTCAGTTATTAGTTTATTTTGTATGCAGTGTTTTAAAAAAGTAATTGGACTATTTTCATTATGGGTAGAAAAGGCGATCTTTCACCACGTAAAAAAGCTGAAGTGAAGGCCTTGTGATTGCGAAAACATTTACAAACCGAGAAATATCACGAAGATTGGAGGTTTTTGAAGCTAGTGTACGACGCATAAAAAAGAAAATTGAGTCAGGGAAGGAATTAAGCCCGAAAAGAAAGAAAAGATGCGGTAGAAAACCAATTTTCACTCCACGGTCAGAGAGATGTTTGAAAGAAAATTTGTGTAGGAAAACAGATTTGCTACCACAAAGGTAATAAAATCACAACTCCAGGATGCTAGCGTAAATGCTTCTGAGCGCACTGTTCGAAGAAAATTGAAAGAATTAGATTTTAAGGCCTGTCGCCCCGCCAGGAAGCCCAAGTTAACAGCTGCAATGAAAGCAAAGCGCCTGAAGTGGGCCAAACAATGGCAAGACAAAGATGTGGACTTCTGGAGATCGGTAAGATACAGCAATTTAATCAATAATTGATACGTTATTATCATTTTCAGTTAAATAAAGCAAATAAACATGGAAGTTTATATATTTTTCCTATTTTTGACAGGTCTGCTTCAGTGACGAAAGCACATTCGAAATTTTGCAGAATAAAGCTCAGTATGTGCGTCGTCATCATGGAGAAAAGTTTCATCCTGATTGTGTCGTTCCGACGGTTAAACATCCCACCAAAGTGATGATTTGGTCAGTCATCAGCGGCAAGGGCACTGGACGTCTGTACGTCGTCAAAGGAATAATGAGGCAAGATCAGTACAAAGAAGTATTACAAAATCGGTTGATTCCGCAGCTCAGAGAATGGTTTCCAAATGGGGAACCATTCACTTTCATGCAAGATGGAGCTCCCTGCCACACTGCTCGGTCTGTTAAAGCTTTTTTGGCAGAAAAAAATATCCCTCTGTTGGATTGGCTAGGGCTAGCCCTGATATGAACCCCATTGAAAATGTGTGGGAGCTGACGAAAAGAGAAGTGGCTAAAGATGTGATTACCAACAAAACCAGCTCCTAGAAAAGATTATTCATGTGTTGAATCATCATCCTCAAATGCAGGAGACAGTACAATCTTGCATTGATAGCATGCCGCGCAGAATTAAAGCTTTGATAGCGGCTAAAGGTGGCTCAACTAAATATTGACTTTTACTAACATTAATTTCACTTTTCTTTAAAACTTAATAAACTTATGCTTTTCTAAATTAATGCTGTTTTATTTATGTCAAATAAATAGGTAATTGATTGGATAATATAAAAATAAAAAAACAAATCAATTTAAAATAATAAAACGGTACAATATCACTCGGTAATTAATATTTTACATGAAATCTTGCAGTGCGTCTAATAATTTGGCCAGGGACTGTATATATATGATACACAATACCCAATAAATAATAAATATTCGCTTGTAAAGTACAATTTTTTCGCATATTTATAGGCCAGGTGTTAAACCTGGCGAGAGGAACATTTTGCATAAAACTTTAGAAGACCCAAAAAAGATTCTTCTACCACAACTACACATCAAGTTAGACTTAATGAAACAATTTGTGAAAGCTTTGCCCAAAGATGGTGAATGTTTTAAATATTTGTGTAAAAGATTTCCTCGTTTATCAGAAGCCAAACTGAAAGAAGGGGTTTTCGTTGGGCCTGATGTCCATAAAATGATGTTCGGTTCCAACTTTGAAGCAAGGATGATTACAAAGGAAAAGGAGGCTTGGATATCATTTGAAAAAGTTGTGACTAAGTTTTTGGGCAATGTGAAAGACCCTAACTATGAACTTATCGTAGCCAGAGGCAGCTAACAAGGGGAACGGTTCCATCAGGACAAAAAGGAGATGGAGAAACGGCACCAGGGACGGTGGAATATCAACATGATGGGTGATTACTTTTGGTCACTTCATAGAGAACAACAAGATGAATCACATTCGAGAAAAAGTTGTACAAGAAACTTTACAGAGAAAAGGGACAGGAAATACAAAAAAATAAGCACCTAAAATATTCGCATTGAAATGAAATATATTATCGTGAGTAAAAATTGTAGTCTAATCAAATAAAAGTACGGTTTAAGTTTTTATTTTTTACGTATCGAATTTTCCCCATTTTGAAATTTAATCGATGTCATATTGTGAGAGAACTGTGGATGATACAAAAAAAACTGATACTAGATACGGTTTCAGCACCCAAAAATACATAACACTTAGATGTATTGGTTTAAAAAGTTTTTACAAATATTTTTTGGTTGGCCTGTAATTTATCTGGTATATATAAAAAACAAAAATTTCAAGGTTACCAGTTTTCAGTAAAGATCGGAAAAAAACTTTGTTGAAAACTTATTTGGGGTGTGTTTTGGGAAGTCATTGTTAATTTTATACCCCCGTAATAAAAATTTTTATTTCAAAAGCAATCAACGTATGGAACACTAATTGTGCAAGTCCCACTTGTACGGTTATTAAATAATAAGATTAATTTATAGATATAATAAAAGGGAAAAATATTACTTACATCGACATAAATGGAAGCTCCAATAATCAAAACTGCTAAAACAAAGGTTTTCATTGTTGAAATAGTAACTAGTACAGTTGAGCTTCTGGTGTTTATCAGACAATATCTTGGACAGATCTGACTTAGTTATGCATAAAAATGAAGCCTTTATATATGTTTCTTTTTACAGTTAATCTTTCATCTCCTTTATCCCCAGATCGGTCCATCCAAATTAAACTTTGGACCGTTTTACTATTTCAAACACCTAGATGGACTTTGGACTTTGGACTCTGAGTTTTAAGATTTAAAGAAATTTGCATTATTTAACAACTAAAAAACGTGTATTTGGGATAACCCTATTATTTATTTATGTAAAAATGTGAAAGTGTAAAACAGGCTGTACATTCGACTTTTAGAAATCGTTTTGTATAGTCATTTATTAAAAGTAGAGAAGCAAATTTAAATAGTTCTTTAACCTACACATTAAAAGTCTTCAACCTATAAAATATGATATACTATTATTTGGTGTACTAAAGATTCCTAACAAAACGGGAAACCTAAGATTTTGGCTTATAGTGCAGTAACAAAAGCATTTGATATTGCACAGTTTAGATACAGCAATATTATGATTTTATAATCTTACCAGGAGTATTGTCCTGAGTTTTGGACCTCAAAAAACTTGTACTCTTTTTTTTTTAAATAATTTAAGTTTTCAAAACGCGTTTTTTGAGCTTAAAATGTGAATAACTCCGGTTATATAAGTCGGATCGAGACAAAAAAAAAATAACCAGTCAAGTGCAAGTTGAACTTGTGCAATTAGTGTTCTGTCCGTTGATTGCTTTTAAAATAAAAAAAATTGTTACGGAGGTATAAAATGATCAGTGATTTCACAAAACACACACCAAATGAGTTTTCAAGAAAGTTTGTTTCCAATCTTTACTGAAAATTGATGACCTTGAACTTTTTGTTTTTTTATATACCAGATAAATTATTAAAGGTAATGCACTCGTGATAATTTTCATTCAATCTACACCTCCTGGAGAATATTCCAGAATTTTTTAAAAATTTTTTGACCAGTACTTTTCGAGATAAGGTGGAGGGACAGCGATTTTTCGCGATTTTTTAAAAATAATACAAAGAAAAGTGTGCGCAAGTATTACATTATATATATATTTTTTACTCGTGTTTTCACAAGCTTCCATTTGACACTACACTCGATGAACTACTAAAACATTTTTTTTTTCACTTCCGATTTCACCCCCCAAAATTAACCCCTTAAGTCAAAATTTGACTTTGAAAACTACGCAGCTTTGATAAGCTGCGTAGTTTTGAAGCTATATTATTACCAAATTTCAACTTTCTATGACAAATAGTTTCGGAGAAAATCGCGTGTGACAGATAGACAGACAGACACACAGACAGACACCGAAGTGATCTTATAAGTGTTTCGTACGGAACACTAACAACCGGTCAAGTGCAAGTTGAACTTGCGCAATTAGTGTTCCGCACGTTGATTGCTTTTAAAAGAAAAAAATTTGTTACGGAGGTATGAAATGATCAGTGACTTCACAAAACACACCCTAAATGAGTTTTCAACAAAATTTGTTTTCAATCTCTACTGAAAAGTGATGACCCTGAAATTTTTTTTTATGTACCAGATAAATTATTAAAGGTAATTTTTTCAATATTTTTTGATCAGTACTTTTCGAGATAAGTTGAGGAGACAGCGATTTTTCGAGATTTTTTAAAAATAATACAAAGACAAGTACGCGCAAGTATTACATTATATATATATATATATATATATATATATATATATATATATATATATATATATATATATATATATATATATATATATATATATATATATATATATATATATCTATATATATATATATATATATATTAGTCGTGTTTTCATAAGCTTTCACTTGACACCACACTTGATGACGTAGTAAAAAAATTTTTTTTCACTTCCAATTTCACCCCCCAAAACTAACCCCTTAATTCAAAATTTAACTTTCAAAACTACATGGCTCTGATGAGGCCATCAATTCCTATATTATTACCAAATTTCAACTTTCTATGACAAATAGTTTCGGAGAAACCGAAGTCATCTTATAAATGTTCCGTACGGAACACTAAAAACTCTTTGTAATCAAATTTCCTCGTCGGTTTTAAGTTGCTCAAGTGCGTACATAACCCCTAAAATTGAACAGACAAAAAACTGTTTTTTTTTTCATTTTATTCTACAGGTTGACTAAGTTAATTGATCGGCTTCAAACTTTCAGAAAATATGTATTTTGTTATAGCAAAAATATTAGAAGAATTTACTATTTAAAATTTGAATTGCCCGCCATATTATGCAAATTTGTCAACCCCCACCTTTTTCGTGCCCTTGGTGTGAAATGATCTTATTTTAAAAAAATAAGCTTTACTTAAAAACTATAAGCCTCATTAAATAATATTTGTGATCAAGTTCGAAATTGATATCTCTCTTCGTTCGAGACCGACAGGCGGACAGATAAACAGACCGACAGAAAGGAATTACTATGTTTTCCTTGATTTAGATGCCCTAAAACGTGAAGAAAAGTAAATACCTACCTACCTAAACTTAGTTTTACTTTGCTCTGGAAGTAAATAAATCTCTATGCCATGTTTCCTCCTCCTCAGTCCTATTACTTTAGCAAAAGTTTAGTGGTGTTATGTTTCGATTGCAAGGATCGTGCCCCTGCATGAATCACGGTCCTGAGTGGCATGAATGGTTCTGTGCATGAATTGTCCTATTACCGGCTTCACCTGGTCTGCCCATCGATTAGGAGTTCTTGGGCGTTTCCCATTTATTTTTCCCTCCACCATAAGTTTTTCTAGATCGCTTCTTCTAGAGATATGCCCAAAGTATCGCAAGTATAATTGGTTTATTTTGGTAGATAGACGATTCTTTATACTCATTTGGTTTAGAATAGAGACATTCTAAATCAAATGAGAGTTCGGTGCTGTGTCCAGGGTATCCTCAACATTCTTTTGTATACCCATGATTCAAAAGCGTCAATTTTTCTTCGAGTCACAAGATTTATCGTCCAAGTTTCTGAGGCGTAGGTAGCTATGCGAAATATTAGTGCATTAATTTGTTTATTTTGCGATATTGCGGAGTCATTCCAAATCTTGGTCAGTCTGGTTATTGCATTTCGAACTATGTTTAATCTTCGTTTTATTTGTTTATCGCAACCCTCTCTATTTGTGATTATGTAAAAACACATTATGTCTGTATAACTTTGTTTTTAAACTTTTTCTAAAATTTTATTCCTCTTCTCTATTCCGTCCAAACACCAGAAACTCTTTGAATCTATTTAGTGCACACTGCCCAAACCAACTCTACCCGTCAAATTCTATACCGAGAAGAATATCAACTTTGTTCACTTTAAACAATATTCATCCACCGAAATATAATTATCTTTCACAAACTTCCTTCCCACCATGGCTCTCTCTATGCACATCCATATATTTCACCACTCATATAAGAAAGCAGAATATTCTAACCTCCAATTAAACAAAATATTTCTTGAAAGAATTATATCCAATTATCCGAACCACACCCTTATATGCCCAGGCGGTTTTAAAACTAAAAATGGGGTTGGAACAGCATTTATAGCTCCATCCGCTGCCAAAATGTATAAACTTCCCTCCTATACGTCTATCTTTACCGCTGAGCTCTTGGCAATCAAAGAGGCTATGCGATATGTACTAACAATTTCATCATCCACACGAATACTAATTATCTCTGATTCTTACAGTGCTTTCAGTTCTATTAAATCTAGAAATCTTACTTATAATTACATACGTCAAATCTTGGATCTCTGTTACATAGCAAAAATAAAACATCGGCACTTATCGCTCCTGTGGATACCTAACCATATCGGCATTAGGAGCAATGATACGGCTGATCATCCCCGGTCTAGGTGAAAATCATACAACAGACTTCAACATCCACATAAAATCTACATTTCGATCCTTATTCCAACTCAATTGGGATCTAACAAATCCTGACAATAAATTATGGTCGATCAAATCGAACGTGTATCCTGCACTAAATGTTCAGATAATGACAAGAAAGGATAACGTACTCATGCGAAGGCTAGCTATCGGGCACACTTACAGCACACACTGTTACTTGTCAAAAAATAAACATGCTCCTACAAGTTCTATTTGTGGATCTCTCCCAACAGTGGCTCACATATTCGAGGACATACATTTCAAGACTAACAGAGAAAAATATAATATATCATTCACATTCGACACAACAAAAGTGAATCTAAAAAATTACCTAAGAGAAATCAATTTTACCGCTTATTGACTTTCAATTACCACCTATAAGGGGCGCTAAATGACCTCTGCTGTCGTTGCGCCCAGACCACATGACATCCATCCATCCATCTATTTGTGATTAGCTACTTCAAAACCTGCTATTTCCTTGATGTTTATTAGGGTTCGATCTGTGACCATATTTTTAATTTTCTTTTTGTTATGTTTAGTGTTAATATTTAACATACCTTAAAAAGGTATGGACACTATGAGCTCAGATTTTAAAATGTTGGTATTATCATTATTCAATTCTTTTTTTTATGTTTTTTACCAATTTTATATTTTATAATGCAGAGAATGATATCACAAGAAACATGGGCGTTTTTCATCTTCACAACTTTTGTGTGATTCGTGTCAAAAAATTACATACACCTGGGAGCTGCAAAAAGTATGTATATTTAAAAAAATATATTTTGAAGGTTATTAAGTGAATAATACAAAAGAATGGCGATTTTTATTGTACTTTAAATTATAGGATTTTTTTTTAAATATGTTTTTAAATGTTAACATTATTTTTTATCGGTTTAAATAGACCACTGGTGAAAACTATGGCGCTTCCTTGTCTGCAGGATAACTTCACAAAAAATAATCCAATCTGCAAAAACAAAAATTAATCTTGTAAAATAATGTAGTAGTTAAAAATTGTCGAAGGTTTTTTTTTTCAAAAATAAAAAAATTACGGTGTTTCAAACTTTAGTATGCAATTTTCAAACAAGATATTTCTTTTTTAATTATTTATAAATAATCGGTCAAGTGCAAGTTGGACTTGCTTTTAAAATAAAATGATTAATGATTTCACAAAACGCACCCCAAAATGAGTTTCGGAGAAAATCGGATGTGACAGACAGACAGGCAGACACCGAAGTCATCTTATAAGTGTTCTGTATGGAACACTAAAAATTGTCTGTTAGAAAAATTAAAAAAAAAACTCTAGACGTTTTGTAAAAAAAGATCTTATTTAATTATTATAATTAAATTTTCATAGTTTTTAATAAAAAACTAAAAATATATAAGAAAGAAATTAAGATTTTTAAAAAAAAGTTTAAAAATATTAAAAATTGACTGAGTAATACTGCAGACAGTGTCTGAAAACAGGTAGCGGTCCCAATCCGACGCCAGGTCACATGGAATGAATTTTTCTTTAAATTGTTTTTATTTTTAATAATTCTTAGAAGTGTTAATAAAAAAATGGTATATAACATTTTACAGAATGAAGGTGTTAACTTTACATATTGAAGGACTATATAATTTTTCTTATTTAATTTAAATTTTTTTAAAGTAATATAAAAAGTATATGAAGAACGATTTACAGAATCCATACAGAAATATTCAGCCACTATTTTGCACTGTCATATTCCCATATAATTATATAACATGTTAATACCTAGTACACGTTTTTTAGTTGTTATATAATACAAAATTTCCCTGTAATGATTCCTTTAAATTGTAAAACCCAAAGTCCACTAGGTGTTTTAAAAGCCAAACGGTGCAAGGTTAAATTTGATGGTTCAATCGGCGAATAATGGAGATGAAAGATTTACTATAAAAAAAGTCATGGCTATTATATAAAAACGCTATTTTTATATA